>CM067379.1:120052213-120381567 GCA_034510155.1 Eucriotettix oculatus
ACGAAAGAAAGCAAAACAAAAAAAAAACTATAACTCTAAATTCTGGAAAGATTACCTTTTACAAAAATAGCTTCTGCAGTACTTCACCCTTGAGAGAGATCGTAAGCTCACACGGTTGGGCGCCAAAATGTAATATACTTTTTTGTATATAAAACATTTATTAATTAAATTTATTTTCTTTCTATTTTCAGCTGATGCATACTCCATCTCTTGAGAGACCCAAAATCCCCTGGGATTAAGCCCGTGTCTTCACGTAAATTAATAAACAAAATTGTTAAAATTGATCAGATTTGTAAATTTAATTAATAAATGTTTTATATACAAAAAAGTATATTACAATATATATATATAATTGAAGGGGATGTCATAAATAAGAAATAAGGAAGTAGGGCAACATTATGACGACCCTTTCAATACTTGGTTGGCCCAGTGGAGATTGTACTTGGGCGTGACTCCTCGATTTGTAGCCAGTTGAGTGAGGTTTGAATTCAGCAATTTCGGTCCACAAATGCTCAATTGATTGAGATCTGGTAATTCTGGTGTCCACAAAAGTAAACCTTCGTCTTGTTCCTGGCACCACTCCATCTAATTTACCAGAAGCGTTATGTGGATCTGTTGAGTTATTAAGACAAATTACATGCGAATTAAAGACCAAGTCATTCACGGAAGACATTCCCCATTGTACTTTCGTTCTATTTCCACCAATTTCTCACTCTACCATTTCCATGAGACAAATGGAATCATGGCTCATCTATTGACATGATTTTATATTCTTTTGGTGCAGTCCGATTGCCGGGGCAACGATTGAAGATCAACGAGCGTTCTCCTTGTCGACCGACGCAACGCAGATACAGTCGTTACAAATTCAAGTCGAATTATTTTAGTGGTAGAGTGACAGGGAGAAATTTTGGAACGTAACTGGAGAATTAGGAGTAGTAAAAGGCCGGATTTAAACGCGGCATTTCCCAAGTGTCTGTGAATATCATGAAACGCAAATCAAACTGATGTTTAATCTCCGGAAGAAAAGTAATCAGCTACAGACTCGCAACAGCAGCCGGATTCGACTTTCATAAACTAGTAGCGCCGTACCGAAGTACACCAAAAATATCATTGAAGCACTCTAGGAAATTCCGGAAAAGTAGATCGAATTAACACAGCCTTCCACCCATCAGCTCAAGACCGTACCCAGTATCACCAACAGAATGGCTTAGTTGTTCCATTAGTTTGAAGATGAATAAAAGCTTCGACGGGGAATTATCGAGTCACGCAGAATATCGTTTATATGACAGTGAAGAATTGGAGATAGGAATTCTGTGTGAATTTGACAAGGCTACACAAATTATGCGTATCATCTGCCACGCTGGTTTGTAGAAAGTTTTAATTTATTATTATATAATTGGCATATGCTACTGGAAAACTTTCAATGCACAAAAAATAGCACGACTTCTCAGTAATGCCTTTTTTCAAATTGAAGTGCAGAAAGATTATTCTGTTTTGTGGTAAGGAAATCTAGGTCCCTGTCATCTGGTGTCGTGAGAAATGTTCGTCCCAATTCAGACCAACTTAATTGAATAACAAATTACGGCGCGCAGTCCAAAGACTGTATTATTACACGACTTGAAGAACGTTGTTCATATTACAAGCGTTCAATGAGAAAGCAAGGCCGATATGAAAGTTATTACAAACAGAAGTCATACTTGAAGATAGCGTTCTCGGCTCATATTTATCCGGAGTACTGAAAACACAAGAATGTCTTCTCTACTGCGAAGAACACGTACTTCGGGAAAAGTATCACAACTGTATAACAAATATGCTGCTGCAGAGGAAACTTTGATTACGTGGAAATTATATGTTATAATATAGCAAAAATAATTAAATCAGAAATAACTAATACATATAAAAATATAGAGAATTCTGGAAAGGAATAAATAAAATAACAAAGAATTTCAGTAAGCATTAAAATTAAATTATCAAATACTTATTGGAATTTCTATTAATAAGAGGGGCATCACAAAAGTAATACACACGATTTTTATTTCAACATATATCCTATTTATACAGTGCAGATACATTCCTTACGAACAAAATTTTATTTATCGACATAATCCTTGTAATGAATATTACTTGTGGAGGGGTGAATTACATTCATTAATTATAATATTTATAATTCGTAACAATTATTAATATGCCCCACGTTTGGCGCCATTTGTAATGATAAATGTAGTTGGAATGGGTAATTTATTTTACTTATTTAATTATAATATAATGTAATAATGGGCTATTGTATTTATGGGAATTTGTTATTAAAAAGAACAGAATAATTTAACTTTAAAACTTCGGAATTTAATTTAAATAAAATATTTTAGCAAGAGCATAAATGATATTTACAAATTTTCAGAGAAAATATTATTAAAAACAATCATTTTGCATGAATTTTTTAAGTCAGGGATCTCAGAGGGGTGAAATGAGATGCAATTTTGGATTTATAATGGCAATAGGCCTCGCAAATGTTAAATCTTTCTAATTCAAAACAACGATACCAGCTAAGTATTTGCATTTGCATCCCTGTTTGCGTCTATGAATGATAATGATGCTGGCTGCATCAGGATGACCTCTGTTCATCACCGCCCGGCTGAATCACGTGGACAAATCTCGCAGAGACTCCCTTATCTCTTTCCGGCGGCTAACCGTTTAGTTTTAGTTCACCATTATCTAGCCTCTCTCCTTCTCTCATCGGCTCATAATTTAACTTTTGCATCGACTGTCTTCCGTCTCTCAGAAACGTCTCTCTCGTCTGCCAAAACCTTCTGTTCATATACTCTCTCCTTCCAATCTCAACATCGTCTGTTCATCCACTATCTTCCGTCTCCTAACATCTTCTGTTCTTGCCTCTCTACATCAACTATCTTCCATCTCCCAATATATTCTCTCTCCCGTCTCCCAACACTTTCCTTTGTCTTCTCCAAAAATTCCTTCCCTCGTAACATCGGTTGGGAAGTTACATAATTTCAAACCATCAATAAGCTATTATCCTCAAATTCTTCTATTGGCTTGCTTTTAATTGCAGCCAATAGGAATAATTTCAACTGCCGGGCATAAATACATCATGTGTCTTGCGTTTCTCCGTGAAATTCCAAACTTTACAAGGAACAACACTTTTCGCCAGAAGGAGACCCCTAATTATTCACGGCGATCCCTTTGCTTGAATGGGCCACATTCAACCGGAAGCGTCATCCTTTTGTCCTAGGAATGCGAATTCCCCCCCCCCCCACACATACATCTTCGCATATTTAATGCATTACATCCTCATCCTTCTCAACTGCTTTACGACACCTTATAACTAGAACCTGTACATCCACATGATACAAGTTCGGACCTGACGTTTGAGCTACGTTTTGATGTCGATTGTGGTTTTCTAACTGATTGTCGTCAACTGCAAATCATCCTGCTTTTCCCGATGTGGTTAAATGCAATTCAGTCGAGCTTGAAGTTACTTCAGAGTAGCCACATATGCGTCAGAATTAATGGAGGTTCCTAGTGGCATAATTTGAATTCATTTTCTTTGACGAGTTGGCAAGATGCCACTCAATTCGTTGACTCTTCGTCTAGGGTTCAAAATGATGGAGCCATGTTTCATTGCTTGCTATAATTATTGCAAGAAAAGCACCTCCACTATTTCCGAACTGTTCCGAACGTTCACTGCACATTGTACTTTTGTGGGTCTCTATCAACTACTTTGGAATCCACGTGGCATGAAACCTTCCCCTAAACGAATATTTTTCAGTTTACTTCAAACACTTGTTTCTATTATTCCAATTTGTAGTGCTAATTCTTTCACTATGATGCGTTTGTCACCATGAAAAGTGTCGTTAAAACTCTATAGATTGTCAGGGTTTAGTGTATTGTAGGGTCTTACGCTGCGAGGAGTATCCCTCTTTCACCATGTAATCTGCTTTCCCACTGACTAACTGTACTGCGATCAACAGACTCTAGTACGCCGTTTCAATCTTTGGTGGATGTTTCCCACTATCTCGAGCTCATAGCACAGGAATTCTATAACAGCATATTGCTTTTGATGAATGTCAACGTAACAGTTATCTTGAATATATTTTAAGACAGCGCCTTCATGGGAAGCGGTTTAAATAAATTTGAATAAATCTATTAACAGATCTATAAACTCCATAAATTACAAAGAAGTAGAATGAAAATATTTAAAAATAAATATATCATCTATTTAAGTTAGAGTGGCAAATTTCAATGAGTATAACACTTGAAATTGGATATAAACTCATATATATGCCGTTACGTGCTACATAACCCCAAACAACAATGTTTCGAGCATAATTATGTAATACCACGACAGTGGTACCAATACTCTGCTAGGAATGAGCCAACAAGTAGTATGCTACGATTCTAATTTCGTCTACATAACCCGTAATAGTGACTAATATCAAGATGCACAAAAATTTAAAACAAACATTTCTTCTTTCTACATCTCCAAAATACAATTGACTGTAAGTTGACCAGTGTATCGTATTTACATGGTGTACCTGTAAGGAGCACTCAACTTATAAAACATTTTTGTATATTTATTAAGACTTTGGAATCTATTTTACTTAAATAAATTGTTCATTATATTTATAAGGTATTTATCGCCATCAGACCAAATAGATAGATCAGCTATATTATTCTTATAAAGAAAAGTAATTGTTTTTGTGTAAAACAAGACTTAATTTTCGTATGTATCTTGGTATGTATGTTACGAATACAAATAAAAACGTGTGGAGCAATTTCGACCAAATTTTGTAGACTGTTACCCGGAAATAAGCACTATGGGGGTGGAGGAGGTAGACATTTTTAATATGTGAAAACGGACGATATTTACGTCTAATAATTTTTTTTGGCTAATTACTTTAATAGTATTCCCTTCACAATATCTGGGCATAGACTGAACTTGTTTCAGCATTGCAGGGGAGTATCATAGGGATGTGGGTGGAGAGGCGTGTCATAAAAAAAACAAGTGAGATTGGCGTCAATACCGATGTAATGTTAGTCACTGAGAATATCGGGGAGGTTGAGTGGTGGAGAAGACAGAAGTTGACAACCATAAAACGAAATCATCCACGATTACGATTCATGACTGTTACGTCGCTATGAAATGGTTTATAAATACATTCACGGGCAATACCGAGCACCCAGATAATATTATAAATAAAATATGTTAATTTAAGTGCCGGCAGTATTGTACGCGGGATCGTGCAATAGTTTTCTCAGTTCTATGAGAGTAATCGAATTAAATGTTTCTATTTAAAATCACCTTTGACTAATTCCAATAAACAATAAGTCTTTCTGCTAGACATGAAGTATATGTTCAATAATATTTTATGCGTTCATCAAAAGCATTCAAAGCAGAAGTCTGATGTGGCCGTCTCTTTCTGTTATAACATGGCTAATAGCTGTCTCGTTTGTAGCAGCAGGAGGTGTTAAGTTTTCTGAGCTTTATGGATGGTTTCTGTGGGGAAAGCGTGGAACGAAATACAGCGCATGTTTATATATTTGTTATTCCACAGGGAGGTCCCGTGCTATGGTTAAACGCAGATAGGGGCGTTTGACACAGTGCGACTTTCTGTAACTGTAGGTGCTGTACCGCTTCCTTCTTCTTTTCTGTTTAATTTCGACGTCGACGTTGCGATTCATGTAGCTCTGTTCAATTGGAACGTTTTACAATGATAATGATAAAATAACAAGATAAGATTGCGAACAATTACAATTACGTAAATTTGTTAGTATGATATATATTTGTTTGCCAGCATTTTAATGAGCTCTATTCTCTAAAGGGTATTCGCGGTTTTGGAGAATAAATGATTAGTATATTGGCAAAATGGCAAATGAACCCTCTCATCCCAGGGGTATGTAATACCTCAGATTAACCTTGGCGGAAGTGTGTCGTCTCTCTCCCTCTCGGAGACGACTTCCTTGATCCGGAAGCTACTGGCTAAAAGTGGCATCCGGTTTTCTCTGTTATGATTGAGTGACAGCCCAACCTGATGATTTCTGGGCTTCTGGCCGGTCCAGCATAAGTCTCAAACCGTCGACGTAAAGAAATACTTGTTGGCTGCTAAGGCCGGAAACTTCCCTTGTACTGTTGGGATCAAAATGCCAAATTCTGCTCCCGTCCACCATTTCATCCCCTCGGATTCCCCCTTCCAGAACCGTATACTACCAATCACTTTGCATTTCTTACGGGAAAATATTCCCTTGCCTCGGTTTTTCCCCGGTACGAAAATTTTTTTTTCTGCCGGCGCCGCGTTCTGATACTATTGTAGTCAGATTATCCTTGTCTAGCCGCCTGGTGTCTGGAAATATCGTTAGAATTTTGAACTATTGCAGTGCTGTAGTGTTGTGTTCAAGCACGAAATGTATGAAAAGTGGAGCTGCTCCTGAAGAAAGTAAACTATGGAGGTTTCATAACCTATGCCATTTCTGGATCGATTTATGGCAAGTAAACCCGGTCAAGGAAACATATACGACAGCAGTAGCGAGTCTCAGTTTTCCTTTGATAGACAAGAGACTCATGAAATGGGAAATAAATAATTTCAAGAGAGCAACTGCTTCGACTATGGTGAAGTAATCCATCCAATATTTAATAATGATAAAGAAGGAGGTCAAGGAGAAGGATTCAGAATCCAGTGTGGTCCTCGATCTCCTGTGATAAAATACAGGAAGTAAACAATAAGACACCGTGTCACCGTGAGGAGAGATTTAGACAGTGAGCAGAATTTCAAAGAGTGTCGGAATTATAAAGGATAAGGGATGACTATACAACTTTTTCATTTCCACGTTTCAATAAAGTCAATAGTTACCCCAATCTTACCAACAAGTCAGAGATATGCGGATCTGTTCTTCTTCTTCTTGAAACGTGATTTCATTATTTTTATGAACCAGATCCCGATAAACGTACAGTATCTTACACTTTTTTTCAAAATTTTGAGCAAAACTGAACAGTTATATTTATTTTTAATGTAAGTTTTATTTTACGTTTTATGTGTATTTTATGTTTGTACATTGTTTTTAATAGTTACAATAAATTTAATGAATATTAATTCCCAAATTACCGTTGAGATTTCCTTCTTCTGAATCCGATTCGGAGCACAAATTACATAACGCAGGTTATTTTGTTGGATGGTCATGTAGAATGGGGAAGGTTCCAATGGAAAATACGTCTCAACGTTACGCAGGGTTCATGCTGCACGTGTCATGCGTGTCTTAAAAAGAAACGCTCAGCAAGAAACGACTATGTGGCGAGCTCGTCGCTAGCCGGAACTTTAAATCTTACAAATAAAAGCAGAAAATAATAATCTTAAAAGACAATCATTGTTTAAGTTCTTAAATTACGAAACAAATAATCCCTCGTACGTGCAATTTGTGTGTTTATTCATAGTTGAAGTTATTCATACAGAGTGCAGCTTCACTGTGAATAACTGTTGTTGCCTTTTATGATTTAGCCGGCCTGTCAGGATACAGAACGTGTCTTCAGAAAAGAAGACTGGAACTTCTTAAGTCATGGAATGACACCGCCTGAAACCCATGGTGTGCGAAATGTATACCTCCGATTGATAAACACAAAAAGGCTGTCGATTCTCCGGGTTGTACACAGTTCACTTTATTTTTATTAAAAATTATAAAGTTATGGAATATATGACTCAAGGCGTTGGCTTTTTCGAAGTTATTAAATTTTCTCCGGAAACCGATTTGCCTAATAAGTTAAGTTGTTAAGAAATAAATCGATTATAGCGAGATATGTAATAGACGTCTAATTAAAGTGAATGACATAAAATTAACATAATACATATAATCTGTCGCCCTTGCTGTTTAATTTATATATAGAAAATACGATGAATTATGCTAAAACGGAACATGGAAAGGAATCATATTGTAAGGAGAATAAATATAAACCTTACGCTTTGCCGACGATATTGTAATATTAGGGTAATCAAAAGAAGGCTTGGAAACCATAATAAATTACATGAACGGAGTTCTGGAGAAAGAGTTCAATATGAAGATTAATAGAGGGAAAAACAAGGTAATTGAGTATAGTTTGGGAAACAGTGGAATAACAGAGGCTGTTAGATTGGGAAGGGATATTTTGACGGAACTTAAGGAACTTGGGAAGCGTAATAACTAGGGATGGTAGAAGTATAGTAGACATAAAGAGTAGGATAGCACAGGCAAGGAAAATTATTTATGAAGAAAATTTAACTTAATGAAGTCATGGGAAACTGAAAATTACTATTTTGGAAATACATTTTAGGTAGAGGAATGAATTCTGAGTTTAGGCTGCAAATGAAGTTGTTTTTCATAAAGCGTGAAAGTAAAGGTAGAAAGAAAAGTTTGCAATGTAGCTTGTGTGGAGGCTGGGCGTGGTTCACAGGGCTGTGTGTAGTGTGCAGTGTGGACACAGGGATGGCTTGGCTGACACACCCTTCCTGTCGCACTAATTACTGCCAACACGCTATATATACGACTCTAATCAGCGGGAAATAAAGTAAATCACTTAAGGATGAAAGTGCTGGATGAGAAAGCTCTGTAAGGAATTGAGCTTTCATTTGCAAAGGTGAAAGTTCTGCAGATTAAATGCCACGTTAGTGTACGTTGACATTATTGTGAATGGATGATTTACATGAATTGCCGACCATCATAATTGTTCTATAATAACTCGTTCTGTGATAAACAGATTTTTGTTATATAATAACAAAATAGACAGCATTCATGTTGTCAATATCTTACATTGGTTCCAGGCTAACACGTCAACAGCGTATCAGAATGTGTTACAAATGTCGTGAGAATCCATATAACACATCTTTTGGTTCAATTCGTCAAAGCCATCCGAGAGACACTTAAATATTAGACTGTTAATTTGGTCATATTATACGCAAAATTTCTCAACAGAATAAAATAACCTGCATGGAATTCTCGAACTTGTTTTCTATTATTCAGGTTACGCAAAATAAATCTCTAGTTTCAATTGCTAGGTTCTTTAAGGCCCATCATCACCGTAATACTCTACAATTCACTTTGAATTTAACCCAAACAGCTCGTCAAGTGCTTTACAACTGTAATTAAGTATAACTGCCAAAATTAAATCGGAAATATTATTCGCAAGAATTATATTCATTGTACAAAAGTAATCGAAAATATGTAAACATCGTGGGTAAATTAAAATTCTTTATACATGGAAGGCAGCACATTTACCTGTTTAAAAGTTGTTTCTCATAATAAAGAAATAAAACGGTTAGCGCACCAGAAAATATTGCAAAAATAATAACACAACGTTTCGTTCCCGTTTTTGGAAATTATTCAGCTTTACAATAAGAAATTTGATAATGATGAATTCTAAAAATGTGACAACGTTAATTCAAGAGCATAATAAATGCTTTCGATTGAAGCTCTCCTTTACAATCTCTGAAAACGATTTAAATGAGGACGACTCTTGAATTTATATCATAGTACCTATCAGAAATTTATATAAAAATATTATTTCTTCATTTATGTCCACAATTACACCATTAAGAATGTCGGATAAGTAAGTTGTAGGCGAGTCTGTGCCTCAGAACTACGCAATGGATGGGGAAAGCTCGCACCGTGATAGGAATCAACTCGGTTAGCTCTGGTTATAGAGCGCAGGACCCGGCTTCGATTCCCGACCCGGTAATATTACATCTGATATTTCGTAACTGTGAATATTTAAAGAAAATAGTTTTCATGCAAACATAACAAAAGAAATTATAATAAAATTATGTTTATATATATGTATATATATTGTAACCGCGCAACAGTGCCTCACTTTGTAGGTAACAAATGTAAATAGTTTTATTCCAATTTCGTTTGTAAAACTTCCAGACGCGTTGTAGCGCTCGCGTCTGCAGCAAGAATACGTCCTTATGAGAAGACGATTGTTGTATTGTTGACGTTGTTGTTTTTGCTCACTCTGCGCCTGGGAGGGTGCTGCTGCTGTGAAGAAGGAATTATTCCGCCAGTTTCCAAATTGTTATCTTGAGGCAGTCAACATCTAAAGCGAGTGACACCCGACTGGTAACGTGTGAAATTCTCTTCAATTGGATACTTTCCTCCCTGGCGTAACAAACAGACTCTATGGCAAATTAATTACCGAAATTTGTATTTTAACTGTAAATTATGTCATTGAATCCTCTTCAAGGATAAGCCGGCATTAACACGGAGCTCCCTATATGTAAATAGTTTTTAAGCTTAGATATAGATAACTTTTGTTTTCCAAGACTGATCAAGTAAAGCTGCCGTGGTTATACTTACATTCACTTGTATTTGTGTTATTTAATTCAATAATCTGTATGATTCGGGAACAGGTAACGTCACTCCCCTGATCCATGCTCTCAGTCCTGAACCCGAGTGTGTCCCATAGTAAAATTTGTCCTACGTAAAGCGTAGGTGGCGCCCATATACAATTCCGGTAGGATTCTACATACAACGCCAACAAAAACGTCACAATATATATATTTCAAGCGTGATATGCATTATATTTACTGTAATAATATTAATAACTAATATAATTTTAGAAATAAATTTCTAAACTAAAACGGCATATATGTTTTCACACACACATTGTAATCGAAATGCATGCAACATTGGGTATTCTTGAGAGCTAGTGTTAACCTCCGTTGTTGACAGTCCATAAGGTCGAGTTGTTTCCTTCTAAGCTCGTCTTCCTTATCGTCGCAACGCGTTTTTCGTTGCAGCGACCATAAAGCCATATTATTATGGCTTCCTGGCGCATCCGGTGTTATTACAAATCGCAATCCCTCGAGTATTCTGATGTTGCCTGTTAAGAGTCGTTTCATCGTATGAACCTGCTAAAACTTGCGGTCAAGGATAATTCCAGAGAGGAATGATTCATTAAATATTGGAACCGGTTTCCAACGGAGGACTTTCGCATTTTGACTCTGCATGCACATGACTCATCTGCCCGCGTCTGCGCCACCTACAAAATTCAATATAAATGTGAACGAAGTGATATTCTGTGTCATACAACATTTTCTCCAAAACGTTTCATATGACAAACTTCACTGCTGCGTACGAAATTTTCAAAGTGTGATTCATTCATTCCGATATAATTATAAAAAAATTTCATGTTAATTCAAAAAAAGTTCAATATTTATTGCTTGTATTAAATACTATTATTTTCGTCATCGGGAAATAAACGAATATATATTATGGATTTCAATATTACTTTTATTAAAATTGTATTATATTGCAGAAACGGATAAGACGAGGATGCAGTCTGACGCTCAAGCTGTGTAACTTATATATAGAACAGGCGATAAAGAAAGTTAAAACGGAATATGGAAAAGGAATCATTCTACAAGAAGAAATAAAAACCCTACGCTTTGTCGATGACATTGTAGTATTAGGGGAGTCAGAAGAAGACTTGGAAACCATAATAATTGGCGTGAACGTGATTCTGGAGATAGGTCAATATGAGGCTTTAATAGAGGCAAAACCAAGGTAATGGAGTGTAGTATGGGAAACAGTGAAATAACAAAGGGTGTTAGATTGGGAAGGGATATTTTGAAGGTTTTATGGAGTTCTGCTACTTGGGTAACATAATAAATAGAGTAGGATAGCACAGGCAAGGAAGGCTTTCACAAAAAAGAGCAATTTACTTAAGGATAATATAAGTGTAAATATTAGAAAATCATTGCTATAAATAGCCGTATTATGTATCATAATATTCACGTTATTTGGGTGCGAAACGATGATGGAAGGAGTTTCAGAAAGGAAAAGAGTAGAAGCCTTTGAAAAGTGGGCCTATAGGGCATTGATGAAATTCAGAATGATGGATAGAATCACTAACGAGAGAGTTCTAAGCAGAACAGGAAAATATGGAGGGCTTTAAAGGGATAGATTAATAGGCCACGTTTTGAGACATGAGGGTCTTAGAGTGAAGTGTGTGAGGTAAGTACAGAAGAAGGAGGCCAAGGGTGGAATACGCTAAGAAGCTCTGGGGGATGTGGTATGCGGCAGTAATGCGGAAATGAACAGTCTTGCTCAGAAAAGGTCAGCATAGAGGTTTGATTCAGACGAGTCTTAGGACTGAAAACCACAACTGCAACAACACAATAACATTGCGACATGATGTTCAAATTATTCTGTCGACGTAAACTTATTTTTTATTAGATTATTTATGGTCACATCAGCAAGGAAGTGTTATTAGCGACCCGACGTATATCTTACTTACATTGGGCTTCCTTCATGATCCCTACTAAGCTGAAAATTGCCTCCGCGTTGTTGCAGATGCTAATCTAGAGAAAGGAGCAATAGTTTTGGTTGTGATGTTGTTGCATTCAAATATGACATGTTCAATGGTTAGCGGAGTGTTGCAGAGTGAGCATACTGGTCGTGAAAATCTGACAAACAGATAACAATGAGTGAGGTTGGTGTGAAGGAATCTTAACCGACTCTTCTGGTGAGGTCAGGAGGATGGTCCAGGTCGTCATAATTTATTTGCTGTTGATGTTAGCATAGATGGTGGTGGTGTGGCTGTTGCTTTGCATGCACCCGATCCACAACTTGCAGGTGTCTATGCTATGTGGATAGTTATCTTGTTCTTGATCAGTTCATTTTAATTGTCTCTGATTCTATTGGTGTTGCTGTTTCTGACTTCTGTTTATCGCTGCCATAGAATCTTGTCATGTAGCTCCGCTGTGGTGCCTTGATGGACGTATATTTACTTAGGTCCGGTTGGTTTACAGTAGTGTTATTGAGTCAAAGTAGTAGGGATTCCAGGTTAGCCGACGCTTGTTCTTTCCGAAAGATTTTCGGCAGGAGTGATCTTATTTTGACACCAATAAATACGTATTCATTTTATTTTAATTTGTTGGTACTCGTATATCAAACATGAATCACTCGCATATTATACTTCTGATATGTACATAAGGTAGTGACGCTATTTTCTGAGATGTATTTTAGAATTTTACGTCTTACAAAATTAATAAATATCCCCTGTTTTTCGTTAATTTCGAATGCATTGTTGTTTCATACTTATTTTCTGTGATTTCTTTTGCTCAGCGCTTGAAGGGGTAACCCTCGTATAATCCAAAAACGAACAAAGTTGAGTATTCTTCAACACCTGCAGGGAGTGCACCGTTTGCTGTAATATCCAACTCCATTGATGAGGCGCGGGTGGACAACCACGGCACAAACTTTGGGATTCCTATTTTCTTCGGCCCGGTGCAATCTGTAAAAACGTCTTCCATGAAACAGAACTCATTTTTTATCTGAATTTAATGACCCGCCTGTTTTGTTTGATTCAGTGCATAATTTTAAACAAATGCGACCTGAAACTTAATTTTCAGTTTTTAAATTTTTCATTAAAAATTCCTTTGTGTAAAATATTGTTAAAAATTCAGAATTAATTTTTCCAAAAATCATTCACAACTAATTGCCATCTCCATTCCAAATCGGTATCATTTGTGTGCAGGTATTCGTTGGTCACCTTAACTGAAACAGGAAGTATCAAGTATGTAATATGCTTACAATGAAGCTGTAACGACGTTTGTGAGGACAACGATAAACGCGGGTGAGAAACGTGGACGATAGGAGTTGAGGAAAGGAAAAGATTGGAAGTCTTTGAAATGAGGTATTATAGACGAATGCTGAAAATCTGATGGCTGGATAGAATCAGAAACGAGGAAGTTCTTAACAGAATGGGGGAAAATCGAATATGGAGGACGTTGACTTAGAGAAGGGATAGATTAATAGGACACGTTTTATGGCACGAGGATTTTGTAAAATTAGCATTAGAGGGAAGTGTGTGTGGGAAGAACAGAAGAGGGAGGCGAAGGATGGAATAGGCAAAGCATATATATATATATATATATATATATATATATATGTGTGTGTGTGTGTGTATATATATTTAAATCCAAGCATATTATTATTCTGTGTATTGGAATTTACGTATTTTCTTACAATCAATAGATCCACTGTTGTTTTATTTCGAGTCTCTTTAACTGCTAATGGTCATTAGCGTCCCTTGGAGGAACTCATGTCTTTTATTTCACGGTGTGGATTTTCAGACGTACACTAATGATGCCCATGCCAGTATTTGAACCCGCGACGTCCGTGGTGCGAGGCAGCGACGCTATTTGCTATATAGATGAAAAAACTTATTTAAAGTGTCAATTAAGATACTTCTAATTATAATTTCTGAAACACTCCCATGTTTAAAACAGTATGTGAACTTGTCATATTGAACTCTATCACAAAGAAGATACGATATTGTATGTTTATAGTAACAAGTAAAACATTTTTTATTGACATGTTAGAAAAATAAAATTTTAATTATTGGTATACTGACGAGAGTATTGTATACTATCATGTACATATTTTTTCTTAATTTATTTATCTTAGGATTAAAATATGTCATTAATGGCCTTATTAATTATAGATTAAGCTGAAACGTTAATACGTTAGTGACAAATTGTTGAAAGGAAGAGCCGAGAGATGTGATGACGTAACCTAACCTATAGGTGGTTAAGTGGTGACCATTTGTCGCCCACGCCGCGAGTTTAATTGCAGGCCTAACGAAGTCTCGTGCGCATGTGCCACGTTTAGTCTAATTGCAAACTCGGCCCTCTTGGTTACAAAGCACTTCGTTATACAGCCGGAGCTCAGCAATTCGCAACATTTCCATGCTCCTTTACGACAAGTGGGAAGGGTTTTCCCTTCTTTTCTTCCACTCCGACTCCTGCGGCCACTCGCTCGCTCCTACGACGCCTCCACACGCACGCTCGTCCTTCCTCGCTTTATCTTAATAAACACCACCGACTCTAACGGGTAACCCTAAATACAAATGTTACCTTTAATGTTAAAATATTTTCAAATCACCAAATTGGGCTTTGCGTCATTATTTTTAGCGTAATCATATATATAATTAATACTTCACAAGATTGCAACCATATATTAAGCATAACCAGAACATTCGGTATGTTCCTGTTAATATCAGCAAAGATCAAAGCAGTATAGCGTATGTTGCTATATATCGCTACGTTGAAAACAGGCAACTCATGAAATATACAGGCAATAAGGAAAGCTAAATGTTTACAAAGCGAGTAACAAATTAAGGGATAGCATAAGAGAATCCTTGACCTTAAAATTAGAATTCTTCGTTGGTAAGCTAACTATTTAATGTGGATGTTGTTGGGCGAAACGATCGAATTCATTCCAGAGGACGTTGCAACATTGCAATTCAAGACACGTGCGCGTACAAGTCTTTGGCACGCGACAAAGTCTGTGCAAAGAAAAGGTACTACTTTGCCGCCGTATACTCATGCAATTACGATCGTCGAGTGTTCAAATTAAGCACTACGAGTTGAGTCGGAAACGTTGGCTTGCCTATTACACTCTTAATTCGAGCATTAATGACTGAAACATTTGCTTAGTTTTGCACGGAAAATTTAACTGTAGACATTTATGGCGTATTGAACAACGTTCCAAGTTAATACATCCAAATTTTAATGTAAGGGCGTTAATGGTTACCATATTCATCAGCGTTTTATTTTACACGTCGTATGTTCAATTTTTTGGCTCAATAATTTGGTGTAACTAAGGACTGGTCCTTCAATTTTGACGAGTTATGTACGATATATATAACATAAAGATTAGTTGCACAGAAATATCGATCTTTTAGGAATTTTCTCTTATAGCCAAACTGCAACAACTTGTATGTACGCTCCCCATGCTTATAAGGTAATTAATTATGTATAATTGCAATTTCACTTATATATAGAACAGGCGATGAAGCAAGTTAAACGGAATATGGAAAAGGAATCATACTACAAGGACAAGAAATAAAAACCTTACGCTTAGCCAACGATATTGTACTATTAGAGGAGGCAAAAAAAGACTTGGAAACCATAATAAATGCCAAGAACGTGGTCCTGGAGAAAGAGTTTAATATGAGGATTAACAGGGAGAAAACCAAGGTAATGGAGTGTAGTTTGGGGAACAGTGGAATAACAAAGGTTGTTAGATTGGGAAGGGATATTTTGACGGAAGTTAAGGAAGTCTGCTACTTGGGAAGCGTAATAACTAGAGTAGGAAGGCTTTCTCAAAAAAGAAGGATTTACTTACGGGTGATATAAGTGTGAATATTAGGAAATCGTTGCTAAAAATGTTCGTATGGATCGTGGCGTTATATGGGTGCGAAACGTGGACGATAGGAGTTGAGGAAATGAAAAGAATTGAAGGTTTTGAAATGTGCTGCTAGAGACGAATTCTGAAAATCAGATGGGTGGGTAGAATCACAAACGAGAAAGTTCTAAACAGAATAGGGGAAAATCGAACAATATGGAGGACGTTGACTAAGAGAAGGGATAGATTAATAGGCCACGTTTTAAGACACGAGGGTCTTGTAAAATTAGCATTAGAGGGAAGTGTGTGGGGTAAGAGCAGAAGAGGGAGGCCAAGTATGGAATACGCTAAATATATTAGGGAGGATGTGGGTTGGGGTAGTTAGAAGGAAATGAAAAAGCTTGTACAAGATAGGTCAGCATGGAGGGTTGCATCAGACCAGTATAACAACGTTTCTATATAATGAATTTGTTTTCTTTTTACAATACTCTAAATAGTAATTTTATAAAGAGGTATAATTTAAAAAAATTCGAATATATTGACAATCATTTCTCATACATTCAATACACAGATAAGGATGTTAATTTATTTAGTCTGTTCTGGTTATTTTCTTCCGAATAGTAACTTTAAAATGAAGCAGATAGCAAGTTGTAGTAGCATTAACTTGGCAGACTGCAGATATGCGTGGCAACGCGGCTCTCTTTTGCTTTAAAAAGCAGTTTGTAAATAATCTGTGAAAGTGTCTGACGGTTTCTAAATCCTGATTCATGCCCAACTCGTGTGCGCAGACAAATTAAACTCGAGACTATTTACTTATAAAATATTGGTTTAATCAAAACATACAGTAAAACGCTAGTTCTATTCCACCATCAATATTCATTGCTGATGCACATTTAAAAGAATAAAATTACGAATATATATAGACAAGGCTCTAGTCTGTTTACTTACTTCTTGTGGGGACAACACACTACATCCATAAACTGGCAGCTCCTCTTTAATAGGGATGCGGAAGGGAAGGAAGATCCTACCCCATATTCAGCTGACAGAGATGCAGGGAAAACCCTAGAAAACCTGCATCAGTTGGATCGAGCTCTTGGGTACGTGTCTTACACCCTCCCGATTTTAAACTCCGTTGATAAAAACCTTCTTGCTTCGTGGTTTCTCCGTCGACTACAATTTAACTTGTCCAAGTCTTCTAGTCTAAGGTATCCATACGTCCATGTTGTACTTCCATTAAAGTCCAGACTCCGTTCATGCTACTTAAGCTTAATCTTTTTGTATTATTATATTTATTTTAGATTTCTTTGCTAATGTTGTTTAGGCTTGTTATCGTTGGTGCATTCATTTTTGGCCATATCACTGTTTAAACAGAAGTTCGCTTTCATAATATCTATGGAAAAAAAGTAAATATTTTTTCAATACTTCCTCTTAATATTTTTTCTATAGGTATAACCGTAACTTAATACAAAGGAAGGCCAAAAGTCAGTAAGAGAAGATTTAAAAAACATTTCGGGAACTCTTGTTCATTAATTAAATGTTATTAAAATTTCATATTACTACCGCCACACCGGGGGCCGAAATTCTATATAAGACCATAAGTGGTTTGGCGTATATGTCTGTAACATATAGATGACAACGAATCCACTGTAAATTTTACTTCACGGTTTTCTTTATTAATTTAAACCACTGTTTGGTTAAATGAATGAGAAGCGAAATTATTTGAATGTAAAAGTGAGGTGTGAGATAGGTCAACTGACTTGTATTACTGGTGGGTTGGTGTATTAATTTATGGTATTTAATTAAAATATAATAAGATATTACTTATTCAGCTCCACGTTGGGCGCCAATAGAAATGTATTTCTGAGAATTTTTAATTGACATATTATAATATAATAAGCACCACGTTGAGGGAAATTTGAAATGAATTAATGGGTTGAATTAAATTTATTAATTTAAATTTAATTATAAGCCCCACGTTGGTGGAAGCCAATTGAAATGAATTACTTGGGAATTTCTTAATTTAAGTTATTGTAATATGAGGTTTTATTGCAAAGAAAATGCAAGTTTAATTTTAAAATTTTGAATTTAATATAAATGAAATATTTCAGCAAGAGCATTTGATAATAGTTACAAACAATTATAGAAAATATTACTAGAACAATAAATTTTTATTTAGACATTAAAATAAGGGTGCTTTTTGGGGTGGATCGAGAAGCAATTTAGTTTCTAATAGCAGTAAGTCTGGCAAATGTGAATTCTATTTAATACACTTACACGATATCCGCGAAGTTTCTGCGTCTGCTTTGATCGTCATGATGGCTGGATGCATCGGCTGTTGTCCTCCGTTAAATCATCATCGGGCCTGAATCTTGCTGGCTGCCTAACGGACGTCTGGGCAAAATTTGGCGGAGACTCCCTTTTCTCCTTTCGACGGCTTTCAGTTAAGTTATTCAGTCTTCACTTGCTAACCTCTCAACATCATCTCCTCGGCGACTAAGAGTTTACTTTTCATCAGCTCCTTTCGGCCTCTCTCAGTGGCTAACAATTTAATTTCAATCCACTCGTTCCGGCCTCTCTCCATCTTCTGTTCTCTCCGCCTCTGAGGATTGATAGATGTAACAATAAGGAACCCCTTTTTGTTAACGTGTATCTTCTATTGCGTCGTTTAGAAGTTAAAGTTAAATATATTTTTATAAGATTACGTCAATGTAATGCGAATGTGTGCATTCTGTTCGTTTGTTGATGTTTATTAGAGGCGAGAAGCCTTCTAAACTTTTCGCGAGTTGGCCAGCATGGTAATGTGTTATGGGAAGGCTCGCGGAGACGGAAGCAGAGCTCTCCACATGTACTAACAACACACCTGACATGTTTCTAAGAGTGTAATCAGGTGCAGGGAACAAACTCCTATAATCATGAAGTAATAACAGAGCACCTGTGTTTCTTTTCGCTTTTTGCGTTAAACTTTTCAACTTCGAAGAGATACAAGTTGTATAACAAAAAATGTTTCTTATTGTTAGATCTGCAACCCCTCAGAGATTGTCGCAAAAGTTTTGATATATATTGTAACGTTTTTCTTGTCGTGGTGTGTAGAATCCTACCGGAATTGTATATGGGCGCCACCTACGCTTTACGTAGGACAAATTTTATTATGGGAACACACTCGGGTTCAGGACTGAGAGCATGGATCAGGGGAGTGACGTCACCTGTTCCCGAATCATACAGATTATTGAATTAAATAACACAAATACAAGTGAATGTAAATATAACCACGGCAGCTTTACTTGATCAGTCTTGGAAAGCAAAAGTTATCTATATCTAAGCTTAAAACTATTTACATATAGGGAGCTCCGTGTTAATGCCGGCTTATCCTTGAAGAGGATTCAATGACATAATTTACAGTTAAAATACAAATTTCGGTAATTAATTTGCCATAGAGTCTGTTTGTTACGCCAGGGAGGAAAGTATCCAATTGAAGAGAATTTCACACGTTACCAGTCGGGTGTCACTCGCTTTAGATGTTGACTGCCTCAAGATAACAATTTGGAAACTGGCGGAATAATTCCTTCTTCACAGCAGCAGCACCCTCCCAGGCGCAGAGTGAGCAAAAACAACAACGTCAACAATACAACAATCGTCTTCTCATAAGGACGTATTCTTGCTGCAGACGCGAGCGCTACAATGCGTCTGGAAGTTTTACAAACGAAATTGGAATAAAACTATTTACATTTGTTACCTACAAAGTGAGGCACTGTTACACGATTACAATTTATATCGTAGTATGAATATACCCTGAATGATACTATCATTTATACTTCCACTATCTTCCGCACCAGTGTCACTCTCAGCTGAGAAAAACTCCTAATTGAACATATTGACGTCAGAGTCCTCCTATGTCCTGGAGACGAATATTATTTTCGGCTCTAAAATTTCATACAACTGCCTCATTTTTAAATAGTAGATTAATTTTCAGTAATTATTGATCAGTTAAAATTAATGTTTAAATGAAATAATAATTGAAAAATTAATGAAATAAAACCAGCAATAGTTTAATAGAATTACTTGTTTAGATCCATATATGAGGAACGAAACACAGTGTATTTAAGCATTGTTATTTCTCTTTTATTAATTTTTGTCTGTTTTGGGCCTCATAAATGATTAATTATTAATTTTGAGTGATGAAAACCCCTTAGAGTTTGCCGCAGAGGTTTTGAATCACCCTATACATTGGTCACGTAGGCTATATGTAATATGTATTTTAAATACAGAAAAAGTATTATAAAATGGTTTATTTAAGCTTCGGACATTCACTGTTTATCTAGCCGTTACTATGGCAATACCAGCGATATTGTCCGTCTCTGCAGTCTATATTCTCTGTGGCGCTAAATTCCAAGGAATGTCGCTATATATATATATATATGTGTGTATATATATGTATATATATATATCCTGGTATAAGTACTTATGTCAATAGTCTGGATCGACGTTCCTCTACATGAAAGTTTGAGCACAGATAGGAATTAATAGTTTGTTCTTAGTTTCGGAAAATTGATTTGGTTTATATAAAAGGAAATGTATTTGGCATGGGATGGGAAGCGAAGAGAACCCTATAAGACTAGGTAGTCTACGTCGCCCTGCATAAAGTGCATGGTCTGTGCTGGATATTACCGTAGCAGTCGGTGATATATCTAGAGAGCAGGCAGGCTGCAGTTCGCCAAGTCGCTGCCGAAATTGTTCGCTGCCCGTGTAAATTCTGCTTTCCCGGACAGTTTGATCTTGTTGAGCGCGTCTGTCGGGAAATGGGGAAAGTTTTTCCAGCGTCGCTCTTCTTTCCTGAAATCTTGGCTGTCTCTCTCCTCTCGTTGCCTCGTCTCGCCTATACCAGCTTCGTTTCATTGAGAGGCCGCCCCAGTTAAGCCACTTGACCCGCAAACTGCGCCCAATTACGGCCTGCTGTGTGCAGAATGTTAATTAACAGTCAAGGCAGACAGAGATGCCCTCAAGGTACTGCATTAGCACACTTTAATATATAGATTACTGTTCGAACCAACAAATGCGAGCGCTATCAAGGCAGCGAGTAATAAATTATCGTTAAATAATATAAGGTTTTTCGTGTATTCATTTCTTTCTTCGGTATCCTCTAAGTAGGCCAAAAGCATTAAATGATTATCTGTGGTTCTAATATAATTTATATAATATATGTAACAGTTTATATAATAATTTCCAACATCATAATAAATAATTTTTACTTTTACATACATTCTAATGTTTAATTTATGTTATTTTGAAAATTCCCAAGTTGTAATGTTTAAACGGCGTGGAAGGAGGGAATGGGGGTTGATGTGGCCAATGATCAGTAAATTTAAAACCTCAACGAAATTTTTATTTTCAGGTGAGTTGAAATTTTGACTTTGGCAGCAGATTTTGGTTGTGGAAGGTTGTATAACGGCTTCCTTCATTTAAAATGATCACACTTACTCCAAGCACTGCTTACCTTCGTCTCGGAGTATTAATCAGATGATCATTGAACCCGACGACAGCATAGCAGCGCAATGATGCCTTCATGCTGACGTATAATGCGAGATTCACTTAGTAAGCTGAAATTAGAGTCGAATATTTGAATTTAGCATTGAAATATTGAATATAAAACCTGAAACGTGAATGTTGGAAAATGTTCTCCAAATTAACCACGACTTTTTAAGTTCACATTTGACGCCTCGTTGCCGTTTTCACCTACCATCCAGAACCTTTCTCACTAATCGGTTCCTCTAAACCTTGAATTTACTCTTGTGTAGACACATTCTCAACTTAAACCCGTCACCTAGGTTTTGGCTTATTGTTTTCTCACGCTGGTTTAGTATTCAACTTGTGGCACACTTCTGGTACCACGTGGTCAGGATTTTGGGCGCCACTTGCGTAGGTTATTTACGCAAGAATGGATTAAATAAAAAAAATCCTAAGAAAATGAATTTATTATAAACAAAACAAAAAAAATTATATATGAAATATTAATCTGCCTGGCCTGCAATTTTACCAATTGCGAAAGTTAACAGTGAGTCTCCCTTTCTCAAGGATAACCGTGGTGATTAGGTTACGAACCCGCGGTCGCGTGATCATTCGTGGCCAACACTTACCAAAAGCCGGAACATTCAGGGACTCTTGGATGCCGCTCGTTCTGTGGCGCTGAATGGACCATCCCTCTTGCCGTCTTTACCACAAGTCTCTATGAGAATCTCAGAGACTACGGTAAACGTTTTCTCCCCTCCTCTCTACTTTTTCTTCATCCTCTTATTGGCCAGCCTATGGCTAAACCGAATATCCCCTCCTTAGACCTTTCTCAGAAAGGGGGCCAAAATAGACTTGTTTTTCCTTTTACGGGATTTTCCAGCGTCCCTCTCGTCCCGAAAGTTCCAACTCTTGGCTTTGTGCTGGCCACAAATGAAATATTTATAAATAATATTATAATGCACCATAAACTTGTTATTATGCACTATGATCCAGGTGAAAGTGTTTACAGTTACTGACTGACCTGTGAACTCACTGCTGCCGTCTTCCGCCTTAGCACCTCAAGCCACCGACAAACATATCCATGAGCAGTGCGGCATTACAATATATCATTGCAGTATATCATTCAACTGTAATCACTTTGTCAACACACGATTAAACCATCAGCCGGAGCATCACATTTTTGAAAATTTACCTTTTCACGCCCCCTCTTTATGAGGCCATAACCACGGCGATGACTCAGTATCTTAATCGGATACTTTGAATAAGCATATGCATACAGATAAATACACACAAACAGTCAGTTATATTAATGAGGAGAAAATACTTGAACCATCTCTTCGGTCTGATTAGAGTGAAATAATTTGTACAGATACATATATACATGTTCGAAAAATAAAATTGGGTGTGAGCCACCCTTTTACTTTATATAACGTACCTCAATCACTTTTCTTGTGTCGTATAAAATATTTTGCATATTTATTAACTAATTAAAATTATCATTAGTTAAATAAATTGTTAGCTAAATTTAAGTATTATATTACGCTTCACAGATGTATTATCTTCGGTCTGATTGGCTTGATAGCTTCTCAAGTTTCATTATTTATGATTATATAGCGTAAAATAGCACTTTATTAGAGATACGTTTAATTGATTTTCACGATTGTAGGATAAGCGATTTGACTTTTAGTTACGGAGAAAACCATCTCGGGAACCAGAATCGCAATTTTGTGACTCTTAAAACATTTTACATTATTATGTTCTGGTAAAAAGTAATTTAATTATCTCGATAGAAAGTCTTTGTGAGTCTATCCTATTGTAAGTTCTATATGTCTCAAGGGTTGACCGCCGCAACGTTGGGGCATCGAACAACGAACATGGCAGGAGTTTGGTGAATGTACTGACGGACATTGAACAGTGGAGAATAAACATGCTGCATTCGGCGAGCCATCGAATGGTCTAGAACAACGAACAGTGTCGAGACATCTGTGAGGCTCAGAACATCGAAGTTTTGTGAGGACGACTTATGTGGTACCCGAGAATTATTCGAGAGAAGTGGAGGCGCTGCAGAAGGAACGCTGGGGAAGAGAGCTGATCTACGCATAGCATAGCTGAGGGGTCAAGTGTTCCAGTGACCGCTGCGTGGATATCTTCGAGAGGTGTGCGTGTGTCTGTGTAAAAAAGCAGAGTACGGTGTGTATGGAGAAGTGAAGTACGAGTAAGAAGACAGGGTCCACAAGTTGAGTTGGTGGCAAATAAATGTATTTTGTGTAATAATTTTTTTCGATTTGTGTGTTCTGTAGCGTTTTAAAAATGGAAGAAGTGCAGGAGGGTATTACGTTTGAAAGGGTAGCTAAGAAGGCAGAGGACTATATGCTCAAGCAATTGTCCCTGTTAATTAATAAGAAATTTGATGAAAAAAAGGAAATTCTTGATGACATAGTTAATAGTATTAAGGAAATGCAGATAGATTTGAAGTCTAGTTTAGAAAGCGTAAAGGAAACGTTATAAAATACATGGGAAAGAATTAATGCACGGTGTAAAAAAGGAGGTGAATCACGCGATAACTGCCACGACTCCGATCATCTGATCATACATGAAGGTGTATATAAGGAAGAATATGTAAATTGTAGTGTTAAGCAGATAGAAAATATGGTAGAATTAAAAAGTGTGGTAGATTTTAAGGTTAATAGTATACGCAGTGATTTTAAGCTGGCTAAGCATTCATGTGCTAAGAGTGCCAAAGAGAATGTAAAGGTAAAGGATACAGATGTGGTAATGAAACCTTTCTGTATGCAAAATTGTGCTCATTGCCGTAAACGGCGAAATAGAAAGAAAATCCCCCGAACTACACAGAGGAAACAATGTGTGGGAGGAAATGTTAAGAGAAAGAAAGTGCAAATTGTCAAACGTGGATGTAAAGTTAATGAAGTTGAAACGAATGTAATTAAATATTTTGCAAATAGATTTAAGAAAAGCTCCCGAAAAATGTACAAGAAAAATTACTTGGGAGAAAAGGTTGTCGTAAAATTAAGCGAGACTTAATGTTTAGCAGAAAACTTGTTTCCATCTCTCAAAAATATGCATCCGATGGTAACAACAGAGTAAAAGAAAATTTGTATGTGTTAAATAGTTGTGATGATTGTGGATTTCCTTGGAATCCAGGGGGAAAACCGGATGCTGTATTTTTACTAATGTCAAAGACGTGTTGTATTTGAAGTTTATTATTGTAATCAGAGTTAAGGGATGTTATAAGTTAATTTTAATGACCGTGAATTGTATTTTACTTGAAGACTTGAATATGTCAATGAAAATTGTAATTAGTTCTAAGTGAATGTTTGTAAATATTTTGGAATTTTGATTATGGGCGTTGGTCATTCATATTGTTTACGACTGTGGTTCAGTGAGTTTCATATTAAAAAATTGTATAATTTTTTAAATACATTGGAGGCGGGGAAAATGTAACATGAAAAGTTACACTTAACAATGCAGGCCAGCTTGCGAGTTGCAATTGTTGAGGAACTGACGCAGCCCGGGCCAACAATGTGGTCTGGTGAGAGGTTGGCCGGTCCGCAAAGGGAAAAAGTGAGACGTCAATTTAAAGTGATTACATGGGCTTAATCTCAGGGGATTTTGGGTCTCTCGAGAGATGGAGTATGTAGTTACTGTAAATAGAAAAAAAATCATTAAATATTATTTAACCAGAGCAATGAGCAAGTTTCACAGCTTTTTTAATAACTTACCCCCAATATTAACACCACTACATAAAATCTAAAATTAAAATCCTTCAAAAACACCATCTTAATACGTCCCCTACCCCCCACCACATCAAACCCCAAATCCGCTCTCCCCATCGCCCCCCCCAACACCACATCTAACTCTTAATACAACTCAAATACCCCAACACCAACCCTTTCACCTCACATTACCCTACCACAAAAAACTTTTAACCTCCACTAAAAAACCCACTACTTTCTTTATTACACCTCTTATTTAACCACTAAAAAAACCAACTCCCTTCGTAAAACTCTTTCCCCCCCAATTTTAAACACCCTATACTCTACAATCCCAGATTAATTCATAAACTTCCACTTCCCACATCACAAATACAAAAACACCCACCACCACTCTTATAATTCTCAAATTTTTCAAAAATATCTCAATAAATATATATAATAATTACGCTTTATTACAAGGAATACGTAAAAGTGTCAATTAAACAAAACGAAGGGAATAAAATCGTGCTAACAAGATTACTTCACTTTAATTTCTAAAGATGATTCAAAAACTAAATTTCTTAAATCAATTAAATATCAGTTTTATATATACCTCTCATAAATACTATAATCATTTAAATATCAAAAAGACTATGATAATTTGTATATCACTTTATCCTTAGTTATTCCTACTTGACTCCTTCTACCTCCACCCTCATCCTGTTAGCAGTTGAAATTGCCTCACTCCTCTCATCAGCCTATACAGCCAATTTCTTAATTTCACGCACAAAATACAAACCCGCGCCCCTCATCCCACCATGAGACAGCTCATCACTATCGCAGCTCGCGCGTAATGCCTCATAGGATAAGTATTGCTAACTGCTGGCGATCACGAAACTGGGATTGTCCATTTATTCTGATAGTAGCCGCTGTGTGTGTGTGTGTGTCTGCATCAAATTGAATCCTTCAATCAAGTATTCAAAAAAACTATTGCCTAGAGATAGATAGAGATATCTTAGTGTGTGTGGAGTCGAGCTATCGTCATGGGGAGATAGCAAGTAGACGACACGGTGGTTGCCTCTGTGTGTGTGTGTGTGTGTGGTCGGCTCACCATTCTATCTCTCTTCACTTCTCTCGTGTACAAATTTGGGGACTAAGATATAGACGGCTTGTCCCTGTGTGTGTGTAGCTCTATGAGATGGGCCCACGTTTCGAGATATTAGATGTGAGAGAAAATTGTGGCATAAATATTTTTGCAGGGAGTATATACACTTGAGAGAGTGAGAGATGCTAAAGGTATTTGAAAGTTCGTATTCGATTTCTGGTTCAGAGAGAGAGTAACGAGATAGTGTACAAAGTTCTGCTCGCGGGAAGAATAATCCTCAGCGGGAACGCTTCGGCGCGCGCGAATGTCGGAGAACTTAGTCCACAGTGTGCACTGGGCGCGGTCTGCCCAACTTAAACTTCACTGCTAACAGCAGTGTCTCTCGCTCTCGCTCTCGCTCGCTTATAGGGGTATTTGATCGCTCTCTCTCAAAACGGTGATTTTGTAGAATATCTCAATTTGTAAAAAGTGAGCAATTTACTTTGATCTAACCTCTCTCTAAATATGGTGTTTTACTGAGAGAGAGATATATAGAGAATGTGTGGTATATTGTGACTGTAGGTGTGGGGTTGTTGTAGGTGTTGGATGCGGGAGATGGAAGGAAGAGAGATGTCAGCGGAGGCATTGAAGATAGTCCATCGAAAGTAAAATTGTACTATAAGTGTGTATAGTGTCTGTGTGGAATAGAGATATTATTTGTTAACGCTCGCTCTGTGATTTATTATTATAAATGATAAAAATAACATGCATTAAATGTTTAGAACGAATTTCGCTATCTGCTGTAATCTCGGAAAGGTGTTGTGTGTGTGTGTGTTAGAACATCTCTCGGCTGTCTAAAACAACTCAAAATCTACTTCGGACATGGAAAACTCTCACTCTCCAGGAAAATAGTGATAGAGAGATGATAGGGTGTGTGTTAGTGATTCCAGCTCCTTCCTCCTAGTTGGGTCATCCTCTCTTCCGATCACAGCTGCCGACCTATTCTTCCTGTTTCAGGAAAAATTTCAAACTCTCCCTTGCCACAATTTGAACCACAGTCATGACTTCGAAGATAAGCGTAGGATAGCTCCAAGAGGAATTTATCACCAACTACAAAACCATCCAAAATTTCCACTTCAAAGAAACTCTGTAAATCTTTTTCTATAATCGATCTGTCCTAATCTCATCTCACCGCTCTTGCACCAATCTCCAATCTCTCTGCCAGGCTTCTTAAAATCACCTCCCACTTCGTTAGTTTTTATCACCAAAGTAGCAGGGATGGATATCCACCAATAACATGTATTTTAATAATTGGGGAAATCCACCACCGGACGCCGCCAAATTGGCACAATAATTGGGAAATTCCCAAACCGCGACACGGAGTCTGAGTTTTATTGCCCCTGACTCAGCTGCTGTCTCCTTTCTTTTGACTCCATGCCGCCAAAAGTGCCAGGAGATGTGTTTGACCATTACAGATTGTCAGAATTAAGTCTAGCGGCTTCTATAATCCCGGAATTCGACACGAGATTATGTTGTTTTCGCATAATGTTTTGTTCAACTTAGGGAAGAGGGGAGCATCCAGGGGTTATTTTTCCACTACTAACATCTGGACCGAAAAATATTTGTTGGCTCCAATATTGACCGGTTTTGCATGTTTTAAAAATTGCATACCGCTCCTATTGCCGGCAGTGGTGTTTTACCCCCCCCCCCCCAAACAGTGTTTATCCCAGTTCCTAAGAACGTGTGTGAAAAGTTGCTTTATATTTAATGACAATATCCATTCAGAACATATATACACTGGCTGGTGCAATCGCATCCAATATTATTTATAAGAAGCAAATATTTCAGATTGTGCACTTCATTGAATTCACTTAAGATGACAACTTAGGTCAAGAAATAATTAAATATATTGTGCAATCTTTGCAGTCATATTCACCGTCTTTTAATTAATGCAGGACTGCCCACAAGTTTCAAGATTCAATCTTAGCTTTGCGTTTCGGAATTATACCCTAAGGCCATGGACGGTAGGTAATATCTTCATCGATAAAGCTATTTAGCTTTCAGTCATTCCAAATACTATATGTAATAGATTGCATATGTTATTGATTTTTGTAGAGCTTTGGGGTAAATGAGCATAAACTATTCAAGGGGATCACTACATACGAAAACCTGTGATGAACCAAGACGACCATTTATCAGATGTGCGTAGAAGGTTTGGGGTATTGACATAAAGTAGAACTTGTATCTTTAATCAGCATTAAAGCTGTGCTTAATTCATGCTTAATATTCAGTGTTTCACTTGTATAATTAATCATATTAGACAAAATGCATCTTTATGGATGTTTGAATGAGCGAATGATGGCAGAGGTGCCAAAGTGTGTATTCCGAAAGGCAGAGGTCAACTGAGAGTGGGAGGCAGCAAGTCAGGCGGCTTCCTCATTACAAATCCGCCCATGACCTTCCCACGCAGCTCCCCTCTATCGCTACCAACAACACTTTCAACTGTCACAACTTTTTGAAAAAAACGAAACAATGTAAGGACAAAATAAATTTTACGTACTAAATACACTACGGAATATATATGTTAAATTTTCAAATCTTTGAGTAACAAATTTGATCATAATTATCATTTTTACACTACTGTAATTAAATGAATTAAAATTAATGATTAAATCATCTGTCAGAGACAAGCCACGGTGTATAACAAGCACAACGTTTCCTCTACTGTTTGTAAGTTATTTCAGGTGCCAAACTAATGCTTACATTTATACAACTCGCCCAAATTTATTTTGAACGTTACAAAGAAGTTCGATATTCCTTGGGTTGATGCGACGTTAACACTAAATAAAAAAAATACATACATGAAATGTAAAAGAACACTCCTAGGTCTCTGACTTATTAATTTATTAAATTGTACTGTCCATATCAATCAACTATACCAGCAAATACAATAATAATTATTTCGAGTTTAAATAATTTAAACATGAAAGCAAGTTTTTAATACTTATTTTCTTCTTTTTTGTTATATGGAATATTATTCTAGAGCAATTTAACAGGTTAATTTAAAGCTTTAATGGTCAACAACATCTTGTCTAGATAATATGTCAGGTTACTTCACGTATGTCTAGGGGAATAACTTGAAAATTTCGGTTTTCCACTCTTGTGTTCTTCCATCTTTCAATGCGTCTGTGTTAACTTTTCACTAATTAACAAGTATAGCTTTGTAATGAGAATGTACAGTTCTTGGAAGATCATTTTTAAAGACAATGTGGGTAGAGACCCTAATATTGATCCCTGACCAGTCGTAATAATAATATGATTACATGTGTGAAACATTCATTTAATTCTACCAGCAGATTCCTATTTTGTAAGTTTTAAACAAATAAAATTATGTTCCAGTAATCTCATAATTTTCAGTGCATTTTAAGCATCTGACAACTGTGATCTAGAACGATAATTTGCAATGTGTTTTTTATTCCATAGTTTTGAAAGTGACGTGTCAAAGACATTTTAGTTTGTCAAGAAAGATTTCAGGAAACAAACTGTGTTCCAAGTTTTACATCAGTGTTCCCTCAAGTTCCCACTAGACCAGAAAATTTGGCACTTAGTGTCCAAGAGCATGTGGAGTACCATTGCAACAATGGGTCACTTACCACTAAAATTTGAATTACAATAACTATATGTTCATGAATGGTACACCATTAGAGTTAATTCAGTCAATAAGCTGACGTTATGTTAAAAATTATTATGATTTAACTAAGTGCGAAGAAATTTGGTAAGACAGTTTAATAACTAACTTAAGAGTTGTATTTAGAATCAATACAAAATTAACGGCTTGTAAACTTTTCCAAGCTTTCATGTGTTATTATTACCACAGCTCATTACGGCCTTCTCTAGAGGCTAGAAAACTAGAACGTATATTGAGATATTTATGGCAGTTTCTTACAATTCACTTTTTCAGTTTGAAAAATATGATATAGTGGTAAACAGTGAAATAGATGAGTATAATTACATTTTACTGTTAGAAGGAGATAAAACAATATAAATAAGTTTCGAATATTTTGAGCTAAATGTGGGATTACTTTATAATTATATTATGACTTGTAAACACAAGCTTTGGACCTAGAATGTTCAGTAAAACCTGAAATAAATGCTCCTGATTTGAGGAAGTGTATCTTTCCAGTTAATAGTTACCATTTTCTGCAATTTAAGATTCCCGCAAAATATGTAATATCTAGCGAAATTTTATTTTCAACAAATAATTATCATAATCAAATGAAAATGAAAACTTTACCAAATATTTAGTCCTTATGGCTTTTAGCGTATGGTAACAAAGCCATTTACCAAGGCGTTTGCTATTTTCCTTTTCCATTAAAAAAGAGATTTGACAACCTTGGTCATCTTAAATGATACATTCACGTTCTGGAATGGCGCGCGACAAGTGACAAGCGTCCATGCTCGCGTATGAGAGCCAATCAGCATGACCACTACATCATTAATTATTGCATTATACTGATATTAATTGACGAGCACATTTTCCTGAGCTGCGAGTTGAATTAAATATTAAAAATGCACTATAATGTAAATTTCAATTAACATGCGATTATTGCTCGAAGGGAAATGAAAAAAGATGTTGTAATGAAATAGTTTTGTAATTCACTGATGCTTAATAATAATAGCAAAGTTTTTAATAATATGGTAATGTGCCCTCACTTTTATATATTTTCTATACAAGGTCCAGCGAGTTTTGCCGACCGTCTCTGCACGCACGCACGCAAACAAACATACACGCATATATACTCACACAAATGCACATTTCTAATATCAACAGACCACTGCCGTCAGTTCTTATGTTCTGTTTCATTAGCACGGGTGAGCTTCGTCACTCATGAACCGAATAAAGCTGCCTCCTTCTTCAAAAATGTCGAAGAACTTGTGAAATAGCAAAATGTTGATTGGCAGTACCGTTCGTTGAATTCTTGAACGACTATTACTGTCGTTGTCAAAATAGTTAAGCTCCACTGTGCCCATTCGGATTGACCTACGTTATTGTAAAAGGTTTCAGTTTACACAGTATTTAATGCCATTTTATGTCATGTAAATGAAATTTTTAACGAGTTTATACTGAAGAAAGTCAGGGATTTTTGTCTTTCTTCCATATAGCTCGACTTTGACAGCTCATAGATTTCAAAATATTACTTCAAATGATCCGAAACTATAGCAGAAGACAATTAAAACCATTCCAAATCTATCCGCAGAGTTAAATCACCTGTGTTAATACTTTATAAAAATTAATTCGTTAGTGGACCTCTATATACTCTTGGACAGCGCATCGCAGAAGAGTGGGACAAAGGTTTTCTTGTAGCAGTTGAAAGTAATAAATATAAAATATAAGCTTTATTGATGCAGTAACGCAACATAATTTTTTACGATTTTTTTAAAAATTTCAGCGAGAAAGGAAAGGTTTATTGGAACGGGAGGCTAAAGTAGGATGGCAGCCCTGCCCGCTGGCCGCTTGTTTTCCTTTAAATGATATTACCCATAACTGCTGAATACTGGCAAGAAAAAGTTCCAGTTGCTGACCTCCTTTGGCAGTTTCAGAAATGTGTGTTTAATTAGTCAGAGAGTCGTCAGTAAAAAATTAAATATACTACTTCTAAAGCATACACGTACGCTTATTATATCTATGAATATTTGCTTTTTTGTTTTTAATTTTTTTTCTTATTTTTCGTTTTTTTTTCTTTGTCATAATAGCTGAATTCGTTAATATCACTGTCCGATTCCAAACCGTTCAGCTGAATTACTACAGTGTCATTTTCAGGAAAATCTTAACTGACGTGGTCTTTTTCCCAGTAACATTGTTCAACTTTTTTATTAGACTTTGTGTTATTAGTGTTATGTACTTTATTCTCTGCATTAGCCATGTTATGTTTAGCCACATAATGTTTTGCATGTCCCCAAATCAGTTCAATGGGGTTCAAGTCTCAGTGAGCTACGGGCAGCCAAATGAGTTCCATATATTTCCTTATGATGTCTCAGTTTCTTTGGGGACACCATAAAATGGCCTTCTAATTTCTAATAATTCTGCCTTTGTCAGCTCGCAGTTGTGAAGCATTCTCTGGGCACGGCGGAGAATGGTCGGGGCCCGGCCAGCGGGCGGGGTGCCACCCTACTTTAGCATCCTGTCCCAATAAACATTTTCTTTCTCCCTGTAATTTTTTAAAATATCGTACACAATTTTGTTCCGTTGCTACATCAATGATGTTTATATTCATTACTTTCAACCACTGCAAGAAAAGCTTTATCCCACTCTTCTGCGATGCGATGCGCTCTCCAAGAGTTAATAGGGGTCCACCAATTAATTAATTTTAAAAAAATTATAAAACACAGGTGATTTAAACTTTGCGGATAGTTTTGAAAGGGTTTTAACTGTCTTCTACTACAGTTTCATACCATTTGAAATGATAGTTTGAAATCTATGAGTTGTCAATGTCGAGCAATGTAAAAGAAAGACAGAAATCCCCGACTTTTTTCATTTTTTTGCCAAAACTCACCTATAAAATGATTAAAAAAATTTCATTTACGTATCATCAAATGGCATTAAATTCTGTGTAAACGTAGGTCATTCCTAATGCGCACAGTGAAGCTTCAAACTCAGGGCTCTACTATTTCGACGACGACAGTAAGTTAAATGCGCCTAACGCTTCACGAACTGATGTGTGGTTCCGATGACTGTCATGAGGACTTCGCAAAGTAAATTGTTCCTATTACAAGAAACGGCTAAACAGTTTCTATCTTAAACGGTATGATACTTCAAGACTATATTAATCTGTCATCCACCATTTCAAAAATTTAAAACTAAAACTTAATTCTACCATTTTCTCTGGTACGTATTCATAGGTAAAAAATATATCAAGAGTGAGCGAAATGATACGGGACAATACTTTTATTAAATGTATAATGTGTGTTTTTATACAAATAATTTGAAGCTGAAAAAACGTGTTAGATGTAAGATATTAAAGAAAAAAGATATGTCCAAGTTGTAACTATAAATAGTATAGTTTTTTCCCAATTTTTTGTTGTAAAGGTGTCATATAAGTTGATGAAGGACTGCATAGTATTAGTGTAAGAAATCGGTGTGGTTGTGCATAGAAGATTAGGAATTGGAGTCGACAGAACAAGGCAGCGTTCCTGCATTACCGCACCGCAACACGCCTCTTATGGTTTTAATATCGGATGGCTACGCGAGCCGGCTGTTTGCGAATAACTTCTCCAGGCTCTATGCTCTCCACACGCACACATTTCAGCACGCACAAAAACTAATAACATCAGCAGATGCGTCAAATTCAAAATTCACGCTTGATGCCGATCTTTACTATGTAACATATAACCATCATGTATAATATGTATGTTTCTGAGTGTCACACTATATTAACTTAGAAAATTAAATCATGACGGAAGAGTATTAACACAATTATATAGAGAAAACTGAAAGTCTTCTAATTCAAGCTTCTAGGCTTTTAATGATTTCTCACACCATACATTACAGAAAATGAAATTTTTGTAATACTGTATGTTAATATCTGAAAAACTTTATTTAGCCACACGCGTAGCATATGACACACATGAAACATAGTAAAAGTGTAATATTACAGACAGCTCTTTCCGATCACTTATTTCAAATTTTTCAGTTCTATCAGGAAAAATAAAAATTTACAGATTTGAAGAAATAGTTGTTGGGCTTCTAAAGGATGACACAGAGATTAACAATAATCGCGGTGTTACCCGAAAACCTTCCATCTTTATATTTATACAGTTTCCTGAAATTGCTATTAACTTCCAATTTTCTTCGTTAATAACTATTTTAACCATTTTCCATTATTCTGATTATTACGCTTTTAAGTTACGCTCATAAAAAAATAAAACAGTAGGCGTACATCTTGTATTTGCTTTTTGTTTCTTTTACCCGAATTTCTTTAGAAAATTGTTTCTTGATCAAATGGCCATAAGAGTTGCTCGGTTTTACAAGTGATGATAACAACTAGTCTTTTCTTAAGTGCTGAGCTCACGCGAAATCATCGGATCGAAACATCTTTCTTCCAGTGTCATCATCATTACAGCAAAGCCTCATTAGCTCCAGCTATCATTAATAACGCTCCGTCCATTATTCCATATTCCACGTCCCGGCTCTTAAGTATTAGTGTTATTAATTACTGCAAAAACTTTCCCCTGTTGACTCTAATTCATTTTTGTGACCTTGAGAGTGACGACGCATATCAATTTCACTTCATCAGTTATATTTGGCGTACATTCAGTAGAGTCTCTCACCTACAAATAGAAAACCCGTTCTTCATTGAAGAGATTAAGTTCGGTTTGCTGTAAAAATCGTATATTCCTTAGATCAAATTCTATATCAAGCAACGCGATTTATTACGATTTAAGTTAATATAATATAATATTATAATAATATAATATTATTAACTATGCACTAGGAAATTTACGTGTACAAGATGAGCACAAAGTATTTCCTTAATAATTTTTTGCGAAAAAGCTGATGAATACCTGTTGTCAAATCTTACAGATTTCTGTCCAATAGATGAAACAACTATATAAATAATGTACTTAGATTCAATTTTTATATAAAAAATCCATGAATGAAAGAGCAAAAACTTGAAAATTAATTGCTCATTTCTGTTCAACACGAGTTTCGTTTTTGTTATGGGTGCAATCAACAAAGAGTGGAAATAGGTAATTAATTGTATTAGAAGTTGAAAGAAACTGACAGCGTTGGTGATTATCCCATAAATTGCAGCCCCCGTTCACATCAAATCAATTTGACCTGGACCACGTACACTGAGAAGACCAGGCACCACAAGGGTTAAAAATGTTTCCTGAAATATTTTACTGGCATGACTATAAAACACAAATCATTCAGTCCTTGCAACTGAATTGTTCCACGCGTGCTGATTTTGTTATTGAAGTTAGAAATAAAAAAACTTTCGGTAACGTTTTCGACTGTCATGTCTTGTCAGCTGTTGAGTCAATACGAATAATGGGGATTTCCTTGTAAGCAGTAACTATTGTAAGGGTTTCGTGCGCCCTTATAAATAAGAAGGCAATTAATTCAATTCAGCTATTAAGTCACAAATTAAATTTCGTTATTAATTCCACTGCAAGATAATGAAGGAATAAATGCATTGAAATTCATATGTACTCCAATCAGTTCTTTGTGATGTATGATGGATCATATGGATGGTATTTGATTTTCTCATTATTTTAATTTAAAATGAATATTAATTTTCACGTCAAGGGATCTTTAATTAAATGTAGATAGAGTATTATGCTAGGGGTATGTATTACTTATCTTTTGTATGTAAATTTGTATGCAAACCCCGCAAGTTGGGAGCCAAAATGTAATATTTATATAACTTTTTTATTTATTAGCTAAGAATTATTTTGAGGCAAACTAAATAACGAAATAAATTAATTTGAATCAAACTTAAAATTTAAAGTAATTAATGAAAGGACCTTTAACAGACCAGTTTTTATTCAGAAGATCAACGTTTCGGTACCTCTTTGTACCCTCTTCAAGGTTAACAATTCTGTGAAATCAAATAGACTACAAGAGACAATAAAAAGCAGTAAGTCGCTTACCTGCCTTCAAATGGAAAATAACGTTGTTAGCTTGCAATTAGTTTTTTGGACATTTCGATAATTAATGAAAAAGGCAAACGTTGTTAGCTTGCAATTAGTTTTTTGGGACATTTCGATAATTAATGAAAAAGGCAAATTAATATCCAACTAGCACAGAAAACATTTTCCGGGCGAGTATTACACTTCTTATATAATCATCTACTCCATCAAAAACGAGCAATGGTTAATTGACAGAGGGATACTCTAGTTTCATACAGAAAACATCAAAATTGCTTTTATCAATAAATTTATTTCTAAACGGATCCACATTCTCAAATCAAACTCCAAACGTATTACAAATACGAATAACCAAACGTAGCAAAAATCTGGAAAGGTTACTAACAAAATTTAATTTTAAGGTGATTTTCAAAACAAAAAATTTAATATCATTAAACGAAAGAAAGATAAGACAGAGAATACTAAAAGGAAGAAGTAAGTGTGAGATTTCGTATGTAGGCCATTGAAATTAGAATTAAAGAACATCCAATCATAATGTGATCACCAAACGCAAATTCGATGAAAACAATTATTTCGTTTGTGACAAAACAGAAATTTTGGACTCTGAACCCAACTAAACTTAGATTACTAGTAGTTATTATTTTTGGTAATATCTTTGTCAATAACTGTGACCGCTGGTTTGTGAAGCAGCTGGCATGGAGACGATGTCACGCAGACCCCTGCTACTGAGTGGCAATATTTTCCACTTCTGCTGTTCATTGTCGATTGTAAAATAAATACAGTAATGTCATCCAAATGACAATATGTCTCTGTACTGCAACGAGCCAATAGAGAATTGTGAAACGAATGAACATTTCAGATATTTTTAGCAAATTTTCATTACAATCTAAAAATGTCCTGTATTACTCACACTTCCAATTTAAACAATTCCACTTTTTGGAAGTACTTTCTTTCGTGCACAATTATTTTCTACAATCAAAATAATAATTAAATGCAACAGCCGAACGAGGTAATATGACGTGTGATGGAAAGCTGTGAGGCGAGCTACAGTGTCGTCTATATATGCAAATGTAAATATAGGCCCATTGTTTGCCAAGAAGTAGTACCAAACTACTCATCGAAATTTGTTTAAGACTTTTTAAAAGTAAGAATCGTTTGTTGCTTTTTGTATAATTTTTGACTGTCATTTATTACGGTTCTTCTTTTGATGTTTCATGTGTATGATACGCGTAATATTTTTAAACTTGAAGTTGACCCGTCTTCACAGGGCTGTTCATTTCTGGTCTAAAGTGTAGAGCGGACCAACCTTTAAAATTAAATATCGAAAGCAATATTAATTTACACGTCATGTAATTAATATTCACGAGTGAATTGTGGCAGCTTTACGCCATTACATTATACACCAGACACTTTTGATCGTGGTCGAAACTTCACTTTGCACATTTCATCTGATATAGGAACAGAGAACTGGTCAGTTGAAGTTCATATAAATTGAGCAGATACGGTTCAGTAACTTCCTCAAGACGGGTAATCCTTTGCGGCAACAAAGAAGTACCAGTTCAAAATCAATTTGATTACAACCACGTTTCCTCATTTAAAAAGTGTAACCAGGCTTCGCATTGTAGTCTAAATGGCAAGACATGCACAGCATTCATTAGAGATGGGATAACTCTGTAATTAATCATAATTGAGGAATCCATTCCTGAAATTTTACTGTCGACTGTATACAGTTAACGTAACAGAAATCTGAAAACCAGTATTCATTATGAATGCTCATTGGCAAAGAGATTTCTGAAAACAGAAATTTATAAACAACTTTGACAACAGCGAATTGATATATCAGCTAGGAAAATTATGAATTTGATAATAATTGAATGAATGGTAGTATAAATTGATTGGCACTTTATAAGTATCGTAACAAGTATAAGTGAAGGACGCTGCACCCTTAAAGTGCTCGTAGAAATGAGATATAATAGTTATACAAAACCCTTCCAAATCTGCGATAGTTCCTTTCACCCTCAAAACCAAACATATCCTTACCCATTCATACTATATGTTTGGCTCCCAAATCCTAATAAAAAAACTCCATCACTTACCTTGGACTTATTCTAGACTCCAAACTTTCCTGGAAACCCCATCTTACCCGCCTTTCATCCAAAATCAACACTAAAATAAAGATACTCTATCCCCTCCTCAACAGAAACGCACCAATCACCATCTCTACTAAAAGACTCACTTACCTCTCCCTAAACCGTCCCACACGGCCATACGCATGCTCCATTTGGGGATCAACCGCCAACTCCAATTCAAATAACATTCAAACCAAGCAAAGCAGATTCCTTAGAATCATTTACAACTCCTCGTGGTACCTTCGAAACTCGCTAATTAACAATGACATCCAAATTCTACTGATCCAATAATATCATGTATATCCTCCTTAATAAAAAGCTCAATCAATCACTCCAATGGCACTGGCCATAGTAATCCTTCTCCTGCGATAGTTCTACCAATCGACTACATCCTTCTACTGTCTCATATAGGTATAAGCTAACAATAATTTCTCCGTGTGTTACCTGGCACCTCATTCTCCGCTCTTCGAATAACTATTCCTTCACATTATTCCCCCTATTACCCTAAACTCTAATATTATCCTAATATTCACCGCCAACACTAAGTCAACCAAATATTATTAACTGATATAACATAATTATGTTCACAGATTTGTCGTTTCTCTCGTTTTAAATTGACTGTCAATGGACTTTACAATTTCTTCTTTGAACTCTGATAGTATATGCGTGTGTGTGTTTATTTAAACCAGGTAATATTTTTCTATATCAATACAGGTATTATATGTGATAACATCGATAGAACCCGTTGTATCGTAGTGGGTGAGAACTCAAGTAATGCTTGAACAGAACCACACAAGAACTTTGCAACGTTTTACACACCGAGCACGATGTCTAGAACTATAACGACTTGATCCATACGAGGCAAAAAGAAGTTATTCACCGCTCACCAAAAGGATGAATTCATGCTGAATGCTACCGACGACGAGAGACGTTGTAAGGAAGTTATAGAGAGACTCGACGAAGCAACCACTGCAGCTGTCACCACTTGAACCCCTCTTCACGCAAGCGTCGGCAATGCACAATAATTCACCAACTAAGAGAGCTACAGGTCATAATTTAATAATACAACGGCCAGGTAAACATTTAAACGCTAATATATATTCCTGTTTTGAGAAGCACTCACTTTCCGAATCAATGGAAACATGCGACCGAAACGCAATGGATACGTCTATTAGCTTATTACCAGTCAGGTCAAAATTCTTGTCCTACGTTATTTTAAAAGGTTTCAGTTCACACAGTATTTAATGCCATTTTATGTCATGTAAATGAAATTTTTTAACTAGTTTATACTGAAGAAAGTCAGGGATTTTTGTCTTTCTTCCATATAGCTCGACTTTGACAACTCATAGATTTCAAACTATTACTTCAAATGATCCGAAACTATAGCAGAAGACAGTTAAAACCATTCCAAATCCATCCGCAAAGTTTAAATCACCTGTGTTAATACTTTATGGTCCTAAAATAGAATCTTGAAAATATCAGACAGAGTCAAAGCTAGTGTTTAGTGGCTGATGTGGATGGACAAGCATGGAGGTTGTGACGACGTCTTGTGAGGCCCAGGGTCAGGGCAAGCACGCGTGTATGCAGGCCTCGCACGTGCCGCTCTCTCGACATTTGACATCGCAACATCGCCCGGAATACCAGCCTCTGCAGCCCTGGAAACCCGCCAGCATCCGGTCACAACCTCTCCCTCCCTAGTCTTCACTCAGTTTTCTTTTACGGTAATCATTATCAACATATGTTTAAATATTTACCCTTGTAGAATCTCATATGACACTTAGATATGTGTCTGTTAAAATGTTTTGTTGAGTTAAGTTTGTTGTGTGTGTGTGTGTGTGTGTGAGAGAGAGAGAGAGAGAGAGAGAGAGAGAGAGAGAGAAATGCACCCGTAGGCAAACATTCAACAATCACCTAAATCGTATTTACTTCGACTAATTACAAGTCCTGTATGTATTAGTAAGCTTGCAGTTACGATTATTTGAACTATGTGGATTAGTAAAATTTCGGCGACGTTATACAAAGAACCTCGCATTATAATAATGTTGCTAGGAGACGAAATTGCGTTAAGTTGAACGACAGGATATCAATGGCAGCCTTTATCAGTCGCGTCTTCAATTTCACTTGCAGTTAGCGGCCGAATACAAGGTCAAAGATCATCTAGCTGCCAAAAATGTAATAATGTATCGTTTAGAGATTTATCGCCCTCGCCCCTTTTCCTTCCTTTCTCTCCCGACAAAGAATTCATGTTTCAGAAGCTGGTAGCGCTTCTCATCGAAACGTTGATCCGACCAATTAATGCTATCCTCGGTTAATGTAGGTCAGTGTTCAGACTTGTACTATCAGCGATCGACCCGAAAAGTTAAAGTATGACATGCACGATTTGAACATGTTCATAACACGATCCGTATATAATTTGGTTTCTTGGCAATAAAAATTTGAATTACATTACTAGGGAAAATCCAATCCCTATGGAGACGATATTTCCGATACATAACCGAGCATCTAAGGTGTGTTGCTTAATCGGGACTTATTTGAGACAAAGAAGGAATACAAAGTAAAGAACTTAAGAAATTTCAGACTAGAATAAACTAGAACCCATCGCGTTATTCTATGCTTCTTGTGAAATAGTGAATATTTCTTTTAAAGTTAATTCATTGAAGAGTATGAAATGTATAGGAACTGACATTAATTATTTTCATTACATATTAATTATAAGCAATTTTATAATAAAAAGAAGACAATTTACTTTATCCAAAACTAATTTACATTAATTTTACAATGTTGATATTTTCAAACTTTATGCCGCCAATTCTTTCTTAATGAACACTACATATATATTTACATAAAAAATTATACAAACAAGTTCCTTAAAACTAGCAATTCTATATCTATAAAACTGAGGGTCGTATGTTATGTACCTTCAAAAATATACCATACAATATTGACATACAAAATCTACTCGTACCTGGCAGTATAGGGGTAATTGCTGTGTCGTCATAATGGACCTTCCAGCGCATTCCTCGCATTTGGGTCGTACTCGTCCAAATAACAGCCACCGCCACCGCTCCCGGTGCTGGAAGATTTTCCGTTTGATCTCCTCCCTTGGACTGACTACCTGTCCGATAATGTCTATCAACTGCCCGAAATCTGCCTTGCCAAAATTACAAAAATCTGTCCAGCAACATCTCACCAAAACTCCCGCTCTACTAAATCTGTCACCAAATCTCTCCCGTCTCACCGCTCTCCAAAAATCCTCAATCCTGTCCCGTCTCACCACTCTTGAAACATCTGTCAAAAATCTGTCTTGCAATCTATCCCTTCTCATCGCTCTCGAAAATCAGTCAATCCTCAAGAATCTCTCTGCACGCCTTTTTAAAATCTACTCCCCACTTATTTGGTTCATATCACCCTGGTGGCAATAACATTTATTGTTACTTTTCTCTCGGAGTAACAGTTTTCTCCTCTCCTTCCAGACATTTTGAGAAAAAGACCCGATGCCGCAATAGCTTGGGGAACTCCCCTATCGTGCCGTGATGTCTGGATTTTATTGCCCCTGGCTCAAATGTTGTCTCCTTTCTTTTGATTCTGCACCGCCAAAAGTCCATGAAGATGTGTTGATCGTTACAAGTAATAATTGTTTCAATTAATTCGTCTTGAGTGAAAATCCTTATGACTTGTAGATTTAGATTTATTGTTATTTCCAGTAGTCCTTGATTTAGGAAATAGGATACGTCATATTACAAATAACGAATTGAAAATAATCTGAACTAGCATGTCAGCAATGCAGACTATCAGACCAAGTTGCCAATTCATGCTGAATATTCATTGCCATAGCCGAAAATGTTAAAAACACTTAGCTACAATTATGCGTTATGAGGATTGTGTCCGGGATTACTGGTAATTAGATGTTCACATGTGGGCTTGGATTATTTCCAGTATTCATATCCGCAAGTCAAGTTTTGTTACTTTATTATCCTTTCCGAGTAGCAAGATTTCGTTGTCTACTAGCGCTGGAATATGTTTTACTTTTTAATGTTAAACCCCTTAACAAGGTAGAGCTTGAAATGTCACCTCAGAAAACGTTTCCAGAGCAATCCCTTAAAGCGCATGATACGACATTATCTAAATCATTTCTTCCTTGAAGGTCTTACTAGCTGGGAGACCGGCGTTGCCCGGGAATAAATTTATATTAAACCGACACAGAATTTCATTCGACAGTAATTTTTGGTCACCACGTGATTTATCCATCACAGAGAGCGTCACATTTTTGTAAATTTACCTTTTCACCCACCCTACTTTATTCCACCATAACCACAGCGATGACACGACAGCAGTCAAGTCGAAAATGTACTGATACTTTAAATAAACTCATATATATATATATATATATATATAAATATTTATATATATAGAAAAATACATAGATACAGTCAATTGGACGAATAGTTCATTTTATTTTGCCCCCAAAAAACGAAACAACAGGTATAGAATTTTGATAATATTGAATTCAGTGAATGTATAAAAAGTACGGTATCATTTATGTATCTATTTTATTTTTAGTATCCAAGCTTTTAGATAAACCTTATAATTCGCAGTTGGTTTTGAACAGATCCCGCTTTCAACGATACGTTGATTACGAAGCGAAATGTTTGTAATTTAATATATATATATACTATTGTAGATCAGTAAACAGGCAATCCACATACACTTTTGGAAATATCGACACACGCATGGACCACGAAACCTATCTCATAGATTGTTCTTCACTTTTATATTTGTTTGTATGCATACAAAAAGAATCGTAGGTTAGATGTACTATTTCAAAAACCTTCGCTTCCCAATGTTTCATGGCGATCCGATGAATGGTGTAGTAATGTATAAACGACAAACAGACTGACCGTCAGGCATACATTTGTTTACATATTACGAATTTTTGAATAGTCATTCAAAATTGATGAATTATTTACATTTTAAAAGGAAAATAATCTTATAAAAGGCTGGCGACGGTATATTTATTTTATTTATTAAGGTGGAGGTGGTAACAATTCAATTACATTACAAGATAGATATCAATTAATAACGTATGTGTACGAAGCAATCACAAGTTTTGTACAAAAACTGACAGTTTAAAAACAACGATAAACAAATGTTTTAACATATTGGTACATGTGAGTAGTAAAAATCACACAATCAAAAGTGCACAATATTTTTGTTAAATTGAAATAATTAAACATGAATTCCGTAAACGTTATAGTAATGTCAATAATATATATATATATAATATAACAATAATAATTTTTGTAGGAAAACAGGTTGTGTATCTACATTATAGCTCCCTTTTTGGATAAGAGGCTACATGAAAGTGATCCTGAAATAGACAACTGCTCTTTAATAGCATAGGAATGGTAAAGTGGAGATGTGGAAGGTAGAGAAAGGTAGCCAAGGTAGCCGCAACCTATAGTTTCAGTATCCTACCCGGTGATTCACACACTCCTTGCTCCGTATCGGAGTTCCTCTTATACATGGAAGGGTAATTGTGAAGCGTAAGCAGTGAAAGATAAAGCAGTCACTGGTTATGAAGATTCTAGAACCCGATGGAACTAAGGAATAATTCATCTCAACTAGTTTGTTAGACTACACAATGCATAATGGGGATGAGGTCTGCGGTTATGCATGCGCCTCTTGTCTGTCAGCTGTTGTAGGAAGTATTTAGCTTCACACGTACATAATTGCGCCAATCTCTCTTTTCTGCTCCGTACGTGTTTCAGCTCTTGCTTTCAACATATTTTTGCATTGCTTTAACGGGCAGGATGCTCCAAAATTCACTAAAAATGTTCCTATGATAAAGTAACTTCGTTTATAGTCCTGATCTCGTGTGTTATAATGTCAATAAATAATTACAGACCACATGTAACATGAATAAGTGGAATTGTAATTCTCAACCATTATTTGGGTTGAACTGATATTTTTAAATGCAAACATATGAGATAATAATGTCGTACTCTAAAATATTTCTGTCTTATATATATTTCACTTTGCAACTTCCTTGCAAGCCGATGCTTGAAACCTACGGTTTATATATTAATTAAGAATGTTGTATTTCCACATACAGACATTCGCACTTACGATACAGCGAAATATCTTGGTTCCGAGCAATGGAACGAAACGTTTGGTTTAGTATCCTGTGCTGAAATCCTGAAGCTCAGCTTAACGGTCTTGATTAGAGACAGACGCTGCCCCTAACGAGCTGCGAATGAAGCTGTAAGCCAGAAAGAAGTGGGCTACAATGAAGGGCGTGGTTTAGCCTTCCAACAGCAGCCATTCAAAGAGAATCAAGGTTTCGACACGATGAAATAACGAAGAAAGAAGACGAGTAATAAATGAATATCCATTTGTTCCCCTTCTTTTCAAAAGTTTCTGATGTAACGTAGGTTTTATTAACAAGTAACATCTAGATGGATCATGCACTAATGATCAAATTAAACATATGTAGGAATGATACACTGAGTAATATCCAAATATTACCTTTATATTTGTTTTATAATTATATATCCTCGAAAAGCATGCGCACCACGTTCATGAAGTAAGGAAAAAATATTAATTTTACTTTACAAATTTTAATTAACAATATGTATACGATCATATCATTAACGTACCGCCTCAAGTTATCTCCCAGAATATCGCCTAACACAAGATCCAGTTGTCTGACAAAATCCTGGCTACTTGTCGACATCCCAAAATGTTAACGTGTGAACGATATTGTTTACCAACATGGCCGAACGACGTTAGCTTTTTTCATTCGTCAACCAATTCTTTCGTAAAGCCCTTTTGTAAGATCAATGCTGCTTATCCATCTTTTACCTATGTTATTTCTTAATAATCGTCCATCCTTCAGGTTCTTCAAATATGGGTACGATAAATCTGTTCAATTTGCGTACATCCAGACACAATCTCAGGGATCCATCAGGTTTAAATATGGACTCGACTTTCGTTCCACAATATTTATATCTAGCAGATTATTCAAGTTGCATTCAATTCCAATCGTCCACGTTTCGCACCCATATAATGCCCCTTCCATACGAACTTTTTTTTAGCAACGGTTTCCTAATATTCACACCTATATTACCCGTAAGTCAATTCCTCTTTTTCGCGAAAGCCTTCCTTGCCTGTGCTATCATACTCTTTATGACTACTATACTTCTACCATCCCTAGTTATTACGTTTCGCAAGTAACAGAATTCCTTAACTTACGTCAAAATATCCCTTTGTTATCCCATTTTTTCCCATATTACACTTCATTACCTTGGTTTTCTCTCTATTAGTTCTCATTTCAACTGTTTCACCAGTGCACGTTCATTACGTTTAATAAGTCTGCTTCTGACTAAAGCTAATACTACAATATCATGGGCAATATCCTTGCAGTATGATTCCATTTTCATATTCCGTTTTAACTTTCTTCGTAGTCTGTTCCATATACAAGCATGGGTGACAGACTGCATCCTTGCAAAATATTGTAACCAATGTTAACATGATTTTCTCTTATCTCACTGTCCAGAACGGACCACGTCCTCCCGTGCTGTACTATTTGCAATCTATTGGTCCACGAATTCTCATTATATATATATAGATTACTTCAATTCCTCAAGATCCCTTCACTCTATCGTAAGTTTTTATCAATACTACTAATTCACTTAATTTCCTTATATCGGAGCAGAATTTGGATCACGTCCTTAATCACAAGAATTCATCATAATATTTATAGAATATCGTATGTACAAGGTCGGCACAGAAGAAAATACTGTTTAATAAAACCAAAAAATAATAATCCTGAAGCTTTAATATTGAAGACGCAGCTCACGACATTTCAGTGGCCATATGTTCTATGACGGACTAAGAGAAAATAACCCAGAAAATTATAGAAGTTACTGAAGATGAACGACAAAACATTTTAGGTTGTTTTAAATTTAATTCTTCCTTATATCACAAAAATATACATGACAAGTTGCACGAGCTCAGAAGTAAGTTTGGACGATCACCTCAAGTTCTAAGATACCTTGTGTTGTATCATTCCAGAGAGATCTGGAGCGTTAGATTTGAGAGCGTGTGTACGTTCCAGTCGTCACTCCAAACCCACACTTGTAACATCGGAGCGAGCATCTGGAGCGTCACCTCCAACTCTACGCTTAATAGGGTCTGTGCTGGCCACCCAGAGACCTCTTCGCATTATTTGCTTTTATTACTATTACTATTTAAGGCGAAATCAAATTAAAAAACGACAAGTCACGGGGTGCAGATGATATATCCGCAGAGTTATTAAAACTTGGTGAGAGGCAATAATTCCATACTCGGCAAGAATTTTAGATAGATAGCTGTTGTTTTTGTGGTATTCAGTCCTAAGTCTGGTCTCATGCAACCCTCCATGCTAACAAATCTTGTGCAAGCCTTTTCATTTCCCTATAACTAGCAAAACCCACATCCTTCCTTATCTCATTAGCGTATTTAATCCTTTGCCTCCCTCTTCTGTTCTTACCCCACACACTTCCCTCTAATGCTAATTTTACAAAACCCTCGTGTCTTAAAACGTAGCCTCTTAGTCAACGTCCTCCATATTGTACGCTTTTCCCTTATTCTGTTTATAACTTCCTTGTTTGTGTTTCTATCCACCCATCTGATTTTCAGCATTCGCCTATAGCACCACATTCCAAAGGCTTCTGTTCTTTTCCTTTCTGTTATCCAGAAACTCGCGCATCCAGTTTAAAACTCGTTTCTCAATGCCCGATTTTTCCAAATTTATTAAATGAATATGATGAGGTACTAGGGCAAAGGCCTTTGAAAAGCCTTCCAGTCTTGCAGATGAAATTGCAGGAGAAGTACTCAAATTAGGAGGGGAAGCCATGATGACGTACGAAGGCGCTGCGAGAGTTTCTCGTAGACGCTTCAGCCCAGAGTGACTGCGGGGCTTACCTGATCATGTCGGGGATGCCTCGCACTCTCTCTGGGTATTTTTTATCAAAGTTGTCATATGCCGAGACACCTTCACCTATTATAGGAGGTATATGTACTGGGGTCAAAGACCTTGGGCATATGGCAAGAGTTGTCCGCTGATCCCATTGGATCAGTCGGCCAATTGCCTCCTGAAATTGGTGGAGACACGGAGAAGGGAATGCTGCGTCCCCACAGCAAACTCGTCTCCCGTCATTCGGAAGGGCGTGAGAATAGTACCCAATGCCCGACCTACCTGATGCAGGTTTTCTAGGGTTTTCCCTGCATCTCTTTAGGTGAAACACCGGGTAGGATCCTTAAACCATAGCCCGGGGGCCCTAGTCAACCCTTGGCTACCTTGCTCTACCTTCCGCATCCCCCCTTTTTCAATTCCCTTACTATGCTATTAAAGGGGAGTTGCCTGTTTCAGGATCACCCGCATGTAGCCTGTTACCCCCCAAAAAATGATGACGTACATCCTGCGGTTAATTGAAATGCCAATTAACAATAATGAAGCCCGGACGATTGGAGAAATGCGATCGTAGAAGCTATATACAAAGCGGGTTCGCGGTCTGAAATTAGTAACTTCAGTCTCACTTCAGTGGTATGCAAACTGTTGCAGAGATTATTAGCGGAGTATTTACGTAGTGGTTACATAGTGGCCAGCACGGTTTTAGGTCAGGATGTTCTTGCGAGAGTCAGTTAGGAACAGTATGTCCAGATGAATCTGATGTCCAACCACTTTGTGTGACTCGATGTTTTTAATGTGTTTGCGCAGTGACCCCGGTAAGATTTTTAAAACTGTCCTACTCTCCTGATTTGTAAATATTGGCAAGTCTGTTTTCTTCCCAAATACTGATGCAAAATATTTTGCAAATTTATTTGGTTTTTCCTTCTTACTTAAAATAATTGTATTTTGCTCATCCTTTAGGGGAGGAGACAAACCTGTATCCGTCTTCCGTCTACGAACATATTTGAAAAATTGACACGAACCATTTCAACGTATCAATTAGTAATTATGCTCTTCCGGCTGATTGATGAAATGATAAATCTATTTCAGGAGTTATCAGATGAAGTAGATAATGCCTCATGATATCCTATTGAATAAATTTAATAAAACAGGTATAGATAAATTAGTGGTACTATGGTATAAACTTTTTAAAGTTACAGATCGCGAAAAGCGAAAATCGGAGAACAATTTTCGGATTCAGTTATTGTAACGTCGGGAGTTCCGTTCTCTATTCACTTTCCACTACTTAATCATACTTATGCGATACATTTCAATAGTTAATTGCGATGAATCTTTCACTGCAAGGGCACAAAATTTCGACTAAGGAGACGAAACGTAAATGATGATATCATTAAGCGTTTTCCCTTGTTGCACTAATTAGTAATCTCCAATGAAATTTATTTGTTTCGCCATAACGAAACAATTTTTGGAGATCACTTAGTATAACTTATCGAATTTTTCTGTGAAGAATATAGGGATATTAATTATTTTAAATGGAATATACTATATTAATTAAAAGATTTTGTAATAAAAATAAGAAAACAAAAAAATATTTGTATTAATCTTACAATTTTGATATTTTGATCTTTATGCCGTCAGTCCTTTCTTAATTAAAGTACAAATGTATTTACACTAAAAATGATACAAAATAAATTCTTAAAACTAACAATTTTCTAATTCTACACTCAGGGTCGTATATTATGGGCCTTGTCATAGAACAGAATGTTTTACACAAATCTACTCAGACCTGGCAGTACAGAAAATCAGCAAAGAGTTACAGGGGTAATTACCGTGTCGGTTCAGTGCATATTGCAGCTCCTTCCTCCTAGTTGAGTCGTCCTCTCTCCAGATCACAGCCGCCGTCGCTGATATTTTTCCTGGTGCAGGTAGAGTCTCAAAATCTCCCTTGCCACATTTCCAACCACCGACGACAGCAACCTCTCTGGAAAAAAGTATTATGGCCTATGAAATTTTTATTTTATTGCTTCTCTATTTTTTAAAGGATTATAATCGCCTATTGGAGGCAAGTTGTTAGTAAAGAAATGTGTCCGGAAGCCCAGGGTCTGACTGACCGCACTCGAGAGTACAAACGACAAACCTCGGACTAGAGCTTTTGTCCTGTACAGTCCCCGAGGCAGATACGCACTTTGCATGTTTATTTATTTATCTTTCCATTCATTAAACGCGCTGTATGAACGTGCTGGCCCCGGACCCCGGAGAGGCAGTGACGGTGGGCGGCGGGAGGCGGGAGGCTTTATTGTTGGCTGGGCACAGCAGGGGGAGGGTGACGCGATTTGCATGCTGCAATAAACCGTGTTATGAGGGATCGTTAGAGTCCGGCTTTCGTCTGACTGGCACTTTTATGAGGATGTCGGCTTTCGGTACATGAATCTATGTAATTACCACGATTAAAATGTACTTGCGCATGTGCCATACAAGAGATAGCATTTTGCCACGAAGCACCAAAAAAACTCTCCTTTTCGGTAAATGCAAATTCCAAGGAATGAGTCGAAATCTGCCGATTTAGATAGAGATGTCAAACTTTACAATTAAAGTATTTTCATTGTAATACATGTTTTTTAAATTTCTCGTCTACAAAAGATATACGCATAAAATGTTTGTGGTACAATAATAAAATAATTTACTAAACAATGCTAATATTGCTTTGTTTACGTTGTCCTGCGCCGTATACAGACTAACATGACGGGAATATTTTAGTTTACATTAAAATATTGTCACGTAGAAATCGGAACGTTGGAATAATGAATCAGGTTATTTGTAGAACACGTTTATTTAGTCATACAAGTTATACACGATGTGACCCGATGCTCGCTCACAAGTCAACTGCCCGCTGCATAGCAGATCACAGCTTTATATAGGCACAGAACAGGAAATGATGTAACACTCATTGTTAACATAGAACAATCTGGAACAAATTAAATGAAGTAATGAAAAGTGACTAAAAATATTAGCGGGTGACGGGAATCGATCTCTGGCCCTCTGGACCGCAGAGCAGCGTCTTAACCACTACACCATAGCGTCAGGTCCTCTGGTAATCACAAATGTGGCAATATAATTCAAGTACATATCAGCTTCTGAAGTGTATATTTTCGTTATCCGAATTGAAAACGGATCTTCATGGTGCTTTCAAGTAGAATACAGCAACAGAAAACCCAAGTAATTCTGGTACTATAAAGGAGAATAAAAAAAAGATAGGAGAAATATAATATAATAAAATGGACTTTTTCTGGAACAAATATTTTGCTGCATAACAGTTGTATTGTGACCATTTGTTTGTTATCGTATGTCCCCCTACAATTTTATTAATTAAATTACACATATCAGACAATAATTAAGTAAAACAAGCTAGAACTTTAATTAATTATGTAATAATAATATATAGACATGAAACTTATTTTTCATTGAGGTTTTATTGCTAACCGAATCTTTAGTAATACAACAATTGATTTGTTCGTTAAATTAATTTATTCTGATTATTTTTGACTGTTTCATTATTGTCTATTAGTAAATTTTTTTAATTAAACAGAGGTTGATAAAATGTTCTTAGAGAACTTCGGAGCATAATGTTCACTTATCCAAATTTCCAACACTGATTCTGAACTGTTCTGGTTTTGTGTGGTTTCCAATACAGGGAAGTCTAACATCTATTAATCTGTCACTCATAGCAAAAACACTGGCGATGACAACTTTCATGTATCTGTACTCTTTAATTTTGCAATTTTATTTAAAGAAACTATTTATTGTTAATTTTGATGTTTCTTCGACTGTTTGAACTTGTAATATCCTGTTTTATTGAGGGCTCAATCAAATTGGGTTTTACTATTTTACTTTAATGAATAATTAAGCATCAAATTTAAATAATTTAATAGAAGTACAACAAAATTACGGGACTCTTTACAATTTATTAACTTTGGACTCACTCGGGGGTTAGAAAATAAGCAAAGTTTGAGACTATATAATTAATGGCGATTTATGTGGGCGGGATACGTGCAGAGTAGTATGGCAGATTCACATAACACGCAAGTGGCATACTGGAGCGATCCTGGATATCGCTTCTGGTAGTCCAGAGCAGAAATTCTCGGATCTGGGAAGGCGTAAAGGCGGAAGTTGTCTCGTCCTCATCCCAGGTATGAATCCAAGAGTTAACCTTTCGTTTCTCAGCAACTTACCGACTGTCGGCCTGGCGTTTTCGATGGCATATGCCCAGGTTCATTTGGCATATACAGGGGCTTGTTTTTGTTGTGAGAGTTTTCTCTTCTCCAAATAGTTAGTCATTTCTTAGCTCTTCTCCATTAAGCATTTTACAAGATCTGTCTGTTAACATTCTTTATCGCATACCTTTTGAAGAACTGACATCATCGCTTTGTCGCCTCCTAGCTCATCTCCCGTTTTCCACCAATTTTGGTATTAGCGCCTACCACGTGAATATCTCATCCAATCCATCTCTTCGTTTCAAACTGTCTTCCTTAGATCCACCATCTGGATGACGCTAAGGGGGCGGTAAAGCATCCTGGAAATTTCCGCGGAGATTGACCTGGGTCTGCGGGAAATTGTCTAAATCCCTGGGGCGACACTCAGTCGCGTCCCCCAGGTTTATGTCGCAAGCAGATTTCGCTTACCAAACGCAAAGAAAATTCCTTGTTCGTTGATTTGCAGACATGCCACTTACTGAAACGCAATCTTGACAGTTCCACCGTTTTCACGAGTTCCCCACTCTATACAAAAATTTACAATAATCAAGAATATTTTTATAGAACTAATTGTTTAATATATATATATATATATATATATATATATATATATATATAGCCGACAATATTAGAAAACGGAATATCTAAAATTACAAAAAAATCTAAGATTAAAAACTAAACGGAATGAGCATTTTTATAGAGGCCCCCATGAATACTGAACATCTCTCTTAAATCCACCTACTCCCAAAGAAACTATTAAATATCATTTAAAATTAAATAACTTTTCAAAATTATTGAATTGATTATTGTAGCCTCAACTTCATTAATTGAAAGATTAACTAACTGTCACTAACCTGTGTTTATTTAAAATAATCTTTCTTAAAGAACAGCAGAAATCGTAGGAGAAAGCTAGCTCTGTAAATAAAGCACTCAGGATTAATCGTGGCCGAAGATGGCGGACATGTCACTGCTGATAGGAGATTTGTGATGGTGCCTTCCAGTCTGTGAAGCGAGTATTTCCTTCGGTATCGTGAGGTCGCCACTAGATCCTCGTGCAGTGGGCGCGCAGATGCCTTGGTACCTCGTTATTTCCTAAGAATTTCTGTGCGCTCGTTGATCCGTCTCCTCCCCCAACCTGCGTCTAGGAATCACTCACGGTCGACACAGTTACTCACAAGGGTTTTCTTAGGCCATGTGAACACACGGGGTCTACAAATAGCTGTAGCGATCCACAAACGTTACCGTACAGCGTTTGACAGTTGTACGCCATCCCCATTCCAGCTTCTTGTACAATAATTACAGTCAAATACTACTTAAAATCCATACATAGACTACATAAAATAAGTCTTAATAATAAAATGTTAAAATATCCTAAAATAAGAAACACATTTACATGTACTAACTTAATAAAATTACGTAACACAAAGTGTGACTGTGCAACGTCACAAAATTGTCACCGACAAACTGATAGGGAGGAGAATTTTTGTGACTACACACGTACTCCCAAACACTTCAGTCATACGCAGATAAAAGAGTTAGTCCGAATAGGAGGGAATGAAACACAAACAATTGTATGCAAATAACATTTTATAGAAAAAGACTCATTAAGATAATTAGGACTTCATGTTGATTAATGTCACTACAATAACAGGAAACAACCAAACGTACAGAAATGTACTGTAACGACAGAATGAGGTCTGTCAACAGAGATGGACAACGTACAGGTACGTGCTGCGCGCACCTTATACATATCTATCAGTTACAAACTTATATGCGGTATTTATTTTTTAAATCGGATAAGTAAGACACCCGACTGTATTATGTATGTGTATACAATCATCTGTTTCCTATTAAATATTTAAAAAAGTATTTTTTGCATTAGTTATACCGTTAACAGTTCCCACTTAAATCTATAAATTTAAATTATGATACATTTACTCTGTAGAGCATCGTTGACACTGTAATAATAACACTACATTTTTGTTGAGTTGTACCCCTGAATTAGGATAACTAGTGACATGAACAGGGTAAACCATGTGCAGTTCACAAGAATACATATACATATATATATATATATATATATATATATATATTGTAATACTCTATTCTTAATAATTTAAATTGATAGACGGGGACTTTTGAAATAAAAGCAACTATTATAAAACAAATTAAAGTGAGTTTATTTACAGCTCATTTCCACGGATTTCATGAGGGTCCTTCTCATCAGGGAGTTAAGATGGGGAGAATTTTTTTACAGTAAGAATTTGATCAATTGTAATATTTAAAAAGGTGTTGGAATTTCTTTACATGCATGTAGTGTCTTACTGTGGACGTTTCGCTGGTTGATGCACGGCCGTGGCGATGTGTGATGGCGATGGTGATGGTGATGGTCGCAGCCGTGGCGTCGTCGCAGCTCCAGTTGGTTGAGCAGCAAAACCGCTGGCACGTCTTATCCCTTTTGTTGTATCGTTCTTAGTGTCCGTTCTTCTTGGCTTTTTTTAGATATTCCTACCACACAAGTACTCTCTTAAACCAATCGGATTTCTTAAAATAAAACTGCTCAGCAGCATTCCAACCAATCACTGACGCGCTTTTGTTTCATCCGCGACAATGACCGTCGTAAATTATGGGTTCGCTACTGAGCTCACCCCTGACAGCGGATCCTACAACAACAGACCCTCGCATCATTCAGGGCCTGACAGTTTTAAGATGCTGTTGCTCAAGTCCAGAACACTCAATAACACGTGCACTTCATTACAATATATATATAGCCGTCCGACACAATTGTGGTCACAATCTCTCAAAGTTAATTCGTGTGTAAATAATTGTAATAATCAGCACAAAAAGTAAAATTAATTTATGTAATAATTATTCATAAATCTCAACATGTAAATACAAGCAGGGAGTATAGTAGGCAAGCTAAGACTTGTTGAGCGAGTTGCGCGCGAGACGGATTGTTGTCTGAGTCACGTCACTGCCACACGTAAGTCAACGCGGCTTTGCCTGGGCCTAACACGTGACTTGGCTTCACAAATGGCCAACGTACGCGGCAATTTGTTGACCTGCGATTGGCATATGAGGTAATGTGACCATACTTCTGCAGGTTGGCACGCACTAGGAGCGGGCAGGTTGAGACAGTCGATGATAGGATGAGCTCTTAGACGCATGTGTTGTAGTCCGCGAATCCTCGCGGCCACGTGCGGATCAACGGCTGTCGAATCAATTCTATATTTACGTGACGAAACGCCGGGAAGTATTTAAAGTCTTCGGTAAGTGTTTCATTAATTTACGTTGACGAATTTTGAGATTTGTTAGAGAAGAATAAATGAATGACCACGGCATGGTTTATATTACCCACTTCATGCTCTGATTAAAATTAAACTATTAAATTGATCTTCTGGTGTTTTTCTGAGTATAAAATACCTGGCGCTCTATAAAATTCCTAAAATTGTATATCAACGCAGAGCTGAAATGAACGGGGAAACGACCAATCTGCTACAATATGTATATAATTTATATCATAAGATTGAATATCTATTGCAACATTGTTCAAAGTTACGGTGACGTCGATTTTCTTTCGATGCTTTGTAACCGTTGAATCCTTATTTTATACCATTTCACATTAAATGTGTGCGAGAAGAACACACTTAAAATTTTCTCAGTTAAATTTTCAAGAAATTAATTGTTTGTTTTTAAATTTTTATTTTTGCTCCAGAAGAAGGTAAAAAAATAACGATATGTTGTACTTGTCTTTTATATTTTATTAAACATATTTATAATCAAATGAATGTTATATTCAATTATTATTAATTTCTTATTTTAATAAATCCACGCGTAATCGATGTACAGACTTCGAAGAGTGCTTAAAAATCCTTAAATTTTTATGAAAATATAATTCTTCTGTTTCAAAAGTAACGATTTTAATTGACAAATCCGGACAAATTTGTTGTTTAATGCTAAATTTAGTGAGAACCAGTTCTACTCCTGCTACACCGAGTGTCTCGTCTCATCAGTATGGAAAATTATACGGGGTGTGCTGTCAGGAATTAATTATATATTAACTTTTATTTACAATATTTGATAGACATATAAAAGAAACAATGTCATATAAAGAGACTCAAAACTTCAACATGAAATTAATTTGAGCTTTTGGAAGGTTCCACGGTTCAATCACATTGTTTTGAAACGTTTGTATGAATTGAACATTGCTGTTACTTGTAGTTTCCCAAAGCTGGATATCACTTTATACTTTAGTTTTAACTACGATTGCCTACCAATAATTCAGTATAATTGTTACAGCTTCAATCGAAGTTGTTTTAACCATGTCAACCTACGATTCCTCACTGTCCAGTAGTCACGCCTGTATTTCGTTCAGGTTATTTTGTAGGTTCCTTGAGCCGGTCTGGTTTGTATGAGAGTTTAACACAACAGTGTCGTTAGAGTGGTTAGTCTAATGGTTGGAAGATCTGCTGTGTGTATTCCATATAACCCCAATATACTTCCTTGCAAATATGGGTTTTAATTTTAGACACAAGAATCGATTAGTATAACAGGACTTTAATAGTTCGAAAAGTTGTCAAGTAATGTTTTCTTGATTAAATAGAAAACGTCATCATGTCAGAAAATATGAAACGTTTGCCATCCGTCGAGGAAGGCAGCGGAGCAGTGTCGTTTTTTTCTAGATCATTATTCATTTCCTTGACTCTGCGACGGATGAGTTCTATTATTCCATGGTTCTTTCTAAATCATATTTGGCGCTTGGAATTTATTATTCTTTTCTCTAAGCTTTGTTTTATCTTTTTTAGCACACGTTTTTTGCGAAAACGTTTATTAGCACGGTCGAAGTGTTTATTGGTCTGTATGAAGTTAGTTTCTACCGGGTTTTGTAATCATAACTAGAATGGAGTAAGAGGTATAGGAAGTCCATACAGTAAATAAGGTTGGCCAGAATAGGCTGAGAGCCTCGGAGTCTCGCTGTGCGTCATCAACTACGTTCAAGATCTCCCTTCTTACCAGCACAACCGACACATCTACACTTCTATATTTCCAACACGTCTGGTTTCCTGCACCCAAATCCTGCTCCCTCCGATATCTTCATGTCCCCAAGTAAACTTGTATCCAAATCCTTTGACTTCCATCTTCTTTCCCATTCTACGTCTTTGAAAATCCCTCTTACTTTCTTTACGCACGTTCCGTAAATGACGAAATTCTGTTTTCGGATGCATTGATGAGGGTATGGCTTCTTTCCCAATCATGAAATCCCACGCCTCAATTCACCACGAATTTCTTGCTTGTTGTGGCTGTGAAATTTCGACGAACGTATGTGTTCTACGGGTAAGGGGATTTTGCAAGTCAGTTCAGCTGTTGAGGGCCTGACAAATGTATTCTTGCTTCGAGTTCAAAGAAAACAGTAAACAGTTATTGTAATGAATAAAGGAGGGGATATGAACTAATAAGTAATAATGATAAGGTTTTATCATAAAAACAAGAAAACAATTTACTTTAACAAACAAAATATTTACATCAAGAATTGTAACTTTTAATGTTTTGATACTTATGCCGGCACTTCTTTCTCCAACAAAAACTACATATATATATTTACAAAAAATGATTTACATTAAATTCTGAAAACTAACATTTTTAACTCTAACCTTAGGGTCGCATTTATGGGCCTTCTCATAGAACAGCACGTTAAACACAAAATCTACTCGGACCATGGCAGAAAACAGAAGATTCGCAAAGGAGGTAATTACCGTGTCGGCTTAATGCAGCTTTGAACTTCTTGGTTTGTCCTTCCTCCAGATCACAGCTACCGAACTACTATTTTTCCAGTTTCAGGAAGAATTTCAAAATGTCCTTTGCCGCAATTCCAACCACAGTCATGAGTGAGAAGTTTAGCTCCAAGCGGAATTTCGCACCAAATATGTCGTGCCAGCTCTCGAAACATCTGTTCAAACTATCTCAATTTCCTCCAAAAAGGTCGCCGCCAGCCCTTTTAAAACTTCCTCCCCACTTATTTAGTTTATATCACCAATGTGGCAGGGACGGATATCCACCAATAACATTTAAGGTGATAATTGGGGAAATACACCACCCGACGTCGCCAAATTCTCACAAAGGTTGGGAAATTCTGCTGTCTACCGTTCTTTTGACTCCATGCCCCCTAAAGCCCAAGCAGATGTTTGCCCGTTACATTATATTCCCGAGAATTGTATTAATTTTTAATGAAACCTGATTGGTTTACATGTAATAATATAAAGTAAACCTTCGAAATTCTCATATACATTTTCAACAGACATATTGTATTATGATATCTTAAAATAAACGCCTGGCAGGATCAAAGAGTGAATAATTGAACCAGATAGCAAATTATGTCAATTTAATGAATTAAACATTTACTTACTGGACTAATTTTTGACAACTCTAAATTTGGAGATAATGCAATTCTCCTAATTGTGAGCGGTTAATATGAATCTGTTTTTATTTGATTTAGTGTTCTGTAAGAGACCTTTGATAGTTTGTGTATTAGCCATCAGCCATTATCAAACCACAATTTTATTCAGTGTTCATTCCCACCGCACATTTCTGATCAAAGCCCCCCTCAAAGAGAGACCAACGGGGTATATATATAATCTGCGTGAATAGTCCTTCGCCAAGGAATAACATTACACAATAAGATTATCCATATTTTAACTACACGAAGCATATAGTTAAAAAAGTTCATTGTTGAAATGGAATTAAGAAAGCTTTCTTTGAGGTATTAAGAAATTTCGTTTTTTTATTTTAAGGGGCATATATGTTGCTATCAAATAAAAAAAAGAATTTCGTTAATACTTCACATACAGGTAGTTTTGTTCCATTTCAGCATCTACGCGCCCTTATTGAAAACCCCTACAGCTAGACTTAGGAATGCAGCGGTCCATACGCCAGTCTACGTTTAGTTGTTTCGCAATTCATACACCTAACTTCCAACTTCTCAATGAATGGATGTCTACGCTGTTAGCTCTTCTTTCCAATTAAGTTTCATACCTAAATAAAACGTCTGGGTTGGCTAGTAATGCGCCGTTAAGGACGTTTTGTAGTTAGTCTCGGAATAATTAGATTTCTGTCAAAGATATGTCTATACATGCGTTGTGTCATGCAGAAAGTGTAATAAAGTGATGAAAATTTTGAATCGGGAATTACAATTTATAACTACATGACATTTATAACTTTACTATTTTTCTGTCTGTTATTTGAATGCAAAAGTTTGTATTGGTATAATTTATTTTTCATTAACTCAGCCAATTGAAAATTTCGTTAAATTTATTAAGATATTGTAGAATATTTCATACTACCTGCATTCCGCATGAAAGCAATTAGTATTTTATTGAAATGTTATTATAAATATATTATGCCTTGTAAACTAAACTAAAGTAGTAATCCTAACGTTTTGTGATTTATTTCAGGTTTGTGGAAATGTATTTACTTCACCTTTTACTGGTACGTAAATCTAACTTGCTTCATAAACTTGTAACGTATAATATGAATTTCGAATTTACTTTAATAAATAGAGCAGGATAAATCAAATCATACAACTATTAAAATTGTTTATATGTAGCAACAATAAAAGGAAATTTTGTCTTCATGTTCCGTCAAAAGAATATTTGATTTAATTAATTGTATTTTGTGAAACCAAATTTTTCGAATTCTGGAATTTTTGTGAGTCATTGCACTTCAGAGGATCGTGGCAGGACAGATCCTATTCAACTGGTGTCCTGTGAGCTGACCAGCCAGGGCTATAAATTCTAGGGGAGGAATATCTCGGCTGTCACAATATTAGTACGCACGAATATATCTCACAAGAAGTGGGAATATCGTTGAGCGTGAGGTTTCGCCTTTTTAGTCCGTATTAGGACTGTGGTGGGTGAAAAATAGTCGTGGATAATTTGGATCTGGAGGAGAGACCCGGATTATTCACGACTTTGGAAGATGACCAGACATATCTCACCCCCACAGTCTCCAATACGAAGCAACACGTCTCTTTCCAAAAAAGCGAAACTTCACGCTCAAGGATATTCCCAGTTCCTGTAGGAAGAATTCGTGTGTACTATAATTGTGACAGCCTACATATTCCTCCCGAAATATAACTTTAGCTGGTCAGCGGTGGCGTTTCAATCCCCTCACAAGAAGCCCATTAAATCTGTTTTGTTCTGGCTCTACGTATCTCAATTACAATGATCCCACAAATTCCGGAACTCGAAACGTTTTCTTCAAAACGTCTAATGACATCAGTATAAAATTTCCCACTAACTTAATGAGTATGTTTAATTATAGCCATTGGTATACAATAATTTTAAAATATCAGAGCAGGAAACGTAAATGCAAAATGATACAACAAAGAATTCCTTAATATTTTCTCAGCATGAAGACACTGAAATGTGGTTAAACTATATTGCATGAATATTATATTAATTCATTATATAGAAACATTGAATATATATATATATATATATAATGTTTTACTTTAGATTATTTGCAATTAGTTTCCTTTTTAACTCTCATTTATTGAAGTCATATTTTTGCATGAAATATAAATAGAAACAACATAGATTAATAAATACGGAGACAGAATTTGCTTTCTCAGACTAGTATCATTTATAGGAGCAGAAATAATTTTGCAAGTAATGAATAAACAAACTGTAATTACTTAACCTCATCTTATGATAATCTATATTAGTTCCTTATTTATTTATTTACTGGGATAGCACTACAGACGCCTTAATACAACATAAAATCTATAGTACACAATACTTTACTTATTTCCTCATCTAACCTTGTAAATGATGGGGAGGGGTAGTAAATTATTTAAATTAATTTAACAAATTATTTGCGTTTTAAAAATATAATAATTTTGTTAATATTTAAAAAACATTTCCCTTATTGGATCCTGCGCACTATTTATATTTATATATTTTTAAAGCGGATGGTTGTTTAAATTTCAAGTGGTTTCTCAGGGTTAATTATTTGGGGTAATAACGTACAGCAGAGATTTTACGTTAGGGACGAAACTGTTTCATCGTCTAGGAGATTACGGACTTTCCAAAATCCAACACACAGTTACGTCCACTTTCTTTCAAATTACAAGCAAGTCCGAAGAACTGGCATTCCTTGCCCGCTCTTCCTTCTAACTCACCTCCTCTGCTCGTCCTTGTCGTTTTGGATTAGTGTTTTTAGTGCATATATTAGTGTGAAGATTGGTAATTGAGGAACGTTTCCAGCGATTCGCAGGTGTTTTGCTGGGCTTGGAAGAACACGGGAGGTAATGAAGCTGTGGCTGGCAAAGGACAGCTCCGTGCAATGAAGCGAATTTATCTTTCCTTGATGAGGAAGCTCTTGTTATATTAGATAATAATTGCGAATATTGAGCGAACATGGTGGTTGTACCGTGGATGTGTAAAAATTGAATATGACTATTGTATGGAGATTTTCTGTTAAACGATAGCAGTTAAGTCAGAAATGATTGTTGCAAAGTGTGGGGAGTTGAAGGGGACTTTTAAGATTGTCACGAGTAGCTATTTTGAATTGTGAATCTAGCACCAGCCGAATAGAGGAACTCAAATAACGGACGATGTGACGATGTTACTTATCGACAAATTCACTGTGGTTTCTTAAAATAATAATTATTGTCTCTGCTATCCGGTGGGTACCCTGAGAGTAAGATTAAAAGAAAATAACTTTTAATTCGTTTAATTAACAATAATATATATGTGGTTTGTATTAAAACAAACAATTTCTTATATATTCAACTTACAGTGTTCACTTGTGCTTATTTATTCATTTTACTTATTCATTTTACAAGACATATCACTTCTTTCAGCTTTTTCACTCTCTCAGTGGTCAAGTATTGTCGTGAACGAATTTTATTCGTAAAATAACTGAGAAAATGGAGTTCAAATTGAATCTTTGATTTCATTTAATGAATTCAAGAAAATAAATTTTAAAGTAAAGACACAATAGAACATAATTTTATAGTGACATACGGTTCGTATGAATTTGTATCCAAGATCGTAGCACGTGGGAGTTATTTTATTGTATTTTAAGTTGCATCAATAGCTAAGGCCATTAGCGACTGCTTCATCATTTTGGGGATCTCATCGTCCATGTAAGGTTTTGTCGTTTTCCGAAAAACAAAGTCGCACACAAAATGCGAAGCTCATACCAGGAATCGAGCCCGGAACCTCTGTGGTACGAGGCACAGAATGTGAAAAATGCTACAAACTTTACGCGACGAATTTACTTCAGAAACGTGTGTATGTGTAATAAAGAAAATTGTAGACTTAGAGAATTCTCGAACGTGTATCTCCTGGAAGTTCGGCCTCTGGTGCCAAGGTCCGCGAGGTACTTGGTAAATATCTGCGATGCTCCGAAGGTGAACCAAATTCTCGTCGGGTCGCCAAATGTGCATTCCACTAAAGGATTTCCTATATATTGTCTGCAAAAGAAATTGGGTTAAATGAATATTCCTTTGATAACCTGCGATGATAATTTTGACTTAGAAATTGAATAATGAATTTTTTTTTTTAGATTTGGACCGTAATGAAGTGTTTTGCTTCCATCTTGGCATTTAAGATTGTTCTTGCCGATATACCAATTTTCTTTTCTTGCCGCGTTTGGCCGGTTGCCATTTCCAACCATTGAAGATAACGACTTACATCTTTTTGATACGGTCAATCAACAATCCTGCCCATCTGTACTGAATTGAACTTTTGTATTCTAGGCGGCATACAGTCAACAGACACTGTATTAGATTTGGAACGTTACCTGTTAGGAAATTCAACAGTTTGTTTTCAATACTAAGAAATGAATTGGCCAAGAAGTGGACTACTTGTAAATATTCATGAATATAGATAAAAATGTATTTCATAAGTAAAGCCATTTAGTGAACAGGAGGGGCATTACAGTAAAGAGTTTGTATACGATAGTCGTGTTACGGAGCAATTGTTTGTTGACATATGAGTCATAAACAATAGAAAACGGGTTAATTATGAAGCTGGCGGGCAGAAGTCGAAGCTGTTGTGACCTGAGCAAGATGGATGGTAGAGGGCGGAAGAAGAATGGTGTTTGTCATAGCTGTGTAATGGACGCACTCGTTACGCGCGCATAAAATGCACAACGCCCTGCTAACTTGTTTGCTGTGCAATCAACACAAATTGCCAGGCCGAATTCAATTACATATCGCCCCGTTAACAGCGATTTCTCCTAGTACGCTAGCTAAATCACCACCATAGTCGTCTGTCCCTTACTGACTTACCTAATACGTGGACACTGCCATAATATACCGAAATAGCCTCTGACCGCGGTTGCCTAATTCATTTCACGCAAAAATCATCAAATAATTTTAATATAAATTGTCTTAAAAGTTGTATGCTTTATATTGAATGTGCTAGAAATATCTCCTAATATAACGCATATAAAGGAGTTTAAGTTTAAATCAGTCATTACACTAGGTTGGCCGTTTGAATGGTAGTAAAATCTTCCACGAGATATAACGTAGATCTTCCATGCATATGGTTATATCGTTTTAGAATTTAACTTTGGTCTTCAAGTTGTATTAACTTAAAAAGAAAATTATGATCTTTCAGATGACTGTCCAGAATATAATCGTATAAATTCCTTCTCTAATGTATTGGTCCACGTATTCCCGCTAAATGCTATCCTATACTTTTCACTTTAAGCTCTCAAGAACGCTTCACTTTGTACTCTGGTTTTATTAACATTACTGATAAACTTCGTGTTTTTTATCGGAGTATAATTTGGGCCATGTCCTTAATTATAAGAATCTTCATAATATAAAAGGACGGATGTACAAGATGGGTACAAAATTTATTGAGAAAAAGTAAAAATTCTGCTTAAATCAGACAATAGAATTTTTCAAAATGCTTTATATTTTAAAACTTATTTGTTACACTACTTCTATTGAGTGACAAGCTACACGATGGTTAACCACGTGGTCGTAACTCCTCTTTATGAACATAGGAAGGTATTTGAAACATCTGTTGCGGGAGGGAGAGAAAACAATTAAAAAATAAACGAATATATTTCCAGTAATTTATTTCCTCTTTAAAAGAATATACGAATCCATTCGAGAACACCCAATATCTGAATTATAAAAATAAAGTACCTAGAGACATTTGTTTTTATAATTGTTTATTTATTATTTAATAAATGTATATAATTATTAGTAATAAACAATTATGTCAAATTCACTCGAAAATGGTGGAAACAATGAAAACTCATTTCGGTGAATGCGGTGTGGGGGAATTGCCGAAATTATTACACTGCTCTCTAAATGTTGATGTGAGGCTAGACATTTATTTGTCGTTGGTCGGTCTGCGTTGTAGGACGCACACACACAAACACCTATTTTCATTTACAAACCAATCCAGTCAATGTATTTCAATTTCAATCTCCTAGTGAATTTCCTAATTTCATATAAAAACAGATTAAGCCGACCATACTTGGAATTATTATTGTAATGACGCCGTAATACGTAGTAAACTACATCTCATTCCTTCACTTCAATTGAAAAGTGAAAAATATTATCTCATAACAGTAGTTGACATTATACCGGGCAAATGAACAGTAATAAATTTTTTGAAACAGATCTTTCATTTACCCTCAAACACATCTCGTAATAAAAATTTTCACCATCAATAACTTGAGTAATGTAATTCATATGTAGCGTTCCGTACTTTTATACCACAAATTCACGCACATGAGTGTAAAATTACTAACCGTTCGGAAATATACCTGTTTTTCCGTTTAGTGAAACGTTCCGCAATGATTTTCCTGTATTTGCGTTAAAAATAATTCTACTTCATATATATCGTGATACAGACCGCATTTGAAATGCTTTTTTCATTTTAAATTTGAGCCATCCTTACTACCTACATCCCATAACAATACTTCCTATTTAACCTTAGATACCTTAGATTTCTCTTTGTATAATTTTTATTTCTAGGCCCACATAAAAAGTAATTATGAAATAATATTTTTATATTTAGTTCTTAATTCCTCTAATATGATAAGATTTTTCAAACGTTTGTGCATTTTTCTTTTTCTTGTCAGAATTTTTTGTTTACTATTAAGCCCGCAAATTGAGTAACATGTTTCTGAACAACTGAGCTTCCATTTATTTCGAGCTCTAGACCCGTTGGTGGAGTATATTCTTAATTCACACTTGTACCGTATTTGTTGATAATCTTGCTTTTGTGTATGAGATCTTGTCTGTCTTTAATATTTCATCCCATAAGACAAATGGGCAAAATAATTTCACATGCTATCTGCACATTACTTGCAAATTTTGTTTCCTTTTATCGATTTTGGAAAGAATAAGTGGACAACAAGTTGGTTCAATTGAAATTCTGAGCATGAACACATCGCAATAGATTGTTAGGCAGGCCGCGGATACCTTCTCTCAACTGGATTTATCTGCTATTGCGGTCGCGAAATTTATTGATGAGGTGGGCGGGCCGGTGTGCCCTGAAAATTAGTGACGATGATTCAGCTATTTCGCGACTTTTCTCTGTATGTAGTTGGCCATCCAACCCTTGGCCGCAACGTCTGTTTACGTCATGCGATCAGACACGACCTGACGACCAAATTATACAGTGTTTTTACTACATTAAATGGGTAATTTCAGTTACGAATGATATATTTTATTTGTTAAATATTATTTAAACCTTAGTTTTATTTATATTCAGTTTGTTTCTAAGTTCGTAAATTCGAAGAGACAGTTAAGTGTAACATATTCAGTTGTGCAAATGTTTAAACATCTGTTTATTCGTGTTTATAACTTTGAAATAAATTGAAAATAAGTAAAACTAAGCATTAAAGAATATTTAGGAAAAGAAATATTTTCTTCATAACTGAAATTACGCATTAAATCTTGTTGAAGAATCATCAGATTCTCTGATACGCATAAGCGTAGGTTAAACCAGCGTAGATTTGTGCACTGTTAAGTATAAATATTATAATATATTGGAATATGAATTTTTTACTATGTTCAAGCATAATTCAAAGAAGAAATCTTGGAATACCGACATGAAGACAGACTAATGACTGAGAAGTGTACTCGTGTATCCGAGATGTGATGTGATGTGCTCTGTTACATGCATGCCCACGACTAAATGCGCTTTGTTCTCGACCCCGCCTACCCCAACACTAATTACTTCGCTGTTTATTTATAGACTCCCTCGCTCAAATTCCCAAAGCAATTTTACTTGCATTTCAAACTAGCATTTATTATTTAAGATTTTAAAGAAAATAAATACATCAAAAATTTGTCCACACTCCGGCATGCGGATCTACGAGAAAGTTTGCTCACATTCTTATTGGAAATAATCGTATTGATTTCTGCTTGTATTCAGATTCCATTACTGAAAAATTCTCTGTACCCTTAATCTTAGAACTTGACAGTCGCTCCGTTTTACTATAAAGTAGAAACATAGATCCAAAAATATTTCTCGGGTTTCCTCCCGGGTACAGGTGCGATTAAAACGCGACGTTTCGACGATCTCGTGCTTTGTCGTCATCTTCAAGCTGAAACATAGATCGTCCGTAACGGAGGTGGCCAAACGTGGTTCTTTCGTCGTTTGAAAGTGGCGCTTTGCACCCTTGAGCGAGAAGCCTCTTTACATTGTTAGAAAGCATCTACATGGCATGTTCAGATGCGCAGTAGGGAGAGGGAAGGGAAGGGAAGTGGGGAAGAACTTCCCCTTCAAGGGACTGCCGGAACGCTACTAGCACTGTTAAAAATATTCAGTTTATTCATACAAACGGGACATGGAGAAGTATTTATACTTATTATCTATTACATTTTACGGCGTTTTCTTGGCGTACAATACATCCCCAACTGAAATATATTTCCAGCACCAATGTTTTCAGAATTGGTTTTACACTAAGAAGTTTCGTTTACAAATATTGCACTTAAAGTGAGCTTCTTTCTACTCCCACTACAATATGGGTGGAGTGTTCCAGTGCGCATGGTGTTGACACACGCCTATCTAAATGTCCGGAATAAATAGTATAACAAATAAATACAATGAATGTCCAAAAGTCAGAAATAGACAACAGAGAGAACAGACAAATTCCTAGTTCCAAGTCGATCTGGCTCTCAGGGCCAACAACTACAGTCCGGAGTTATCTTCACCAAACGAGTATCATGAAGCTATCAACCTTTCGAACAGGAATATCATTCTTGAGTTTTGTAACTGCGTTAGTTAATTAATTCAAGTTCGTTAAATTTATTCACTTCCGTCTCTGAAGCGAAGCAGATTATATCCTCACATCTATTTACCAACTTCTAATCATGAACCTACGACATGTGCTCGAGTCATATAACACATATGAACTCATCTGTCAAAAAACTGGCTCTCAACATACAAAAGGTTAGCCACTCTATAACATTAGTTTCATTAAGAGATAATATTAATCGGGAGTTCCTTTTTTTTACTTTAGGTGAACTATAAGGAGGCATTCGGATCGAGTGAGAAGGATGGAGAGAGAATAATTTTACGGTCCCATATACTCATTGATGAAGAAAGAAATTAATATTTTCACTGTCTTTATATTTTAAATCCTCCTTATTTCAAAAATTCTGCCTCCAATCTTAAGTTTTAAAATCCAAACATGAACTGCATAAAAGTAATTGTAGATCAAAGAATATTTGAAAATTATGTGGTTAATAAATACAGTGTAAAATAGCTTCTTTAACCCTTTGAAGTATATAGATAAAGTATATATTATATACAATATTAAAATAACGAATAAAAAATTAAAACTGTGAATATAATTAACATGTAGAAATGGAGGTAGCGGATTGCATTTAATAAACTACTTTAGAAGATGGGTTAGGTTTTCTTTTGTGTGTACCTGAGAGGTATGCGACGTGGGTGGGTGAGGGTTGACAGGCAGTGAACTGATTATTGGAGCTTATATGAGGATGTGGCATGATGGTAAGGTGGGTGCCTGAATGGTCAGGGGGAAGGATGAGGTCGATTGAAAGTTTTCTTTTGATCCGAAGGAATCGTGGAGATGGAGGAGGATTGATATGGAATTACTGGATCGTGGGGTTTGGGTTAGGGTTTTAATTAGGGAGATTATGGATTTGGAAATTACGGAGTTTACTTTGAGAAATTTGATGTTATGGTGGATGACGGAATTTCTAAGGTACCAGGGAAGGTTTGTAATGGTGCGTAGGACTATGTTGGCTGATTGGATTTTGGCTGTTGTTCCCCATATGGGCGAGGCATAGGACCAGGTGGGTTGTATTATGGAGAGGGGATATAGGGTTTGAGTTTATGGTTGATTTTGGAGAGGAGAAGATTAATATGGGGTTTGCACCAGAGAATTTTGAATCAAACAAGATTAATGAATTTTTTAGATGGATGTGTATTTGGGGAGGAAGTTGAATGATTGTTTACGTTCAGTGATCTGGAAACAATGCTTAATATGCATTGTTTTTGTTTTCATTAAAATTAATAAATTACGCAAGGAGCACTCAAAAGACATTCTTTTCATTTCATTTCGCAAAAATATTTTATCTTAAGGTTTGTTATTGCACAAAATATTTGATGGCAACTGAAGTTAAAAAGCACGACTACACTGACACTGAATCGCGTTCGCATTCGCATTCGCATTCGCCGTCTCCTTCAATTCATTTCGTTCCACAGCATTACTCATCGTGAAGAAATTGCCTCCGTCTCGACAGAGAAAGACGATTTGTTGAATGTTGAGCAGCGCGGTGTCGGTGTCGGTGTATGTTGCGCAACGTCGCGCCGCTCTCCCGTGATGGGATCAGCGACCGTTGCCGTGCGTCACTGCCGAAGGTCGCAGAATCCCGCGCTGGAACCGGTTGCCAGGGTTATGGCCACTACTTACTTAGAAACGGTCAAACTCTGCTGCGAATAAACGATGGAAAGCGAAATTATCCAGAGGAAAGGCGAAGAAGAAAATAAATCAGTACTGATGAAAGGTACACCACAAAAGTTACGTAACATTACATACTTAAGTAGGTTTTAACACATTAATAAGCCTTATATTTGTTCACTTGAATTTGTTAATTTGTTTCACAAAGATCCATGGCTAAATTCATCTTTTACAAAAACACTTTATGAGTACCATGCAATCTTATCACAACTGACGAAAACATTATTGTAGTGCAGTGTTTCCCAAACTTTCTCTTCAATGGAACACTTGGAAATCGGACATTCTAACGGAACACTTGGCTTAGTTTTTAGAATTTGTCATTCCTAGTCGTAGAAAGTATAACAAGATTTAATTTAGTAATTATTTTTAAATATAGACCTGTAATATAATGTAAATACATAAATAAATAAAGTACTTAGTGAGTTTGATTATTTCGGTCCTTGAATTTCATATCTTGTAGATATCACCCACAATGTATGTAAATTGAATTCTTATTTCTGGTGTTGCGTCGAGCCTGTTTCTGCACTTTGACTGCATTGCAGCATAATTAGAAAATACAGTTTTGCATAAATAGGTTGAAGAAAACGGAAGTAAAACAATAAAAGCTTGATTTGTAATATTGGGCTGCTCTTATAACAAAAATTACATAAAGACTGATCTTTTTAGTGATTAAATAATTTAGATAGTTCATAGTCACTTGCACCAAAACCTACAGGTTTAGCTGTAACAGAAGATATATTCTGATACCAGGATCACCCTTACTAGTTTTCGGAAAATATTTTAAAAGAGTCGATTTCAAGTTATGTAGACGATGTAATAACACTTTGGTAACTTTTTCATCTACTTTAAAATTCGTTCAAACATTCATGTATGGCAGGAAACCAATTAAGATCATTAGATTTAACTCATGAAATCCAAAATTGTATTTATTTTATCAAAAGATCCAATTTTATAACTTGGATTAAATATTATAATAATTTCTCCTTGAAATGATGAGTTCATTTCACTTTGTAAAAATTTCAGCCAGTTATGTGAAGGATTTGGTAAAACTTCACCAAAATACTGTCCGGAATTATTTTGTGCCTTCAAGAAGGCCAACAACTCATTTCGAAGTTCAATAAGTCTTAATACTGCTTTTCCTCTGGATAGCCATCTCACTTCAATTAGTAATAAAAGTGTTTTGTGTTCACTAGCCATGTTACTGCACAGAATGGTAATCATCTGGATCAAAGTGGCCTTTAAAATTTTCCTTCGGACCTCCGGTTGAGAACCGCTGAACTGGTTGGTCCTCACAGACTGCAATTATTTGCTGTTGAAATAAATTTCACAAACGAAGGTGTATATGAATGACTTATTTTTTGGTTATAGCTACTCATTATCAAGTTAAATAAAATAATAACTATAATTTTGGGCTATGACAATTTCTATCTCTCTCGTACAGGATCTGGTTGACTGATTACTGAATACATCCACACTTGTCCATTGTTGCCCTTTTTCCTATTGTAGCGGGAAACAAGAAATAGGGTTTCTTTGTTTCGCAAAGTTGTGATTCGAGTTTTTGTCTTACGAACTGATTAAGTGGTATTGTAAAACTTCTATAATCCATAGCATAGATAGAATCACTCCCATGTTTTCGGAACACACTTTGGGAAACCCGGTTGCAGTGTATCATAATGACACACCTGCTCTGAGGACAGGTTTACATATTCATTTCATCAGTTAATTACAATGCCAACGTTTAGTAAATCTATATTGGCACAGTTACGTTCCCGTAAAACAACATAACTACTCTAGTCAGCTAGCGTCTATTAAAAAACTTGTCTTCATTGCTTCGAAAATTTTATGTATAAAATTAATTCCTTCAATTTAATTTCACTAATATAAAAACGTTTTACGTTGTTTATACGTTTAAAATTACAATTAGTGTTGTCTATCATTTTATAATGCATAGCTTTATACAATCATTCTATTGACTTTACTACGAATGCATCGATATGAATCTACCCTGATTTGCTTACACTATTACAATGTCTTCATTAACTCAATTAAACTAGCATAATAACGTGCCAATACTTCCAGCTCAATTTCTTTTATTTGCCACTTCATCTATGTTTTCTTATATGTATATGCCTTCCAAAAGTCCTGTTTGAATTTTTATATTTTCTATTTGCAGATTGTCATAATTGTTCCATCCACATTTGTCCTTCTTTTAAGTGGGTTGACAGATCCGTATTGGTTATTGAAGATGCTTTCGTATTACGTCTGTGGTAGTAAATTCTACCCTCCATCCTAAGGCCTGTCGTCATATTTTGCTTTGCATATGCGATTCATTGTTTTGTCTATTTCATACTGTGAATATATCTCTATTTAGTTTTTCGGTTTCGTGACTGTTTGGATTTCCTGTAAAACCGTTACCTTTGAGAAGTTTTGTAAATTTCTCATACAGCATCTTGATATATATTATCCCATTAGAATTGTAATCTTTTTCTTAATATTATCATTACTTTCATCATTACCAGTGTTATTGTCACGTTCTCTTCTTTCCGTCTCTATCTTTATTGTTTATTTTTTCAAAATATTTGTATAGTCCTTCTTTCATTGTTATTATTTCTTTTTTATCCTCAGTATTATTTTGTGTTATGTCTATTTAGTGTGCATTATCTTAATTATCTGATCCTTAATCTATAAGATTTCTGAAAATTTTGTTCCATATTATGTGCAGATAATCCACATTGTACTAGTTTTCTTTCAGTATATTAAAACATTTTTTGTTTTATTTATTCCATATATTCAATGTTGCTCACTTTTATAGCTTCTGTGGTTAAAGGGCTGATTTCATTTATAACTCAAAATAGTATTTTTACTATTTCCTTTTTTGTACCACAATTTTGTTTTAAATGTTCATTACTCCTTGTAATAGTTACATCATTTCTTTCTCAACCGTGAACGTTATTTTTCCATGTATTCTATAAGATATTTACAATATATATTCTCTTCATATTCGTTTATTACAAATAATAAATTATCTACATGTCTTATCATCAATAACGGTTTAATATCACATTCATTCGTGTGTAGCACATAATTCTTGCCACGTTGCTGCTCAGACGTCCTCCCATTGATACTCCATATATCTTATTGTAAATTCACTTTTGTATCTCAAAAATTCGTTCAACTTACACAGTTTTATTCCTTCAATGAACATGCTTTTACTTTTTATTTTCGTCTGTAGGCTTATTGATTCCCATTTTTTATTTATTTCTCGAAGTACTGTATTTATTGGTACATTCGTATACAAATATTTTACATCAGACTGACCAGTTTATGTTCTATGTCCAATTTTATCTCTTCAAGATTTTCTATGAGTTCAATACTAATTTTCACGTTTTCGTATACAAATATTTTACATCAGACTGACCAGTCTATGTTCTATGTCCAATTTTATCTCTTCAAGATTTTCTTTGAGTTCAATACTAATTTTCACGTTGAAAGGATGTACATTTTTGAAATTATTTAAAGCTTTGTTCATATATTTTAATAGTACACAGGTAGAACCCTCTCTCCCACCAATAATTGGACTCTGCGGATATGTCCTCAGGTCTGCATAATTTCCATTTCTTCAAAGTTTATTATCTTTTTTCTTAAAAACATATATTTTATAAGTTTGTCTAGGAATGGGTCCACTTTTATATATTTTTCTTGGATCTATTCGCACTTTCTTGTAGATATACTTGTCTCCTTATGGATTCATCTTTTATTGTTGTAGTCCACTTCCTCCATCAAAACTAATTTTTAGTCTTATCTGACCTTATTAACGTAATGCTCTTATTGTTTAGAAAAAATGTTTCAATTTCATATTCCTTTATTTTCTTTGCAACAGGACTTAATTTCATTATATCCCCTATTCTTTATAAAAACCATTCGGCAACTGTTTTCTTTGGTTCCTTAAACAATTTTTGTAATAGTTGTAACCAGCAAATTTATCATTGTTTCTGTCTTATAAAACATCGCATCATCCAATTTGTAACAATTAAAGTTTTCAGGTAAAAATTATTAATTTTGAATGGGATATTAACATTACTAAGATTCTTTAGTCTCTTTCTAGCTTCTGGACATAATTGTCCTTATTTCCTTTAGATACTGCCCTTGAGTGCCTTGTACAAGGTTCATTTTATAACTTAAAGTAGTTTCACATTTCAATTCCCATTGGTTGCTACTGTCTGGTTTCTCTAAATTTACTTTGTATTCTCTCATACTTTTCTTCTTAAGTTGTTTCTACAAGCTTATTCTTATATTCTACTTCATATTTATGTATTGGCTCTTTCACATTTTTTTTTATAAAGTTGTATAATCTTGTTTGAATTCAATTCACATAGATTATATCTTCTAAGTAGCCAGTAAGCTTGCTTTATATCTAATTTCAACAGAAATTAATTTTTGTTTCTTGTTTCACTAATTTGAGCCATAAATCCATTCCTTCGTTTACTAATTTAAATTCACTATGCGTAATAAGTTTTTTGAAGTTTTTGTGCAAGGTCATTAGCGACTATGGACGATTAGGGGTCTCAAAGTATAATATTTTTGTATTTGGCGAAATAAATTCAAGTAAACAAATATAATATTAATTAACGTGTTATCAAATTGAGATCAGTTCACTAAAAATGTTATAACGAAATAGGTTTTAACTTCCACAAACCTAGATACTAGGAATAAAAATCAATTTCATGTAACGTGAAGGAACTAATAAATAGTAATAATTATTTCATTTACGTAAATGTGAAATACTTACAAATAAAGGTGTAAGTGCAACTATATTGGTTTATTTCGTCTAATTTCCTACAACGTTTATTTTATTGCAAGATATTCGTGCGTCGGTTAGCAGCGTTCTTCCTCTTAAAACGATTTTCTTTTAATTTGTTGGGATTCATAATCACAATTTTAATAAAGCTTAAGATGCTTGAATAGATCGTTATGTTTCGAATTTTATCTCTCAAAAGTGACATTGAAATCTAAGTTGTGTACTTAGGGATCCCATAAAAGCGGGTCACAAAGGAGCATCATCGTTCCACTACCGTTCCTACAGATCATGTTACACACAGCAAAATTCTCGTCTTACACTTTCTGACGATGAGTACGTGTTTTTAACGATATTAAGACTATAGATTAAATTAAATTTGAAAAGCTAATTCTATTAGAATTAAATAAAATTCTCTAATGGTAAAAGTATTATTAACAACGAAAACTGTGAGTCTGTCATATTTAGAAATGGGTTTAGCGATTTACGTGTTGATTTCATGGATAGACTTAATCCTCATGTTTAGTCGCACTACATTATGTAGCGAAATTAAGGACATAGTAACACGTTATAATCCACTAAGAAGAAGATATTAACATAATTCTGAATTGAATTTTGGGGATAAGATAATGATGAGAATTAACCCGAATTAATTTCATACGCCATATTAATCCTCTTAAGAGAAAACATAAATAAGTACCACACTAGCAAACCAATTATATATATATATATATAATAGGTTTCTGTAAATTATAATATAAGCCCTGTTCATTTCATATCCTCAATTTCGTGAAGACACATAATTCGATTCAATTGGTCAGTGTTTTCAAGATTTCTGTCCCGCAACAGATCTCCAACTCTACAACAGAAGTTTGTGTAACTTTGAAAAGCCCTCCTGAACTTTCAACGCTCCCATGTGTGACTCAAATGACGAAAAGAACTTATTGAACTGAAAATAGTGTAAGGTGATGTCCATGGACAAGTAAAATGTCTTTAGTTTGATAAATACGTTTTCTTCTTATGAGAAAATGGGATTCGTCACAGATTCTTACATACGTTCTAATAAACATTTATACATTACAATACACTATTAACTACAACAAAACATCATTGTATAAGTAAATATTTAATACCTTCAAATAATTGCAGCGACAATTTTAAGAATAACCATAGCACAAATACATTTTGTGTATTACGTCACAATGTATTTGCACTAACGTGGAATCACGTTCCATCGGCTGTTAGGGAAGGATTTCGTCATGCATTATGCAAGAAAACAGAGCCAAAGACGGAAAATGTAAATATTGTTAAATGCACAAATAAAGTAGTCACACATTCAGCAACTCTGTAGACTTAGCGTGGAGTCTCATTACACGGCAAATGTCTAATACTTTTGGTTTTCAGGAAGGCTGTTAAATAATGTTATACCTGACTAGTGTACGCTAACGCTTTCTCGTAGCATTGTTACCAATACGTGTAAAAGCATAACTGCTTTGCTCCTGAGACTCCACATCTCTTCGCCGATTTTTAAAGTCTATTTTAAATTTATCAATTGTAATAAACAACGGATATTTAGTAGTTAATGTGGTGGTCAGATGTTTTATTTATAGCTTCAACTCAGCCGTCTCGTTGCCCTTGATGCCAGTATGTGAAGGAATGAATCCATCCAATTATTATTTCCTTGTTTTGGTTTGCAATTTTGTGGTATTTGTCTCTAATTTCGCTTATTGGTTCTTTGTTGTCTTGATCTTTTATGATTATTACGATACTTTTCGAGTGTGTATTTATTACACATTTGATTGTATGTGGGTTTTGGATCATCTCTAGCGGTTCATGGACGGTAAAGGCTTCACATAAGAAGATGTTGTATATGTTGTTGAGTTTGTATTTAGTGATTTATTTGGTCGATATGATTGCGCATCCTGCATTATTTGCAATGACTGATCAACCTGTGAAAATTAGCTGGTGGTCTGGGAATTCGGTAGATAACTCGTTGAAGCTTGTTTGGATGAGTAAAAGGGTTGGTATTTTTCTTAAGGTCTATTGTGACTGTATTCTATTCGATTTGGTTTTATGGATGATTGGTGTGAGTGAAGAATTGATTTCTTCTAGGAGATTTTTTTAAATTTATTTATAACGGTCGCATCGACTGACTGGTCATTAGCGACCACAGTGACAACTATTTACATATTATTATAAATTATTTATATATTATTATCAATTATAATTTACAAAATAAAATACTGGTGTTGTCCATTTTTCTGTTCGTTAACCACTAATTAATTATCTATCTTCTTTACATTTGCTTTTAAAAATAAAACACAGAATACAATAGATTTAAATTTGTGTGGGCGAAATTCAAAGGGTTTTGGGAAGATTTTCTTGTTATTATATTCAGTGGCATGTCTGTTGGATATAACATTATTTTAGACGGGGTTTGTAGGTTTGTGCCTTATACGAAGAGGCTCTTCGCTGCTTTCGGCTAAGATACTTAGAAAAGGTCCAAGGCATTGTGGATGGAGTTTAGTGATTTAAAAACATTATTTTTTCCGAGTTGCAGATGATTCTCCGTAGTCTAATTTCCATCTCATAAGAGCTTTGTATGTATTTATGATGATGTCTTTACTTGGGCCCCAGTGGTTTGAAGTGACTTTCACGATGTTGAGTCGCTTTTGACATTCGGTTTCAGTTGTAAGATGTGGAGTTTCCCTGTTAGTTTTTCGTCGAAAGTTGAGCGATCATTTTCATCTTGGTGTTGCGTTTTAGAGTTGTATTTTCTACGTTCAGCTTGTAGTTTCCGTTTAGTTTTGTGTTGCGAGAGAATACCATATATTCAAACTTGATTTTTGATATTTCGAGTCCTGTGGTGTGGGTCCAGTGTACAATAACATTCAAGGCTTTGTGTCCTTGATAGGACTTTGCCACTGCAAGCAATATTGAGGCGTCGGCAAATAAGTATATATTTATTGGTCGCTTGATTTTTATTTCGTTGATCCCTATGAGGAATAACGTTTTTTAATCAAAAACTAAATTGCATCCTACCAGCCCATATGTTAATGAGGAAATTTCTAACCATTTTAAAATAACTGTGATCTAAATTAAAATAATTTCACTTAAGATTATTAGAGAAAAGGTGCCTGTAATGTACATCTAATACTAATAGTTGACAAATTATTTACTTACTTGCTTTCTACAGATAATATTTGTATGTTTTGTAACGGTCAAACACATCTGCTTGGATGTTTGGCGGTGTGGAGTCAAAAGAAAGGAGATAGCATTTGAGCCAGTGGCAAGAAAAATCAGACATCATGGCGCGCCTGGGGAGTTCCCCAAGCTTGGTGAGATTTGGTGACCTCTGGTGTTTTTGTTTTTTGTCTGGAAGGAGAGGGGTAAACTTCGACTCCCAGAGAAAAGTAACAATAAATCCCTGCCACCTGGGTGATATGAACCAAAGAAGTGGGAAGCAGATTTTAAAAAGGCCTGCAGAGAGATATTTTGGAGAGCGGGAAATTTGGTGTTGGACAGATGATTGTAATTTTGGCAAAGGAAATTTCGAGCAGATGGTCGGCATTATAGAACAGGTAGTCCAAGGAGAGGAGATCAAAGGGAAATTCTTCCTGCACCAGGAAGCGTCGGCGGCTGTGATTTGGACCGAGTACGACAAAAATAGGAGGAAGGAGCTGGAAGGTCCGTTATGACGACTCGGTAATTACCCCTGTGACTCTTTGCTGATTTCCTATCCTGCCAGGTACGAGTATATTTTGTATGGAAATATTCTAATCTACAAGAAGGCCCATAATATATTACTCTGACTTTAGATGTATACAATTGTTAGTTTTAAGGAATTTATTTGTATATAATGTTTTATGTAAATATATATGTAGTGTTAATAAGAAAGAATTGCCGGCATAAAGATTGAAAATAGCAAGATTGTAAGATTAATGAAAATTTGTCTTGGATCACGTAAATTGTCTTCTTATTAGCATATTAATATTGCAATTAAATTAATTAATATTTCCTCTAATTATTTCAGTTTACTGTATTTTAGACTTAATTGTTAATCTGATTTTTCAGAAGGCAAATGAGCATAGACCAAACCAATAAATTGTAATATCGCAGAGTTCCCGATTATTCAATATTATAGGTAATATGTGCATTAAAAGAGGTGATCAAACTATTAACAACATTTCAGGATAAATGAAGATACATCAATTGATTAAACCAATATTTTAAACAAGAAATTAACTATGTTATTGAAAAAGAAAATTCGTAGATTAATAATGCAAGGCAAGTATAGGATACGATGCACAAAAGAATACCCGTAATTACGTTCAAGATTCAATCAGAATTCATTACTGGAATAAAATTTTATAAACAGTTTCTGTAAAATTACTTTTTTAACGTTTCGTCTTAACAAAGAATTCATCCCTGTCTTGCTTGTCTAATGCATGGTGAAGTCACAGGCTGTGGCGTGTTAATCATCATATATATATTTAAGGATAATTCCTTCCACATTTGTGCTGGTGTATTCCTGGGACTTTAAGAATGTGTGTACTAAATTCTGTCCACGCGTTTAAATTTATGTAAAGAATTAACAAACAAACATAGTCTTTCTATTATATAGATAAATACAAACAATACCACTTATTTAGTATTAATACTTGGGGCTCGTATTTCATTTCCGTAACACAAACTACTTCTCCTGAACTCTGTTGGTTTTCGCTGCCTCTTTACGATTTAGTGTATAGGCCTATATTCCGTCTAACCAGAATCATAATAATCGACTTACCTACCACAGTCAACAAAATTGTAAGATTTATATAACTTAATAATGGATTTTGTATATTTTTCATTATGCAAGTCAATAAATTCCTAATTCGGTACTTGGTGTAAATGAACATCAATTAATAAGTCTGCATTACCATTTACTCTCAGTTTGATTAACTATTTAATCAATGCGTGAGTTGTCGTCCGACCTGAGCGGCACACCCTTCCCGTCATTACACTGCGGAGTCGTTTTACGACAAACTATTTTCCTGTCGCCATATTTCTCCAGTCGTGGCGCCCTCCTGGAGGAGCCTTGCATGCTTCCAATGCAAATCAGCTTTTGCATTCTACAAGCTCACTTTACAAGCTCGGAATACCAAAAAGCATTTGCCATAACTGCCTCGTGTTACAGAGGTCCGAAGTTCCACTCCTGACAAATCGAGTAACCCAGTGAAGGTAAGATCCCCAAAAAGCGCTAATGACGTTAGTTGTTGATGTGACTTAAAAGAACTACATCAAATCAACCTCCATGGCGTCTAGCTGAATCGATTTTGGACTTGCCGCTAAATTTCGGTGTGAGAGTGACGGTCATTGTTCAGCTGCAACATCATTTAACTTCCTGTCGGTTACGTAGACAATGGGACTACGTAGATCGTTTCTTCAAAAACCCTTTTAAAGCTGCTTTCCAGCATCAATTGTATAGAATATTCTAAAATTTAACGTTTTAGTAAATTTCCATTCATGTTCTGCTAATATGGAAATGTTCATTGCTTCCGTATTCGCTGATTCTGATAAGGACATCTCTACATCTCGCCAATATAATGTTTTCTGCATGGACAAGCGTACACAGGTGTCAGTACAAATTCCTTAGGACAATAACCAACGTGCCATGGTATATAACCAACCACATGCAGAAATATATTAAATTCCCCTATTAATGACAGTAGTTCATGACAGAACAAAAAATATCGGCACACAGTAATTCCTTGCTGAACGAACTCTAAAACGCCAGGCCATCATAAGACTCGAACGACGTTGGCGCACTGACCTAAATTTGAACGGACCGAAAGTAATCATGTCTAGAGATGGGTGATCTGATCGAGATCTGATCCAAAGAACTAGCTCCTTCTGCGGAGTGACTGATAACTCAATCAGAAAATAAGAGCGGTAGCTCTTTTGATTCACTCCGCTTATGTGATTTCAGAGTTTGAATCACTTACTCACGAATCAGATCACTGGGACTGCAATCCCAGTGTTTGAGTCACTCACTCAGGAATCAGACCATTGGGACTGCAACTTTTGAATCACTCACTCATCACGGGAACTGCAATCCGAGAACAGTTAGTGAGTCAATCAGAATCTTTTTCTTTCTGGATACGTTATTGTGGGGAGATTGTTTTTGTAAAATTAAGTTAAGTCGCATATGACCAAAAAATTGTAACAGAACGTTAACATAAAATTATCTTATCTGACTGTGCAAATATGATCGTATAATCACGTCCACCTATTCTGGCTAAATGTTATCTCACAATTTTCAGTTTAGCCTCTCGAGATCGCTTCACTTCGGCTATGCTTTTATTAACATTATTCCTAATTCACTTCTTTCTTATAATGTCGAAATAGAACTTGGATCAAGTCCTTAATTACGTTAAATTCATCTTAATATTAAAACAAAGTACGCGTGTACACGATCAAAACAAAAAAATATACAAAAATCAACTTAATACACCCATTATTAATTTTTTAATTACGATACTTTAAGACAGATGACGTCATTACTGTATATGCCTTCTAAAACGCTTTTCCACATAACTTTTTATTGAGTGACAAGCCACGTGGTCGCAATTCACCTTTAATAGCATAAGAAGGGATGCGGGAGGAGCACCAAGGCAGCCAAGAGAAAAATACGTTTGCTCAGTCAAACACGTAGTAGAAACTTGAAAATATGTGCAGTATACCGACAAATAGTTAATAGTAATACGAAACAAACTATCAAATTTCTATTTTAATTTTTATTTATCAATGAAACAATATTCTAGTAATTTTTTCATTTGCTTCGTAGATATTTTTGTCACAACTATTCTGTACGAGCCCCACTGCGAACTACTAAACAAATTTACCGTATTTCTTTATAAACACTTAATTTTGCTCCAAGTTGTCCTACAGAAAAGTTTTTTTTCTCTCGTCAGCTCACGGCGGCGGACACTCTGTAGCACATGACCAACCTACTGTCACTGTGTCAGCATTGAAAGTGCCATGGAGGCTGGGTGCCCCCTTGGGGGGCATTTCCTCACCTGTGCTATGTAAGATTGCAAGTATTCGGCTCGCCAAGTTTCTTTCATATGAACCACCAAAGATTTTATTTTGGACAAAGGTGAAAAAATGTAAAGAGATTTTTTTGTCGCCGTACTCCTTGCGTTATAACCGTTGTTAAGTGGAAAAATCCATTTGTTTTATTTGCCTGGCTGCTGTAGAAATGTATAGCTTTTAATCAGTGACATAATTTCAATATAAGCTTATGTACGAATAATGCCAGTAATCTTGTTCTTTAAAAGAAAAATTCAAATTCATTTGTGACCATCCAAAATAAATTTCCTAGAATTATTTATTTAATTTTATAACTATTTCTTTCTTTATTAATAAATAACTAAATGTGTCTATACAGTTTGTTAAAAACTATAAACTCAAATATTAACAAAAAAATCAACTTGAAATTCATGGAAACAACGTAACATTCATTTCAGATACGGTGAGTAGACCGAATATACTTGTGTGTGTATCGCGCGTGTAAAATGAGCGGTGAATCTTTCTACTGACCTAGTGGTTCTGATCCGATCACTAAACATATATATATTCTGATTTTGGATTGTCCTCCCTCCCGTCCACTTCCCCCACCCAAATAAAGGGACTCGTAGAGACATAGAATCATTGCTGACGTCACGCCACTGGTAGTTTTCTTTGGGAACAAACAGCAATCACAAAGAACATTAAATGATTCACACAAAATATTATCGCGTTAAATGATTTATGGCATCGGTTTTGTTGCACTTGTACTACGAGAAGTAAAATTTAATTATTGTCTTTTGACTCTGATTGAAATTGAAAACGGGTAAAAACTATTTTATATTGTAAGAAGATCACTCCAAAAGTTATGCACACGATTTTTATTTATTTTCATTCACCATTCATAGACATATCCTTCTGACATGTATTCAAATTAATATTCAACATAAATAGCACGGTACACCATGCAATAAAATGCATTACTGACCTACAGCTCCTTGACAAATTGAAACCAACTATTCAATATTAAATATTATTTGTACAAATATGCAATATAGAAATATGACAGTCACTTATAAAGTCTTAGCTTAGAGACTTTAAATAAATTAATGGCGAAAACAAATAGCTTCTAATTAGTTGCCACTTGGATTGAGAGAGTCATGGCCGGAAATCCTCTGAATAGTAATGAGTGTGGACCTACGGAGACCATCGCAAACATTAAATGCAACTATCCAACGTCTGTTGTGAATATTAGATTTTGATTTATTTTTGTTTCCAAATAATTCTTGGTCTGCACTACGAGGACTCTGACCGTCCGTAGTAGCTCCAGGCAATACGTGAAACAAACCAAAGAGCAGAGAAAAATTAATTTCAATTATTAGGGAAACGAAAATGGAAATCCAGCAGCGCCTTTTAATACAATATTTTTACATTGATTCACCTAACTTTTGTAATTATGATTGTTGTTAACCACTGGAGGAATTATCCCTGTATGGTGAATATTTTAGAGCAAGGCGATGCTTGTCCACTTGATCTTAGCTTAGAGCTGAGAGATGTCTAAGCGGGTATTCATGAAATTCGCCACTCGTTTGAAAAAAAAAAATTATGTTCCGCTTTAAAAACTTTAAGTTTTCCTTATGTGTTCTCTAGGTAAGGTAAGTATTTGCAAACTTTTGAAGAAAGGCTTGCAACTCGATCTAAAATTCGCACTTTAAAGTATTCCAATGGCACTTTTTTGCAACTTAAATATTTATTGTTCCTAAAGAATATTAGAGATGCCATACCTCATAACTGATTGAAAATACGCGAAGTAACTTACACCATTTTTACGTATTTTTTTGCGTTAATGTTCTGAGAGCATAACAATCTCAAATCCAGCTAGCAGTTCTTTATGGTCATTCCATTTTAATTTACCATGAATCAGAAGGCCCAAGAAAGGCTGAAGCAATGTCTGAAAAATAATGTACGAGTCTATTACTAGCATCAGTACTAAATTGAACTGACTTCGTCTTATCTAGGTTGAGCAATAATTTATTGACCTTAAACCAGACATTTAGACCATCCCTTTTATTAACAAGATTATCAAATCAAAGTAGCTATAGTGAGTGAGAAAATTGGCCTAAAATATTCATCAAGTCAAAGTACGCTCGTACTCGGTCAAAATTAACAATCATTTCTCCAAAACCTTACCATCTCCTCTGGTGTCCCAAAAGGTAGCGTATTAGCCCCCTTCCTGTTTAATATTTACTCTCATGACATCCCCGTCATCCATCCACTGAACAATATTTTTTGCCGATGACATAGCTATCCTCCTCCAAACCTCTTCCTTCACCTCGGGTGTTCTCACCGTCCAAATAGCTCTAAACAACCTGGAAATCTGGGGGAAAAACTGGAGGGTCAGCATAAACCCTCCAAAATCTGCAATAGTTCCATTCACCCTCAAAACCAAACATCCCCTCACTCATTCATTTAATCCCAAGAAAATAATCCGTCGCTTACATTGGATGTATTCCAGACTCCAAAATTTCCTGGAAACCCCATATTACCCACCTTTCATCCAAATTAATACTAAAATAAAACTATTTTATCCAGTCCTCAACAGAAACGCACCAATCTCCACCTCCACCAAAAGACTCACCTCTCCCTAATCCACCCCATATGGTCATACGCATGCTCCATTTGGGGATCAACCGCCAACTCAAATTAAAATAAAATTCAATCCAAGCAACAGAATACTTAGAATTATCGCCAACTCCCCCTGATACTTTCGAAACTTGGAAATTCACAATGACATCGAAGTTCCACTGATCTCCACCATAATAAAATCATGCATATCCTCATTAATCAAAAACTCCACCAATCACTCTAATGACACTGGCCATAGTAATCCTTCTCCTCCACACAACCACAGACTCAAGCAACATCTTTCCACTCTCTCATTCAGGTATAACCTAACATTAATTTCTCCCCTAGTTAGCTGGCACCTTATTCTCCGACTCTCAAAAAAGTAAAATATACATCTTCCTCTAATTCTCATTTAACTGGTGCCTCTACTACCCTAAATTCTGATATTTACAGCCAATAATAAGCTTAACAAATACTAATAACCGCAATAATGAAATTATATTGACAGCTCAGCTATTTCTCCATAGTATATAGAAAGGTGGAAGAGCTGTATCATGGTGAGTCAGTAAAAAAAAGAAGAGGAGGTGGATGACGAATAGTTGAGGGACAAAATTTTAAGGTCAGAGTTTGATAGGGGGCTGAAAGACCTGAGTTATGGTAAAGCGCCAGGAATTGATAACGTTCCAGCAGAGTTGATAAGAGCATCAGGCTAAGAAGCAGTATCATGGCTGTTCTGGAGAGTTTTCGGAATATACGAAACAGGCAGATCCAAGAAGATTTTAGTAAAAACATACCGAAGAAGGCTGGGGCTAATAGATGCGAACAGCACAGAAAAATTAGTTTAGTATCCCATGCATGCAAAATATTAAGATCAAATAGAATACGAGTTAGGAGATGATCAGTTTGGTTTTAGGAAGAATGTAGGGACAAGAGTAGCTATATTGACTTTGCGATTAATTTTAGAAGGCAGGATACGAAAAAACCGGCCTACATTAATGGCATTTGTAGATTTAGAAAAAGCGTTTGATAATGTGAACTGGAACACAGTATAAAGGATTTTGAAGAGAAATGGAATAGAACATCGAGAAAGGAGGCTTATACATAGCCTCTACATAAAGAGGCAGGAGTAATTAGAAAAGAAGATCAAGAAAAGAAAGCCGAAATCAAGAAAGGAGTAAGACAAGCATGCAGTCTGTTGTCCATGCTGTTTAACTTATATATAGAAGAGGCGATGAAGAAATTTAAACGGAATAATGGAAAAGGAGTCATACTGAAATGACAACAAATAAAAACTTTACGCTTTGCCGACGATATTGTAGTTTTCGGGGAATCAGAAGAAGGCTTGGAAACCATAATAAATGGAATGAACTGAGTCCTGGGGAAAGAGTTAAATATGAGGACTAAATAGAGGGAAAACCAATGGAGTGTAGTATGGGAAACGGTGGAATAACAAAGGATGTTAGATTGGGAAGGGATATTTTGACGGAAGTTAAGGAATTATACTACTTGGGAAGCGTAATAACTAGGGATAGTAGAAATATAGTAGACATAAAGAGTAGGAAGGCTTTCGTGAAGAAGAGGAATTTACTTACGGGTAATATAAGTGTGAATATTAGGGAGGTTAAGGATGGAATACGCTAAGAAGATTAGTGAGTTTGTTGAGTGTGCTAGATATAAGGAAATGAAAAGGCTTGCACTAGATAGGTTAGCATGGAGGATTGCATCAGACCAGTCTTAGGACTGAAAACCACAAAAACAACAACCATGAAGAAACAACTGTAATATCCTCGGATATGAGTATCAGAATAAAAATTTTAAAAGTCAAAGAAGTAGTATAACTCCAGAATAATACGATTATGAATATGAAAGAAGATTGAAATACTAGTGTATTTATATATTATATATAAACATCATTCTCTGAATCTTTGGCAATTCGTGATTTTTAAGCAATGCAAATTTCACGTTTTCAATAAATACGCTTGTTAGTTATTAATAGATGTGATTTTAGATTTCATTTCGTATATCATACAAATGTTGTACCTATTTCTTGTACGTTACTGATATTTTCTTAATTACTGTGTTGGACATTTGTTATCCAATTATAATGCGCAGTAGATTGGATGTCTATAAGTAAAACTAAGTCTCGGCTTGTTATAAACGTATTAACAATGTGATCAAAAATTTACTTTCATGTTATAATGAAGTTCGATAAACTGCACGAATTGGTTCCAAATACATGATAAGCAAAGACGTATGGAACAATTCATGAATGGACTGAGAAATCAGACGAGAGTTAAATGCTATTACATATCTACGCATGTAATGAATCTAAAATGCCAATGAGTTAATAGTGTTTCGAGAAGAGAGGGAAAGTAGATGGGCGACTAATCCCATGTTATTCACAAAGCGGAAATATTTTGTGGGATTTTTATGTATTGAATACATAAATACTCTAAACAACATGAAACTGCAATAATGTAAATTAAAAAATGTTATAATTATTATGTATTAGGGTGTGTCTGTTAGTGTACGTGTAATCATTATCATTGTACAAATATAATTTCAAATTTTAGTATTCTTGAAAAGATTCTATTTATTCGGTTGGTTAATAAGGACACAATAAATGTCAGCTTGTAGTTAATAAAAATTTCTACGAACTAAGTTGTCCCGTCCATTAAGTTCATAAATTTAACAGTTAAACTGGATGACGGTTGCTGATACGTCTCTGTGTGGAAGCTGGGGCAGATTCATTGCTCCGAGCGAGATTTAGCACACCCGACGAAAGCATTCTACGTTTCCATGTTTAAGCGATTCCCTTCAAAACAGAACTTTGCACTTACGGAACAAACACGACCAAGAACTTTCTAATCGGCAGGGCTCCCTTTCGGTCCTTTGCTAACCTTTTTAATCCTAGATAGGCCGATCGCTTAGTGTGTTGACTCCACACTTATGATATTAACTTCTTGTGATCTTTCCACAGGAGACTGTTTACACTGGGGCGCTCAAACACGCGCTGTGCGCTATTAAAACAACCTTAAAACAGCAAAAAGTACAGAAATATTTTACTAAGAATAATGACAAAGGCTTCCAAATTAACGGAAAATTTTATTTATCGACAAAATTTAACAAGTTAACTGGAATAAGAAATAAGTAATATTTTTATATGCATTTCATTCCTGAAGTATACGTTTGTTTGTATTGCGTGGAAGTATATTAATATACTTTAGAGACCCAATTTTGAGAAATATATTACTGGCTAATTGTTTCGTTCAATGTGTACAATTTTTATCTGTAATTCAGAATTAAACCACTATTATTTTCCTGTTTTACTGTGCACTTAATTATAAATACGTTGTATTTTATTTTATTAAATTTTAATGCTTAAATGAGGCCAGACACAGACAATTAGTAAAACAAAATTAAAATAATTTAATACAACTACATGTTTCGGTCCTGATCTGGACCCTTTTCACGTTGAACTAAAATTAACAATATAGAAAATAGTTGCATTACAGAGATATATAATTAAATAACCAAAGAAAATTAAACTTTAAGAAAACCAAGAAAATCAGTTCGTTTTGAAATATTGTATTTCACGAATTAAGATGATATATATATATCGACTTATTGGATTTCATATATATATATATATATATATATATATATATATATATATAACTGAGAAAATCCTTGTCCGTTTTTACAATCAGTGTATCTATGTTGCTTTTAATGTGAAGGATTATAGAAACCAATTGGGATTTGAAATTACTATATTTGTATAAAAATTTGTAAATTATTCTAGTCAATATTATGGTTAGACTCGAATATATGTTTCCAAATGACTAATAATTTGTCTTGTGGAAGCTTGATATTCTTGGTGCTGATGGCTCGCTCGTTTAGTTTGTCCTACGTATACACGTCACAGTCATTACAATTTAATTGATAAACTACACTGTGAATTTTATTTCATCAACTGGGTCTTTCAAATGTTTTATTATATCTATTTATTTGTTGATATATTTTATATTTAAATATCTACGACTGATGAGAAACTGTACAAGTAGTGATTTTCAATATTTATATATTTTCATGTCCGATATTGGCCGTAAATATGTATTTTACTTGCGAAGTATTTACTTCTTAATTTATCAATACCGAATAGGTATTATATCCCTACAAAATGACTAAATAAATGAAAACCTTTTATGGTAGACTAGCAAATTCTGCTATGAATGTGTGATAATAGTTCTAATGTTCACATTCGTTGTATGTATTTTAATATTACTGCGTAAAATAGGCGAAGTTGGGTTTTATGTATAATATATATAGTAATAAATACGTATATGTGGGAGTCGTTGAGCTCAATTCTAATATTCAACATGTAACTTAAATCGTATGTCAGAACAAAGAGGGAAGGGGGAATGTCAATAAGATGAAATATATCGAGATTGATGTCTATAGAAGCCGCGGTGCACACTGGAGAAACATGCTTCATGAAACATGTTTCATTCGAAGATGCACACTGATGAAACGTGTTTAATGAAACAACACACATGAGCATAATAATATTCATAATATTAATAATAATATTCATGTATTATGCAAGACCTCCCAGTGAATGGTTACTGAAAAAATCAAATCTGAATTTTTAACAACTCTTTTATAATTTATACTAGACGTGGATTAAAGAATTTAAACACTGAAACTTATGCTTGTGGAATCCCGGTTCAAGTATGGAAAGTAACCGCCTAGGTTTAAAAACGCAACTCTGAACTTGCGGTACTCAGACGAATCATTAAATACAGGTCTGAAATGAACTATGTTTCATTAAACGTATTTATATCCATTGTGCACGTCCTTAATTATCCTATGTTTTGGTTTCATGAAAATACAAATTTTGTACATATGTTTTTTTGTGATTCGGAAACCAGCACTATTGGAATTATGCTCGGGAACCACCCCTACAGGCAGGAGAAAGGGGTATCTTATTTAAATATGCAAAACCAATATTTTCGTCTAATAAATATTTTCCGGGTCAATTACATTGATAGTATTTCCCCCGAAACTATTTTTAGCATGTGAGGGGAATATTCATAGGGTGGTGTTGGAGAGGCGTCTCGTGAAAATAACAAGAAAGGAACCGAGATTGATGTAGAAACAGGTGTAATGTGAGTTTCCAATTTGTTTGTAATATTTAACTTGTGAGTCAAGTTAAAGTTCATTCTGTATGAGATGGTTGGAAGTTTGTACCATCATAAAGGTGTGCACTAATTTTGATCAATGTTGTGCAGATATCACTCGCGATGCCAAAGCAAACGGGCCGTACTAGGACCGTGCTATCCCGTTCTGAATCCGCACTCCGTGAGGGCTATTTCCATGTATTACAAAATTTCTTCAGTTGCTTACAGAAATGTTTGGTACTAGTGTCTCCTTATTGTACAGTGATTTTTCTATTAGAATCAGTTTTTTTTTGTGTTGTGCAATCAGCAAAGATGGCATCGTTTTATACTAAGCGAATGAAATTGTCTGCAACTGAAATTAGTGACTTATAATCAACATATCCCAAAGCAAAGACGATAATTTTTACGGACGAATTAGTAATTTCTATTGTAACATCCCGTACGTGGATATTTTACGTTGTTGTTGCTTAATTAATACTTAAACAGGACTTAATTTTATTAGGGTTTCAAAGCACACCCAAAGTAAAGCATTTATTCTAGAAAAGTTGTATTATTTTTGGCATTATAGTAGAAACTGGGGGGAGTACGTGGTGAGGAGCATCCGACTACGAAAAGGACGTCTGAGGCTGTTACTTTAGAAGCCGAGCGGACTTATAAATTTTGACGAAAGGACGCACTCAAGCTCTCCATAATTTCACCTCAACATCACATAAAACTATCAAGAGACACCACCCCATTATGACCACGAGTAGTGTATACGTCGTCAATACATTTAGATGTTCTTAAGTTTGTTATTGTCGAATCGAAAGCAAAGGCGGATTGAAGATCTTGACCGATGACGTCATCATGACAAGTGGCTGTTGCGGGCGAGCGGGATGGGACCATTCGGCGCGGCCGATTCGGCGCAGCCACTTCGGCGCGGCCCATTCGGCGCAGCCGTTTCGGCGCGAGCCGTTTCGGCGCAAGCCAGTTCGGCGCGAAACTCGCATAACATTATTAGACGTAAAGCAGCCGTTTCGGCCCGAAACTCACTTAACATTACAAGACATATAATTTCATATTTAGCAAAATTTTTAAATATATTCCTAAATACTTAATCAGTTGCAATATCTGAGAGTTGTAAAACATTAATACTAAAACAAGCTATAAGTATGAATTCTACAAATATGGATTAAGCGTCGTAGGTTAATTTAATTAAATATTAAGCTACGTTTTAATGACAAATTATATGGACTTTTCATTAATATTTGAAGATGCCAAATTATTTATTCATTTAACAATTTGTAACAATAACTCATGAGACTTTTGTGTTCAGAATAAAACTCGAAATATTTATCTTTCAATGAAACATAAATTTTATAAAAGTAGCGATTTAAATTTATTTAAATTACTTGTCTTTTAATAATAATAATAGCCAAATTGGTCTGATGTGATGCGTCTCACCCATGAGTCTAAAATAAATATTATATTTTACATCTGAAATTATAATATTTTTCTAATAAATCTTATGGTTGTTTCAATATGTATTCTTCCACAAAACTGAATAATTTTTCACATTGAATTTTATATTTTTCCAAGTTCCATAAATGCGGATATTAAATGTGGGCATAGTTTGGCCAATATAACTGTAGTTACAATATAAACAGATACCGAAATTATTAATTTTATTTTTAATATTTTAACATAGCTTAAATTATTGCAAGATTTTAAGATAATTTGGATATCATAATTCATTAAATCATGTCATAAGTTTGTATTATTTCTTACTGCGTAATTCTACGGGTAAATTATTAATTTCATAATAATCTTAGTGAACCCAATTTTAATGTATTTTTAAGCGAAATGCAAAGGATAAATATTAAGAAGAACACAATATTTATTTTTCCCAGATTAAATTTATGATAGCGCTGACGTTATAATTTGACGTCCATATTTACTGAATTATAAAGCATAGTATCTTATGGAATAATGGCTGATTTGACATGTAATTAAGAATTATTCCTGAGTAAGTAGATAGTTTTATAGCAATTGGTAACTACCTTATTGACAGAAACAATAACCAAAACATCAAGAAAATTGACAGAGTGATCTTTTTCAATTCAATTTTAAAGTTTCTTTCAGTGTTGTAATTATTAAAAGTATTGAGCAAATGGTTTATGTGGAATCTGAGAATGATACTAAAAAGTCATCATTCTTGAAATATCTCAGTGGTTTTAAATCTAAAGATGTAATACATAAGGCTTCCAAATCTCTCATAATTTGCGCGAATAACGACAAAGAAAAATTCCCAAGATAGAACCAATGATTTCGTGATAGTAAATGTTCTTGAACGAAAAAATAAGTGGAATTTATAATTACATTTATTAAGATAAGAATTTTTGATAAAATAATTTTTGTCAATTTCGAAAAGTAGTTATCTCATCTATTTTTAAAACTTGGGGTAAAAATTAAATAAGAACTCTTCATCTAATGATAAGAAAACATGATCATTAGTGACGTTTAAATGGTCCAAAAACTTAAAAGACGTTTTGACTGTAAAATTATTTTCCTTATTAAGAGAATTATATAAAAATATAGAAATGTTATGAAGAGGGCTGCTAGTAGAAGAAACGATAATTCTGAAAGATAAATTATATGCTAGAGCATAGGCTCTGGCACTATTATCAGAAGTTAAAAACTAGGAGTTAAAAAGTGCTACTATCCACAAGTCTTTTCAAGTTAATTTCTAATTGATCAATAACTAAAGTAATGGATTTAATTTTTATTGCAAGTTCTATGTATTTATTTGTCTGGTAATAACGTTTCAACTTTATAAAACTATTTAGTCAAATTCCTTTGGCAGATTCACTAAAGATAACATTAGAGTTATTAGAAATGTACATTTTGGTGTTTTGCACAACTTATGATAATTTTCTATACAGAATTAACTCATTGTTAAAGTTTTCCATTGTAATTATGGAACTAACAATACGCTTATTCTTTGTAAGTGTTATTTCAGCCTCGTTGCTTGTGCGACATGCACAATAAATTTTTATCCATTTTAATTTCTTTTTTCCGTTAATAATTTTTCATTTTATAACATAATTGTATTATACATATATATTGTAAATATTCATTTTTATTATAATCGTAAAAGAAGAGGTTTTAAAATTTAAGAACGGAACGTCGTGAACAAACTACTGTTAATAAAGTTTATATCACTTTTTTTCTGATATATAGGCTGTTTTTCATTTTATTAATATTAATATAAGATGTGTATTCGTATAAAATAACTTATTTGAAACAAATGTCCACGATATTCTCGTTTATCGCCACGTAATGTCCCCGCGCCCAACCTTGCGCCGAACTGGCTTGCGCCGAAACGGCCGCGCCGAATAATTCTTGCGCCGAAGAGGCTGCGCCGAATCGGCCGCGCCGAACTGGCCGCGCCGAATCGTCCTAGACCCGCGGGCGAGCGCCGTGAGATCATTGTGATCATTTCAGGTGGCAACATTTAACAGGAGGGGGCTTAGGGGATCTCCTTGTGGAACTCCGTTCGTCTGCTGATGTGTTTATGTTGTCGGATATTTGTACTTTGTTTCTTCTTAGTATGTCATTGATCAGGTGTGTGAGATCTTTATTAGTCGTTGTTATAGACTCTAATTTTGATGTGATTATGCTCCTGTTCAGTTTGTCGAACGCGTTTGAGAAGTCTATGAAGACGGCGTGGAATTTTTCTCCGATAATGTCGGAGAGCGTCCTCTATGTCCTCCAGCAAGTTTCTGATGGCTTGAATTGTGTTCCTCCCCTTTCTGAATCCGAACTGTTCCTCGGAGATTTTTCGGTCAATCTCTTCTGTGATCTTTTGTGTGCTCAGACGTGATAGAAACTTTAGGTAATTATTCTCTAGAGCTATCCCTCGGTAGCAGTTTGGGTCGAGTGGGTCTCCTTTTCCTTTATATAGTACCTTTATTGTTGAGGTTTTCCAATGCTGTTGGTATGTTACCTATTCTCAAGCAGGCGTTCAGTAGATTTGTTAGGGCCGGAAGGAGTGTCTCGACTGATGTTTTGATGTGTTCGTTGAATATGCCGCCGGTCCACATGCTTTCCTGTTTTTAAGCTTTGCTATGACAGTGGCTATCTCGTCTGCGGTGAATTGGAGGTGTACGTTTGGCCTGATGGAGTTCTTTGGGTATGCTTGTGTGAGTCTTTTCTGGTTTAACCTCCGTGAAATGTTCCTCCCATGTGTCCATGCCTATTTTGTTAGTTATTTGTGTTTTCCTTGGTTTCAGTGCTCTGTATGGGTTTTCTTTAACTTCTTCGGCAATCCTGGTTGCTTCTGCTTCGATGTATTTGCCTTTAGTGTTTCTGAGGACGTTTTTATACTGTTTCCTGAGTGCACCGTATGTGGCTAGATCTTCGCTGGCGTTGCTGATCCTCGCTTTGTGTAGGACCTCTAAGGTCCGTTTTCCTCTTTAATGTTGCCACCCATGACGTCGTGCAGTCGATAAGGGAACAGCACCAGATATTAAGCTGTACATCTACGCCGACGACATGGTAATGGGATCCCACAACAGAAAAGACCTACAAAAAGCAACGTCCGCATTAGAAAATTGGGCGGACCAAAACGAGATTCATATAAACAAAGAGAAAACAGAATACATTATATTCAGAAAAGGGGGGAAAGTTTCTCAGGACGATAAAATCTTACTGAAACAAGAACCGCTACAAATTGTAAATATCTCGGCATGATTATTCAAACCACAACAAATTCATTCAGAATTCACATCAAGCAAAGGGCAACAGCAGCCAAGAAAGCCATTCATGAAATTAAGGAACCAACAAAGATTTCTCTCTGATCTGGATCAAACTACGCACCAAAGACTTCCATACCATAGAGAACGTAAAGGCCCGATTCCTGAAGGCGACACTACACCCTCCCTCTCCAGATTGGCATACGTACTCGCTCAGGAACAGTTCTTAATAGAAGAGCTAAGAACGAAATGTGACCTACCCTACACCCCAAACTGGAAGATGGCAATAGAGGAGAGAACAAGAAAACGGGAGGACATCTGGCAAGAGTTCTACACGACGGAAGCGGTCACGAACGGGTCTTGGACTGGAACAAACCAGGATCTTCGTCACTTCGTGACATCGTTGGCGGTCCATGGATACCACCACAGAATATGCAGAAACCGATCGTACCACGAACCAGATGGCAACTGTATATGCGACCTATGTGAAAACAACTGTGACAGATACCATATACTAACATGCCAAAATAGGGAAACTCCAATGATAAAATAAGTGAACATCAACTTTGCACAAATCGTGCGCATTACTATCTTTATTATTTCAGGTGAATGGCATCCATATTTAGTTAACTCGTTGAAGCTGTGATTCTTTGTAAAGTGGGGATGGTATATAATGTGTCTCACGACCATAAAATTTATGTGTCAACTCAACAGTTTGAATGCAAACTTAAGCCCTTATTGCCTGTTCCATGCCTATTCTTTAGTTCTAAGTTGCCTATATTTCAACACCATTATGTTATTTGTATTAATGATTTGTGTTCCACGTTTGAAACCGTAATTGGAATCTAATGTAATTAATAACCATTTCTTCCATTATAAAACGTAATTAAAAACACTTGTAACTTAAATTGCATTTAACTGTTCAACCAACTACTCAAATCGTAAATACAAAATATGTTTCTATGTAAATAAATTAAGTAAATAATATTAATGATGGTAATGTGTTTGATTTTTTACTTTGATTTGTGTTTAGAAAGTGCTGTTTAAACTTCGAATATCCTGGCTGATCAAGTTAAGAAGTGTTCAATCCCCTGAATAAATTCATGTAATGTTTTGTCTCCCGTCTTACCATTCCACTAGGTTAAGATTAAACTAATGAAAAGGGACTAAAAATCCATAAAACGTTTCACTACAGTAAATTCAACAAATAGATATGCGACAGAGAAATTGTCATTTAGAACACTTCAGGAATTCTATTTGGAATACATGGTAACCAGTTTAACTTAATGAAATGAAAACTTAGCTTTGTGCGATATTTGTACGATACTATGGCGCTAAATTCATATTCCTCCACGAAGGATTGATCTTCTATAGAATACACCGAAAAGGGTTAAATAAACAATTGAAAAATTAATAGATTGAGATTCATTAGCCGTAGAATCACTTTACCTAAATATATTGTTGGTTTTGGCAATAATAACATTTTCAATTTTTAGAAATAATTCATCGAATGAGAATTATGAAAATGGTGATAATTGTTCAAAACCTTGACTTCATCTAAAGTAAAATATATCATCAACATTAATAAGTGTGTAAAAAGTAAAATTCAGAAAGTATTTGTATTTCGATAACGCGTCGCACTTTCAGTAACGATAAAATTAAAATATTAAAATACACTACAAAATGTAAACGTTTTTGAGGCTTAGAGACTTTATGTAACTCATATCTTGCCAAATATTAGCAAGATTAATCCAAAAGCCTGCGGCAGCATGGGAGGTGACGGAGAGAACATTCTCATCCTGTTTCCATGGCGACCAGGTTCCTTATCTCGCAGACTCGTCCTTTTGTTCCGCTATTTGCAATTTCGCGCCGCCAGAGTATAGATGCTATCAGTGAGGTAGCCAATTTTAACTGCAATCAAACTCACGTTATTTATATAAAGACGTGGCCACAGAAGTCAACAGCAGAATACTAAGCTTCGTGAATAGCAGATAACAGAACACAATTTCTCAGCATCTCACTACAGCACCAAACTAATTGCTGCATTCAGCTCAAAACTTCGACCCACACACGCGCACACACACACACACACACACACACATATATATATATATATATATATATATATATATATATATATATGTGTGTGTGTGTGTGTGTGTGTGTGTTCAATTGATCAGCAGACGTAAAATTCACTGCTACCTACAGTTCAGCATTCCAAAAATGGACACAATCTATATAATAAAAAAGACGTTTGTTTGTATGTACGATAAAAATTCTTCTGCTATCCTATGAAACTGGACAACTAATTATATAATATTTAAATAAGCAAATCTTGAAAGACGTACAAGAAAACACTGGTAATGCAAATAAATTTCTTAACATATTTATCACAAAATAGAAATAAGAACACTGGAAACAACTGAGATTGTTGTCAGAATTTTTTGAGAATTTATAAATATGTGGTCGATAAATAACATTTTAGGAAGTAATAAATATGTAAGAAACGGATACAAAAACTGTAAATTAGTTCATGAATGGGCAAATATGAATTGGTAGCGGTTAGAGATGTATATTCGCGTATAGTGAAGTGAATAAATTAAAAATTCTTTACAGGTGCTCGTGTCTGTATTTTGATTATGTAATGGCGTCCCTTGGTACATAATTGAATAAGGGTATGTTGTATACCAAGGTATACCTATTTCTAATGTAACTACTGTCGTCGTCAAAATAGTAGAGCCCTGAGTTTGAATCCGCATGTGCTCATTCGGAATAACATACACAATTGTGAAATGTGTCATTTTACGCTGAATTTAATTCCATTTTATGATATGTAAATAAATATTATTAGACATGTTATATATGCGGTTTGGCGAAAATACTTTTGATAACTCATAGATTTAAAACTATTTCTTCAAACAGTCTGAAACTGTAGCATCAGACAGTGCAAACTCTTCTGAATCAATTGTGTGTCTTACATTTTTCTAAATTAATTAATTAGAGGTGCTCTGCAAACTATTTGACAGCGCATCGCAGAAGAGTGAGACAAAGCTTTTATTGTAGCGATTGAAAGTCGTAAATATAAAATATAAGCTTCATTGCTGCAGCAACGCTAGTAAAATTTGGTACGATTTTTAAAATATGAGTTGAGAAATGGAATAGTTTATTAGTGCGGGAGGGTGACACTAGGGTGACACCCCTGCGCGCTGACTGGGTCTCGGCCTTTCTCCACCACTCTTCCCGGTTGTTTTCCTTTAAATGACATTACTCATATGGTTCGCACATGTCTCCAAACAAAGCTCTTAGTGATCGCGAAAAAAAAGATCCTTAATGCCCAGGAAGAGCGGTGGATCAGCGGGCAGGGGTGCCACCCTACTTTCACCCTCCAGCTCCAATGAACTTTTCCTTTCTCCTTACACTTTTTAAAAAATCGTACAAAGTATAGTAGCGTTATTACATCAATAAAGATTATATTTTATATATATGACTTTCAATCGCTACTAGAAATCTTTGTTCCATTCTTCTGCGATGGGCTCTCAAAGATTTATCAGAGGTCTACTAATTTATTAATGTAGAAAAATGTAAGACACGCAGATGATTCAAACTGTGTGAGTAGGTTATTATGGGTTTGCACTGTCTGTTGCTAAATTTTCAGACCATTTTATGTAACAGTTTGAAATGTATGAGGTATCTAAGTCGAGCTATATGAAAGAATGACAAGAAACCCTGACTTTTTTCAGTTTTTTCGCCAAACCGCATGTACGAAATATCTTTCAGTTTTTTATTTACATATCATAAATTGGCATTAAATTCCACGTAAAATGAGCTTTCACTATAGCGTAGGTCATTCCGAATGGGTACAGCGAGGCTTCAAACTCGAGGCTCTACTATTTTGACGACGACAGTAATTTACATCTGCAGTGTTATTAGCACAAAAATTAGTCTAATTCCAGTAAAACTGACGAAATTGTTGAAATTTAATTACTAATTGAATATTTTGTAACATATAGGGGAGGTAACATTGTTGATTGAAAAGATATGAAGAGTACAAATGCAGGTTGTATTTGTTGTGCAGATGCCGCTCGCGGAGAAAGTTTTTCCTCGCAATGGCAACTTTACCCGGGAATCGTCTGCTAATTGAGATAGAGGGAGCGATAAGAAAGCTCGCTCAGACAAATAGCCTTGTTTACCTTCCTGTAGCTAAATTACTCCGTCCGCAGCTCTGTTCCCGGGCCGAATTATGTGCGGATCAGCTTCGCTGGAATGGCGAGGCTCCATTTCAGCCGGTACTCCGTACAAATAAACTAAATAACTCCTTCTGTATCTTGTAAACACTGGAAACAGAAACTAAATTCAACATAGTTTCGGTCAAACTCCTGATACTTTTATATCTTTATTTGAAACTCCTCATTTTACGTCTTTATTATTTTTATTACGGCAGTTCTAACGTATGGACTAGTACATTGATGTTCTCTTAGAATAGTTCTTTGAAGGTTGAAATTGTTACTTGGGCTTTACCGATGTAATTGAAAGATGGACTGCAGAGAAAGAAAAGGACAAAGTCAACCATTATTTACTTTTATTACAAAATAGTCCAAGGCCAATAAAGATACACACTGATAAAAATTTTACATGAGCAAAACAAGCGTTTACAAGTCTTGTAACCTGCAAAGTTCGAAGGTGATCACTTATTACAATACATGAATGAATTTTAATGTTCTCGTGTCGTCTCAAAACATAATTGACATATCTTGGACCAGGAAGTTTAGAAACATGTGCATGTCTTGCAACTGTAGAGAAGCATTCCTTCGCACTAAATGGATGTGGTTTTTGTGATGATTGCGGGGTTGCACAAGACAGAAGCGATGTGGCATTCTTCCACATGATTACGACCATCCCGTCAGCAAGACTCGGCTGGGGGATGTCAGCCCCGCAATCCTTGCGACGTTTTTTATATCAAATATGAATTCCATACACGCCTCGTATTCGCAAGGAAAATGAGCACAAGTACGTTTTTCTGTACAATCTCTGGAGATTTTCATTTTTATTCGCTAATTATAAGTCAGTTTTATGCTTCTGGAAAGTGGATTCATAACAACTCTTACAAAGAGCTTTTTAAACACAAGTTCAGTGATAAGTTGGAACTGGCAGTTTTAATAACCACAACTTTAATACAGAAACTGTGGTTCAATGTTCACATCTCATCTAATAAGCGTCTCTGCTGGTGGAAACTCGCTCGTGATGTGTATAACAGGCAGGCCACAACACCAAACAGAAGCTCAACTGTGTTTACCAACAACACCGGATACTATAATGTCAGAACGAAACCCAAACAAGTTCTTCAAATTAAATTAAGGCAAAATTTCTAAAATACTATCACATTCAGTTAAAATAATGGACAACAACTTCCTCTGTCAAATTGTCCAGTAAAATTAGCTTCAACGAAATATCAAATACCAATTAGTAGATAATTGTTTATCATCTCCGTTCACATCCTATGGACGACGACTGATTTAAATGGTGACGGTCTAAACTTTAAACTTCCTTAGCAAAAAGTAAATTTCTCTCATTGTCTTCTAAGTATGTCTCGCCAACAAATTTCATGACAAGATTCTAAACAAGAGGTGCCTGCATTTAAATTCAAACTTCAACTTTCATGAAAGTCTAACATTATTTTCATGTTGCGTTTTCATGGACGTTAATGCCTCAGTACGGAATAATATATCTTATTCAATGAGATAATTATTGTCGAGCTAAATAAATATAAAAATGAATCACTTTCTGCGTTGGAATAGTTACAATAGGGTCTACATCTAAACCTACTTTAATGCAGCATATCAGCAACCAAAACTAGTGACTGCATCATAACAGCTATATATTTCTAACACGTCATCGATGTATGGGTCTATATTAGTTACTTTGATGTGTAACATAACCTTTACATAAAAATTTAGTAGTTATCAGTCACAACAAATAGCAATTGGAAGATGGAATATCGTTTCTCTTTCTTCTACGTCCCAGTATAAGGCTTTATAAAATGGAAAATAGAGCTTAAGATCTAGATGCAAGACATCACTCTTGAAACTGGCAAGACACTCGCTGTGGAGGGGTTGTAAGGCTCACCATTTCAACTTCACTCTTAGGCATTGAGTGCAAGGTGATCGTTTGGATGTACCTATGTCTATAATTGTTAACGGGTCGTTGAAACAAACTATCAGTCAATTTAATCTTACATTACTGGTATGTATTCACTAAACAGGGTATAAACTGCTTAGGCAGTGAAACAGAAGAGATTCATAAAATATTTCAACGCATAATTTAACCTCTCCTTTCGAAAACGTTAAAAAGAAGAATTGACATCTGGAAAGCATTTGAAAAGAATTAAAGTCCAGTTGAGTCAGAAGTAGAATCTTTCTCCAAACGTTAAGCAGGAAAAATCGAAACGGATACGAAAATAATAAGGATCGAGCAATCTGTAAAGTTTGCTTCGACGTAGAAAATTTTTCAATCTGCTTAAAGCAGTAGTCTCTTGTTTTTCTATTTAAGGAAGTACACCCCTTACAATCTTTCAGGAGACTGCTTTCTGGATGTGAAAATATACTTTGCTTTGTGGCCGGAGAATGTTGATGGACGATCAAGAAAGCACGCTGCCAGCGCTCAGGCAAAGTTGCTAAATCAGGAATCTACTAAGAAGGTTGTTCATTCCACATAATCGTAATTCACTTTGATAATGGCACTGAAAACGTTTCTGCATGAGATATAATAGAAAATTTGCAAACCAGTAAACATATCCACAACTTAATTGAACTGTTATCGAATCTCAGGATTTTTAATGCGAAGGAAAAACGTTCACAGCAACAGTTTTTGCCATTTTCGCGTACTATCAAGATCAATCAGATCAAATACGTTAAATGTAATAATAAGTAATATTTTTGAAAAACGTCATTCGAATAAGACTTTCAAATTGAAAGTTTGTACATAAGTAACAAGGAGCTGGGGAAAAATTGGGAGAACCCAACGGGAAGTGTTCTTTTGTTTCAATATGAAATTTACAAATAAAAAACTGTTTAAAATAAAAGTATGTTTAAGTACATCTCAAGTATTGATAAAGAGGCGGAACATTGTCTTTGTGACCATTTTCTTTCACAGTGCGTTTTTATGCATTAGCCAACGAAACCAAAACTGTGCAGTAATTGATTATGTAAGCAACGGGGAAAAGACTAATCTCTTTTTCGTGACAAAAACTTAATGTTTCTGGAAGGAAAGTCAAAATAATGTCGTAAGTGTATGATGTATAGAAGGAAGGTCAAAAGTTTTACGCAACGTTGGTCGTATCTGACATGCGACCTCCCCCGAATTTTGATTTAGGAAATTGATGCGCCTTTCTATCGAAAGCATATGTTATTGTTACATACTCTCATTTTCCAATTTAACAATGATAGATGTGGTCACTTTTTCAAATGGCTGCCCTGTAAAATTTCGAAACTGCGTTACAATATTTTGAACTTCGGTCTGCGGGCCACATGCGTCCCGCCAAGAAAAAGAATTCCGTATTTCCAACCCGTGCACCATATCTCGATGTAAGAAGCAAACTTAAAAGTACTTCATTGTCAAGAATGTCTAATGCGATGCATTGTTCAATTAGTGGGAAAATCACAGAAACGCAAAAGTCTGCGAGCAAAGCACTGGGAGCATAGGTAACGAAGACACCGCACAATTACTCATTCGTGAATGGAATTAATGAAAATTTCGTCAACGTATAGGAATTACTCGGCTGAAGTCTGAATTTCTTGAGTATGTTGTGAATTGTGAGGAGAATAGTGCCTTGGCTGGAACAACATGGCGAACATTACAATTGAAGGAGCGAGACAGAGGTTTCAGTGTAAATGTGTTGGTATGGTTAAGCTTTAAAAAATACATATTACCATCACAAGACAATGGAGAAATACAGATAGGCAAAGTCGTTCCACCATCGACAGTTGAAATTTTTCTTGAGGCTGTGGAAGGAGACTATAAAGACATAATTTACCACAACAGAAGTGTTGGTTTAGCGCTTGCAAAGTAATACAAAGAGTGAGGATTACAGAATGAAAACCTTTTATTTCTGAACACGAAATAGATATTTCATGATTTTGTATCAAAATGGGATGTATAGAGTTGAGATAAGAGACGATTTTTGCAGCTAATGTGTTTCAGAAATTAATTGACTGTGAAATGTGGGAGCAAAATTAGTTTATTTGAAAGGAACCAGGGGAAGCATATTTTGCCATTTCCCTTTATTTTGAAAACAGAAAGTACATGGACGTGTTTATGCTAAGATTAGGGATCATCTGCAGAGTTTGGAGGCCCAGGTTTACAATAAGATTTCAGGAATCAAGAAAATGAAGCCTAAATTCAATTTTCTCTGTTATCCCATCCCTGCTGATATTGATTCAGCAGATCAGCAGCAGATTACTGCCATGCATTGTCATTAGTCGACAACATTGATTGTTAACCAGAGAAATATATTCTAATAAATCATTTTTCAGTAAATCTCGTGTTTTGTCACTTCAAAACAAACTGGTCTTCCTGTGGAACGTTTTATGGCAAAAATGATAATTGAAGTAGATGTAACATTCATGCTTACTAACATTTAACAACAAGTTTCTTGTGTACAGTTGCTGAATTTTTAGGTCATGTTTCATATAATTTCAAAATTAACTTATGATATGATCACCAAATTTATCAGCACGATTATTTAAATGTATAAATGAATATTTTCGTTGTACAATCTGCATTGTATTTTAATTGGTGTCGTTACCATATTGTCTCCTCAAGTGTACAATAATAAAATAAATTAAATATTACGCATGTTATATATAAGGACATGGCACTAAAACTATGTACACAAATTGTTGTTTAGCAATAAATGACATACCCAAAACTTTATTGTTAATGTACATGTATGAATTTGCGTGAGGTCGTGCAGCTCGAATGTTACACAAAACTTACGGTATACAAGTACTTTCAACACGAACATGCATGTCCGGTATCAATGAATTAGGAAAATTTATATAACTAGTGACATAGTAACAGATTGAATTTCCCGCACAAATTAAGGTCCCAAAAGTTTGACTTGATTGGCGGAAAAGGGGGTGACCGCCCCCCCCCCCCAAAGTCTCGCTTTGTTCATGCCGCTTTTATTTTCTATCGTGCGCCCTTCGGATCCAAAAATGAACTTTGCATAGTTAATTACATGGAGCAGTCTTTTGCTTGTTTTCCTCTCTGTTCATTATCTTCGGGACCCCTGTTTCTTTTGTTGCTGTAGAAAATATCAGTATGAGGAAAGGGGAAGACAACTTTTAGTGCCATTGATGCGTTGTTCTGGTGGAAAATTCGCACGATCGATGTAGGGTGCAGTGCAAGAAAGTAGCTGCCCCACCCAGGACGGCTTTCTAATCTGCTCCTTCCCTGTGCTCCGTGCGATGACATTAAACGCCTAAAAGGTGAGGGAAGCAAGACGATAAAAACCAACATCGCACTTGGCGAGGGAGCCTGCCTTCGAACTAAATGGATTCCAGCTCCGAGCAATTGCTTGGAAGGAGATGCAGGCTAACCTTTATTGCCTACCTGCACTGGCCAACAGCTCAGAGCTGGGGAAAACATTACCTGTTTTAATACACTTTATCCCGTCCGCTATAAAACTCTCTTAACTGCTCTTTCCTGATTCTGAACTCAATGTCTGTAATTTTCTTGAAATGTCAGGCCCCTTAATAAGCTGAATCACCTTTAAAAAAACAACGAACAGAATAATGTCAGGGAGTAGCAGTCAGTCACCATTTTAATACTTATTATACGAATAGCACCTATTACGTATCAAAGCTAACCCTGTACTCACTGATGTTTGTGATTATTTTCAACACAAGGATAATCCATAGGGGTGGGGGCTAGCAGACGTTGCGTAAAAATAACAAAAAAAACGATGTTGGTGTCGAATTCGGTGTTACGGATAGCACGAAAACAATAGAGACTGGTGTCTGGCCCGGGTTATAGAAGACACCAAGTTCAATTTAGACGTTCAACATGCAAGATAAGTTGTACTTCAGCCTCAGAATAGGGGTTCCTAGCTATTACAAATAAATACCCGGGCAGCGCTGGGCACCCGGCTAGATACCCAACCGTGGTAAAGTACATTATTTTATTGGAACAGTACTTTCAGGATACCTCTAGAAAAATGAAAGCTTCTACCATGTGGACCGTACCTCAAAAGGTTTAATATTCCATATATGAAGTATTACTGTCCTTTTGTACTCTTTTACAAAATAATAAAATAGTTACATACAGATTATTTTTGAAACCTTCATTCCGTCACTGGTCGTTTCTTTGATTTCACATTTTACAACCTCTTTTTGCTCATAAATCATGCAGTGAATCGTATCAAATGGATAACCTACTTACGGGCTAGTACCAATGTGTTATAAAAATTTGACATCAATCCAAGATTCAATAGCAATGACTGATTTACAAGAGCCACGTGACCGTACGTATTCTTCGAATCACACATCTCGGACAACTGAAGTCTGCACTAGACTGGGCATGGTTTACGATTTTTGAACATATATAAGAGAACATGTGATTGGCTACATAATTAGATTTATTTCATAAGGCTAAAAGAAAGGCTAATTTTTACAGAATCAAATACAAACGGTTAACAATTAACTTTGATGGTAGCTTCATAATAGCTAGGAATACTTGGCCTCCATCAGTTTTAGAGTCTTCTGTCTGGTTATAAATTCATTGCCAATATTTGAATTTTTAAACATGAAATAGGTCATACTTCTATATCCTGAAGCAAACGGCTTTTTATAACATATCAGCATGAAAATGGATTAGTAATAATATTGTGGGTGAAAATTGGCAAAGTAATTTAATGCGGTACGAAATTAGAAATATCAGAAGTCCGTCTAACTTTGAACACAACCAATCATCCTCTCATCGTTTAAAGATAAATTGCTGATTTGTGCTTTAGGAAATCATGAGTCTGGATTGAAGTCTAGTACGCTGTTTGCATTGGAGGGCCGGATCCGTATAATAGGTGTTGGTGGTGGTATTGAAATGAGGATCTGTAAAGCAGACGTCGTGTCTTGAAACTGAGCATCCAATTATGGTCCGTGACCTTGGAACACCGCACAATGGACCAGCGTCAACAACAGCACCGGAAAGGGGCAAAATCTCAACACAAACGCTTACATTAATTCGTATTCGTTACCAATTTAAACTATAATTTACCCAGTCGCATTTCTCCTCTTACGTACCCTATTTTAATATTCGTCCATTCCTATTGGATATTGCAATCGGGTACAGGCTAGTGATTGCAAAACAGCTCATTTTAGTGATCAGAGCCACTCGCTCAATGGACAAGTCGCAACTTAAGCTCCCGATTCACGGAAATGAATTTTCACCTGTTTTTCAGCCAATTTGGCTTTATTATTTTTTAACGGAAACTTATTAATAAATACGAAAAATATAAGTTAATAAATAAATAAATAAAATAATCTAAGGGACCTTATTATGTTCTGCAACACCTCCAACGCCTCAAATTAAGTTTATTTTAAAAACTTAAAAAACAGTAATGTGTATGTGCTTAACGCATAAGCAAAGTCGCCTCTAATTGACTTGTTTATTTATTAAAATTTAATTTAGCCAAAATAATCACCAGACGATAATAAGAGAGGACCAGAAGGTCTTCACTTTTTAAGTAAGTAAACTTGTATTTCCTGTACTTGTGCATTTTATGTTTAGAATTAAATGTCTAGTGTATTAATAAATTTTGACTCAACTGATTCCGTTAGTATGAATCGAAGAGCTAGTAGCTAGATGACTTTTCGAGATTACAACCGAGTAGCAACGTCTATTTGCCACAACGTTTCAAAGGCTGGCACTGTCATCACCGCCAGCATACGGTTGTACACCCTCGGAATGTGCTGGTAATAAACTAACTGGAACACAAGAATCCGTACCCGAAGGCATAATATCTTTTAATGCGGTTATTCGCGGAAATAGATACTGAGAGACTGAATAAACGGCGAAGAATTGAGGCAGGAATTTGCCGATAATTCGACTGAAAAGGAATTAACGTCAGAGATATTTAAAGTAGGGGGTTGAAGGGCGACAGCAACGTACAAACAGTTTGTGTTGAAAGGATATTATTAGTTATCTATAACATACATAAGCAAGCGTGTTCAGTCAATAGTGAGGAGACTCCTTGTCATAGTTTCTGTCGGAATTATGTCTTTGTCTTTGTATACAAGCGTGTAGCATGTTCTCTAACAATGTCCACAATGCAATTCTCCGAACACCATTGGTCCGCATATTTTGAATAAGCATGTTTCTGGTCTTGCAAAACGTTTGTAGGATAACATTAAATTGAACAGATGTATTCCTTTAAATTTTATTACATCACTACCAACATACCAAATTTCGTATTTATAAATGGAAAATTTTTTAATACAAATAAGCTTCTCAACTTGTGGGGTATTGCAGAATATATAGAAAGTATACTTTTAATTCAATCGCAATATTTCACAGTTTTGGATTCATTATTAACGACAATACTTACCGCTAAGGTTAAATATATGTATAGTAGCGTCGCAGACCTACGCAAACAAGCGACTTTTGGATATTCCGCAAAATTTATAAATTAAATTCCTTCCTCCCATATGTTACGGGTGTCTCACCTTCACAGTGTTTGTCTCCGTTTTTTTTACATTGTTGTTGCATTTTGTCCATAAACATTATAAAGAGTATATAAACATACAAACATCGTCATATATACAAATTATATTAGCCCTCGGTGGAAGAAATTAAATACGTCGCCGGTCTCCAATATATAACGAGAGAAAAAACACATTCGTTTTTTTCTGAACCCACTTTTTGCCTTCCGATTGATTACTAAATGTCTAGATTGTAACCACTTTTTCATTTTGACCGTTTAGTTCGGTCGGTAGAGTAGAGCATTTCTGGATTCGGGGTTCTTGAGGTCGAATACTGCCCTGGGGGAGCTTTGATCTTAGGGAAGGCAGTGTAAGGAATACAACAGGCATTAGGTAGACAATATTTAATAAGCGTAATGTAAACATAAAATGACAAATTTATAGTATGTACAATTTACTAAGGAAGTATATGATTACTGAACCAAAGAAAGACAATACATAAATAAATCTTCTTTAACCATTGTTTTATACAAAATAACCTTAATTGCCCACAGATTAAACACATTTGCGGATAAGGTTTGACTCTGGATCCGCTAACTCATTCGTGGCATGCAAACAAAAATTTACTAATCTGAAAATTCTGATATAATTTTAATCCACATAAAGGTTATCAATACCACATCATAAATTTTCTCTCGTTTTGCCACTTTTTCAAACAAGCCTTTACCTTGAAAAGCAAGTTCAGAATTAACCGCGCTTAACATATACGCGCACATACCAATAAAATATAGTTATGTTAAGTATGTGTTAAAATTGACTTTAGATCTATTACAGCAATGAATTACACATCGATTTAGTGTGTAACTAATAAGGCATAGCATGGAGACGACTTCACCTTGTTTTAGCCGAGAACGGTCGTTGGCTGGTCCTCGACACCACCAGCGTAGCGTAGCGCAGCGGCAGGAGACTGGTGATAACTAACTAGACAGACTGCTTCCCCCAGCAATCACTCAGTCAGGCCCGAACCAAGGATGTGCAGTGGCAAATGGAAGCCACCAGCAACGGAATGGACGGATGCACAAGATAAGGCTCGCCTCGTTTACAGTCCGGACGTGGCGAATTTTACTAAGTTCGAAGTACACGATCGAAGTCCACGAATTACGTTTTTCTAATAAGCTCTACTAAAAATAAAAGGAACGTTGTCAAATGTCCAATATATGAGCGAAAAGAAAAATGCTTATTTTAAACAGTAGAAAATGTGTGTGGATAAATAGAGATTGCGATCGTCTGTAAAAATGAAACTTGTAATTATTTATATTTTAAATTGTATGGTTTTGTTCTGATTTAGCTCATTAATTCCAAACTTTAAGATGGATTGACAACGCCGTAGAAACGGTCTTATCTCATCGACTTCATGCAACAATTGCGTCTAAGATTCAAGATCTTCCTCTTGATCATCCCATTGTCTCGACAATGGATAGAATAAGAAAAGTCTGCTTGCAATTTAATGCAGCGGAAATAAAATCATTGAAATGTGTCAAAAGACAACATGAGCAGAGGTCCAAATTACGGCGTACACCAAGTTTAAAGTTTATGTTTTAATCTAACGTTAGATGCGTTTTGTTTTCCGATTCACGTAATTATTATCATGGCGTATTATTAGATTTTGTCTTGAGTAATAATGTGATATATTTAACTAATTGGGAGGTAATTGAACATACAACAATCACTAGGGATCTATAAAGACAAAGAAATATTTCCAAATATGGAACGGGTGGTTACGAGATATAAGCGCTAGATAATATTGGAACAGAAATGGTGTATATTCTAGAAGAGAGATAATATTTCAGATCTCCACCATCAGAATTCCATGTTTTATCAATATTTTCTTCTGTGGAAATGCCATAAATTTGATCTACTAAATCATTAAAATTTTAATTTTATGAAAAATAATAGGTTAATAATCTCAGGGCTGCGAATGTAAAGAAATAAAGATCACAGTCTTTTCTTTAATAGGTTATATCGATGACTCTGCTAACAGTAGCGTTGGATTACGCATTGAAATGAATATATCGTGTTATATTGCTTTAAATAATGAATACTACATAAAAATGGATGGGAATAAATTAAAATTACATTTATTAATTAACACGATACAATTTATTAACGATATTCTCTTATAAACCCGGTCTTTTATTAGGATTGACAAACTCTTTATACAATATTTACAAAAATTAAATTCAATATTATATGACGTTTATTGAGTTGTTAGGTCACGTTGTATTTTGGTGTTCTTGCCAATTAAATTACTCATAAACTAACATTTAGAAAGAAAATGAGATCTATTCTCGGGTTCTATTTAAGGACCTTCTCACAGCACAAGATTGAAAAATAAAACCCTATGCGGAATGGGAACTACAAGGAAACCGGATAAAACAAAATGAATTAATTGACTTGTTTAATAATTACGGTATTTATGTTGTTTTTAAATCGATAAATTATTTAAATATTGTTAAATATCAATTTTAGAAACGGCAAAACGTGATAGGTTTAACTTTGTGAATAGCCGTTAATCATTTCCACTGCGACATTGCAACTTTCACCGTAACTCAGGAAAAACATTAATACTTTAAAACTACTTAAGAGTGTGTAAATGTTACGCAGATGATGTAAAAGTTGCGATATAGTGAATAACTTAATGATTAATTCCAGAAAGAAGCAAACCTATGCACAAAAATATTAATAATTTCTGACATCAATGATTAGGGATAAAATAAGTTTCCTATCAATCAAGTTCCTTGCACTTTTATTAAATTGTAACTATTGTTGCGGTCATGTTATATAATGGTTAAAAATATTAATTGCTATGATTGAATTACGAGAATTTATATTAAGTTGAACTAGTCCGATGTATACAGAATAACTATGAATTGAAATATTATGAAAATAGAAATCAAACAAAAGATGAGAATAATAACGATAAGTTAATAACAAACACTGTCGTAATAAAATTATATTCATTTTTTCAATCCTGTAAAATGAATTATTTTAAGAAAGGAAACTGAATATTCGCATAAAACGGTGTAAATGAATATATTATAATAATAATACAAGACAAACGAATATTCTCGTAATGTTAATTTTAAATGGACTTTACCTTAACAAAATTAAACATACACTGAAAGTAATTATATATATATATATAGAAAAATTAATAATTTAATTATTAATTATAAACAAAAATTACTTGGGTAAAAAACAAAAAATTCTAAAGCACTAGGTTTCTTCAACTCTCCGTGGACCTTATCTGGTTTGCACTACGCACAGAGTTTAAAAACACCTGATGAGGTCCACGGATTGTGGAAGAAGCGTAGAGCTTTAGAAATTTTTCACAACATTCCTATGTGTGAGTAATGTTTGGTAATAATTAATTTTTAACTGATTAATTGACCATTATATATTATTATAAGTAAATACTTTCGTGTCATCCGTATTTTCCACTAAGGAAATACATATTTCCAGCTATAAAATGTGTTTATGGATATTTGCACTGTTATCGAGTTTTATGGACCATCTCAGTAATAAAAAATACGATCTCACAAGAAGACCAATTGATGCAGACGGGTTGAAAGATGTTATTTATTGGTGCACTACCCTTTGATAACTGTACTGAAGAGGTTTGAAGTTCAAAGATACACCACAAAGAGTTTCACTCTTTCCTATTGGCACATTATATTCTCTGGAATTTCTACGTGAGATTAAGTTGAAACAGGACGCCAATAATGCGACTCGGTTACTTTATTTAGAGTAAAACTACTTTATTACGCATTCGTAATACTATTTAATTTTTAACACGGCGTGTTTTGATTTGTAACGGTTAGCGGTTAACTCAAATATGTTCAGTCTAATAGTACATAACTAGCAATTGACGTAATGAGTTTATTGTGTGAATTTTATGTTAAGTATTACGGTATGAGACAAAATTCATATTGGCAGCGACTGTTGCTATTCTTTGTTGCTATCGTTAAAAAAATGGATTGAACGAGTTCTTTGGAATCATATGCTTCTGAAGGTAAGTACCAGAATTATTTGTGTATAGCTTTTTTATGTATTGGTATAAACAAGAAAACATGAGATTGAAACTTAGATTGGAGAGTAACAAATGTTATCGTACTATGTTGCAGATTATTCCCAATTATTTTGTAACCTCTCGCTTAATGAAAGTGAAACTGTGTTGCCAAAGCCGAATTCTAATATTTATGTCGCAAAAATACTAAACTTTTATAAATTTTCTCTAGATAAATCTTTAGGCAAAGAGAGGCATATCAACATGTGAATTTAATAAACACGTTCTTATATCAATGCTGGCCAATTCCTCGTAGCATTTCACAATATTTAATCGAAAATCGGAGACTATCTAATTTATTTGATCTTTTCGAATGTGATTAGTTATATATGTCACGTTTTGGTGAAATGAAGTGCCCATTAGTGTAATAAAATTCTTTGGAATGGTACCAATTCTATGTTAGGACATTTCCTCAATTAAAACATTATGTTGTGCGTATTAATTATTTATTTCATTCGTATCTTCAAAATAATCGAGTGAATGTTTAGTGTAGTATATATTTAGGTCTACAGTTATTTAATTAACAGCACACACATATTTATTAAATTTCTGGTTCAGTCCGTACGGTGGCTAACGTATTATTTCACAGTTATAGGAAGTAAAGAATGCGTTTGAGATTGTTAAAATGGAGATCCTAATTCATTTCCAGCGCTGAATGCCAGAGCGAGCATTTCCAGCAATCTAAAATATATCAATTATCTGACAATCATAGAAGTAGGAAATAAACAAAACAGCCAGCATGTCGTCTAAGTCGTGTTTTATCATTATTGAGGTACATAAATAATCAATTTCAAACAGAAGTAATATTTTGAATGAATATAAATTGGGAACTTGAATAAATTGTGACATATTTACTGTATCATTTATTTGTCAATCTCAATTAAGTTTCAATTTCAAGTATATACTACGTTTCACGTGCTGCAAAAGCAATCTGGCAGAATTTTAACAAAATTGACATCGAAAAATTCATAATCATTTCAAACGTTACCAAAAATCTGTCTATCTTTGCTTTTTATGGAACCAAGATACACGAAATCACTAATTAAGTCAAGCGCATACTCGAGAGTCGAAGCAATTCAGCAATAATTAAACTAATGATGAGATTCAGTCATTGTTTGTATCATTTTTTGCTGCCGGATTTCGGACAGATAGTAGATGCATCCTTGCATTTTCAGTATAATGTAAAGCATGCACCTAAAGCAATAATGTGTAGTTGAAGTTGAAGTTGGTGACGGGAAAAATAATTTTACCGAAAATATATTTAAATTCCTTAAATCTCGAGCACTGTTACTCGGCATTAGCTTAGTCAAACACACCACATTGCAGAGAGTACACTTCAAACCAGTTTTCTATATATATTTTCGGTAATATTATTTTCCTTGACAGTAACTTGAAATCTGTACTTTATTACTCGATGTGCATGCTTACGGAGTATATAATTTTACATTATACTGAAAATTCAAGGATGCACATATTCTCTGCGCGAAATTAGGCAAAAAATGATCCAAACAATGGCTCAATTTCATCATTAGTTTAATTATTGCTGATTGACTTCCAGTCTCGAGTATAGGCTGACTTAATTAGTGGATTTCGAGTATCTTGGTTCCAAAACAAAGACGGACAAATTATTGGTAACGTTTAAAATTTTGAAGAATAAATTTTTCGATGTCAATTTTGTTTAAATTCTGCCAGATTTCTTTTGCACAACGTGAAATGTAGTATATACCTGGAATTGAAACTTAATTGATACTTTTTGTTGTAGTCTGTATAACATAAAGGAAATAATACCTCGAAGGAAGAGGTGCCTCAATCTTTTCCGTGCTTTGAATGGTAGCCAGTATAACTTACCCTTTAGAAGTTACAGCATTTATAGCTCTATTTCACAAGTTTTTATACCAAAATTGAGTTACATCTCAAAGTTTAAATTAATAGAATTTTGATAATAGAGACCTTTTTTGTGTGAAATTTTCAGATGTTTGTCTGATTTCCCTTAAACACTCAACCTTTGAAAAGAATTCAATGTTTAATTTCTGTAACTTCTAAAGGGTATCCTAGTCGCTAGATAGTTTTATAATGTAACTACAGTCTTATGTATGTGAAACCATAGAAAAGAGTGAGTTTCTTTAGAAATTAGGATACGCAATTTTAATTTTATTCGTTTGCAATGGATACACAGAGAAAATAATAATTTTATTTAAGTAAAGAGACATTTGATTTGTAGGCCAGAATGTACTAAATACAGTGCAGTTTATATGATATTTGACTGAACAACCAAATGATGAGTAATCGAAAAACAGCATGCGCTCTGCAACAAAAATGGCCGTCACGTTTTAAACGGAGAAAATGAAAAAGTCATGGAACTTAGCTTTGAACTACCAAAACAAGGAATGCATTTAAGAAACATAATTTTTTTATGAAATGGCCAAGCAAGCACTGGGCATGGATTGACTATACGAAGATTGAGCAATTAATGTCATAGTTCGTTAAGTTCTTGCTTTGTAACACATCTTTTGTTTGCATAACGATATTACACTTTACATTAAACTAATCGATTACCTGTGTATGTTATTGTAGTCAGTTTTAATAAGAAGTCCGTGGCGTGAACTCGTGGAGGGAGGTTTCCAATACGGGTTACTATTTCGTTAACGTTGTTTGGCCCACAGAATATTTCAGCCATTATGATTAATTCATTAAAGTTCACATCTCTACCTTCAATAAATCACCATCGGACTTATTATTTAAAACAGACCTACAAACGAAAACGGATTTCTATGGTTCTACTTTTGGTTACATATTTTGTGTGTACGTAGCCAAATACTCCGCAAATTTTATACATTGCTATCGTTTGCCTTCATTGCAGTCTGATTGTAATGTGTAGTAAAGTTGGTGAAGCCTGTCGCACGGTACCCGTAAAGGTGCCGCAAATCTTGTTTGTAATCGTGTAACAAGATTTCATTTAGGCCACCGGAAGCACCACGTCCGTGTTTATTCAGCACTTCTGCCATTTGTACATCATAGTCTGCCCTAAATATGCAACGTCTATGCAAATCAAAGCCTTTCATTTATTATTTATTTTTAACTTTTGTTAATTGTACCTCGTTAGCTCTGCAGACCTGTTCAATAAGTTGTGTGTTTTAGGTATATCATCTACTTTACTTTTAAACTACGATACTATTTCATTAGTTCGTAATTATACATAATAATTTAGCAGTATATTAATTGTACAATTTGCAAGAAAATTTAAGAAATTGTGGATATATTAAATTGAAAGAATAGAAATGACGGTAGTACAAAATCAGTAAATCGGTTGGGCTAAAAATAAATACACTGGCAATTAATGTTCCATAAAGTTTTGCACAATTAGGGGAGATAAAATTTAGCGACAATTCAAAAAATGTGAGCAGACGTGGAATAGCTAAATTCAGTCAGTGTTAGCAGCACAAAAGTCATGTTGTGGTACCCGATATATAAAGGTGGTTTCATCGGAAGGCACAGGCGTGTTGCAAAATCAACAGTAAGTAAGCTGGTTTAGTCAATTTTTTAATCGCTACTCATAATTACGGAGTAAATAGAGTATGTTACTGAGGCGTCGCCACTCACTCCTCTACAATCGCCGTTTACATGATGCACACTTAACAACACTTTACAACAAGCATTGTTACTCGTCTCGTACAAAACGATTGGTACTTATGCAATTGACAAAAAATCTATTAAACTATCTGGTTACCCGGCGATACCCGGGAATTGATTTACTCTAGCCCGCTCCAGTATTTCATTCAACAGGAATCTCTTGATGAATGGTTTAAGAACGCCTAAGTGTCTATCCAGAACTGGTTGCCTCACAATCTCACAAAAATACTTTTTTGTATATCAAAACTAGTTTAATTTATATTGTGTCCGTTCAAAAATGACCGCCATTTTGTTGTATCTCTCACGTACGTAGTTTCTCGCGTTTGAGGTATATACGCATTTGTAAATTATCCAGAACTGACGTATATTTTGTTTGGGCAAGTTCAGGCACATATCTCAGAGTCCGGCTGTCTTAACCAAGCGTCTTTTTCCTACCGGATGCTCTATTAAATCAACTTGATTATTCCTAATCCTATTCAGGGATTCTCCTCTTCTTTCTTTAGGATTCTCCATTTAAAATAGGTTTAGAGTCTATTAAATTCGAAGAAAACAGCTGATAATAATTTCTTTGACCCAAAAAGTACAGTAATTTATGTAGTAGGCATGCGTCTTCTTCAATATATTACGGTTGCATAAGTATTAAGTAACACTAATCTTCAACCAGCTTAAAAATAACAATATTAAGTATACATGTTATTATAATTTACCGTGTGCAAGAGAAGTATTAAGTAACTACTGTAAAGTACTGCTGTCCTTGAAACTAAATAATAAGCATGAGGTAATATAACGCAATTTTTACTATGGAAAACTGGTTTGAAGTGTACTCCCTGCAATGTGGTGTCTTTGAGGTAGTTAACCCGAGCGTTACTCATAGCTATTATATATAGTGATTATTACGATTAGAAAATCTTACCAACATTTATTTACCATCTTTTTCATATTTCCAATTGTTCGTATTTGGGCAAATGTAGTTGTTAGTATTTTGCAGAATATATAACACGTGAGATTAGCAGATTATAAACCTGGGCGTCCTGTTGCTTTTAAAAATATGTGCCTGAATGGTACGTGACGTTTTACATGTGACGTATATGTGTATATAATACCTGCCACCTTTATGCTACGGGTCTCTGACACCGCCAATGTTTTTCTTGGTGTTTTTAACATGTAGCAAGCTTCGTCGCAATTTGTTTTCGTGTTTAATTTGTATAATGAAAATACAGACATACAAACAAACAAATTTATAAACACACATAATTTTTATTATATATACTTAATTTCAGAAAACCAAACAGATAGCAACATCTTTAGTTTTGTTCAATGATAAACGGTTTCGTACCAACACAGGTATAAAATTTTAAAATCAATTTTAACGAATTTTTACAATATTGAACAACTGCTACATGGAAGGAAAGTATAACAATCAACGTCGTATAAAATAAGGGTGATAGTTGATCAAATAAAAAGGAGGCCTTGATCCACATATGGAAAAATTTGCTACCACTGAACAGTTTTCAAATGATTTTTGTATATATTTAAATAAATTCAATAGGAATTTGGCACGTTTGCATTGCTAATTATAAAATATGTATAAATTAGCACACATCACAAGTCATACGTAATGTGATGGAGGAAAAAATTAAAAAACTTCTCAAAATAACGCTGAAAATATTCAATCATCGGGAAAAATAATAGACTGTGATAAAGCAAAATAAATAATGCTTAGACCCCTTGGTCATACGATATTTCCTCCGAAATTTGTTCAACAAATTGAAAGTTGCAAATACAATGAAATACTAAATTAACAAGCTGATTGTACATTCATTTGTAAAAAAGGTCAGTTGAATAATACACAAGTTAAAATGAAGTATATTTATTTGAAAGTTACAGAAATAATAGACCGAACTTTGGATTCGGGAGTGATGTAATCTCAGCACTATAACCTGTTACCATTTTCTGGTTCTTTATCTCATTATTAAAAAGATGTTTCTTGACCAATGGGTATCTGAATATATAAAAATATCTTAAGGTAGAATGCAATGTTGTCTGAGTCGCTAATGAGATATCGAACGCTCCATTGGAAGTGTGCAAGCTTGATAATCGCAGACGCTGCGCCATTTCTCCTTTGCTTTTGAGGAGAGGATAAGCGCCATGTATCAAATTGATACGAAAATACGCTAACATTTTTGTTGTTGTTCATAATCAGAGAATTGTGAAGTCTTTTTATAGCCGCACATTGCTCCACCGTTTCGGTGATCCGTTTTCATGCCGTAACGACGAAGAGAAATGCATTATTCATTTAAATAATGTGAAATGTTTATCTTTTGTTAGGAAACTTTGATTTTTCGCCGCTAAGATACTTTATAATATATGACTTAATTATTCTTGGGGTAACATCTACATGAAAAAAAATCGTCAGACCTGCTTCACTTGCTGAACAATGTTGTACAGTTAACAACTACAGCCTTTTTTAAATATGAACCGATTTGGACTTGAAGGTCTTCCTTTTCCATTAATGAAATGCTTGTGGCATTATCACATATTATTGTCTACACCCGAGTTTCCCAAATTGTGTTACGCGAGCCCTAAATAGGTATTCCGCAAAAAATTTCGAGTCATTCTATCTATACTATGTATTATAATATCCTGTTATAATACTACTTAATCAGTTCGTAAGACTAAAATTCCGTTTATATCTAACGGGAAAAAGTGGAATAATTTCTCTCACCTTTCTTTGTTTCTGGCTTGTTTCGGAACTGATTCAACAACGTTGAATCATGGGAAACAATGAGCAAGTATGGACGTATTTTGTAAACTAGAATCCTGAGATAGAGATTACCATAGCCCAGAGTTATACACTTAATATTTATTTCAAAGTTAAGGTCATAAAATTATAATTGAATGTCTTAACTAACTTGACAACGAGCATTATATTAATTAAATATTGCTGGTTCTTAGATATTTTAATTATGCCTTGTTACGTAAGCTCACAATGCATTAAAAGAAAGCATGTGGAGCGAATAAGGATCTAAAATTGTTTTTAGAAAAAATACTGGAGACAAAAAACATCCACAACTTTTAAAAAAATGAAGCCGCGAAAGTGATAAACTATATAAAAACAATATTACTTCAATACAAATAAAATAAAATTTTGTGCGTTGAAATGAGTAGTGAACACAAACCACTATTAAGACTTTTTTAACTTCGAAATGAGTTTTTGGTCTTCTTGAAGACACAAAATAATTCAGAACAAAATTTTGTTGAAGTTTCAACAAATCCTTCGTGGTTGATAAATCTTGTAAATATGGTAGATATTTTTACAAGGAATAAGAAAGTATTACAATTTTCAATAGAATAGATAAAATTACATCTTTTGTAAAAAAAAATACAATTTCGGATTTCATCTGTGAATCCAATTATTGTTTTCCAACCGCACGTGAATGTTTGAATGAATTAAATTTTAAAGTAGATGATGAAGATCCCAGAATGTTTTTAGAACTCCTATGTAACTTGAAATCAACTTTTTTGCAATATTTTCTGAAAATAGTGAGGACGATTGCTGGGTTCAGAATCCATTTTCCGAGACAACTGAACCATTAACTTTAATGCAAGTCACTGTGAAATTCTAATTGATTTAATCAGTGACTCTCATTTGAAACAAATATACAAATATTTCTGGGCGAGTTTATCACAAGAGTAGACACCCCAATATTTGAAAACAGTTTTCTTAACCTATTTATGCGAAGTGGAATTTTCTTATTGTGCTGCAATAAAATCAGAGTTAGAATCAGACTCGACGCCAGACCAGATGTTGGAATTCAAAAATCAAATATTTTGCATGATGTGTACAAGATATGCAATTCAAAGTAATTAAGTTCTTTATTTGTTAATATTTTTATGTTTATATTGTATTACCTTTTTATATTTAAAAATAATTAGTAAATATTATTGTTTTTAAAAAAATACAAGTAGGAATTACCAACTTAAAAAAAGCCAAGGGTTCCGTGAAAATGTCTGATTTTTCGAAGTGTTTCATTGCAGAAAAAGAAAAAGGGAATCCCTGGTCTACGCAGTTAAGTAAGGGTTTGCCGAAGGGAAGCCACTCTATATGTCAACGTTTGTCTTCCCTGCTCTCAATCTCTGAACGCTAGATCGGTTTTCATTTCAAAAAGCCAAAATAGCATTCATCGTTGTGCACAATTTGTGTTTTCTCGGAGGCATAATACGTTCACATGAGCTGGTCCAAGGGTATGAATATAAATCGGGAGCACGTTTAGAAGAGGTCTGCCGATTGTTTTTCTCTAACCGTGAACTACTTTAGCGTCATGCTAAGAGTGTAAAATGGCGGAATTAGTATAGGACCCTCCCAGTGGCATGTAGTGTGGTAGTGTCCCGCCTCCAGCTACCTGGAGCACAGGCAAGCTGGGAATTGGATTGGGGTTGTTTAGCAGCGATTGCTAACTCAAGGGGAGGGGTTTGCCTATCTTAATGTACATGCATACATTACAAATGACACCATTCGCGCCTCTGTTATCGAAACATGATGTAAATCTACCGTGTCCCGCCTTCACACTTTAATCATTAAAAAAAGTATCTTAAGGTACAATGCAATGTTGTCTGAGCGCCTAATGAGATATCGAACGCACCAATCGACATAAAATCGCTCATCGCGTTCACTGACTAAAAGGGAATCGTCTAAAATCTATAAAATTCTATCCAAAGGCTTTGTTAAAATTATCGAAAAAATAAATTTGATTAAAAATTCAACTACAAAAGAGTCCACAATTTCCTGGAATTCTACTTTATTCCAACGTCAGTAAGTAGTATCAACTGCCATATTCATCTGTAATGTCAAAAATATCTTTTACATAAAATATATTGACAATTGTTTGCATACGTGTTACTCGTGAACACACCGCCGACCGAAGGTGATGCATGCGCACAAGTCACGTGTTTTAGGTAACACCCTATATATTATGATTCACCTGTTTGTCGTAACTTCAGAGCATAGGTTTTAAACAAAAGCGACGACTTGCCATACTTGACCTAGGAATTAGTCTTTAAACATAAATTTAAGTTTTTCAATTTTATCATATTTTTTTAAAAAATTGATATTTTATTTTATAATGACCATTGACAGCGTGATCAAGGCTTTGTATATTAGTGTAATTATGGCACGGAGTGTTAATGTGTGTTGTTTCATAAAACATGTTTCCCAGTGTTATCACTATCATATCTATGCCCTGCCGCTGTTGACAGCTTTGTATCTTTCATTCGTAACATAAATTATAAGTCTTTTAGTTTTATTCTTTAAGCATTATTTATAATTATATCGCCGCTAATATAAATTTTTCATCATCGTTTTATATTACTGACGATTTAATTATAAATAATGCTTAATGTATAAAATATAATGACTTATGCAAACAATTATATGAATATATTTTATGTAAAATATATTTTTATTAATCGACATTGTCATCACAGATGAATATGGCCGTTTCGCCGACAGTTTCTAATATTGTCAGACGTTGGAATAAAGTACAATTCCAGAGAATTGTGACATTTTTTGCTGAAGTATTTTTATTTTAATGTGGTCAAGTCCTGAATGCTATTATCGAATAAACTTCATTAAAACAACATTATAAATAGCATTCATAGTACTCGATATAGTTTCACTAGCGTTCTGTTGCTTATTAAAATTAGCGTATTTCAAGATTGTGTTCCAATACTTTGTATTCCATGGCACAAAGAAAATTGAAATTAACGTACATCATATGATTATAGAAAGTGGGTGTTACATATTTGGTATAGATCCTATCTTCTCGCGTAAATCTTTTAATACTAGTAGAGTTTTCAAGTCGTGATTGAAATATTGAAGGTTTTGTTGTTGCACTGAGCGCGTGCATTGCGGTGCAAAGATTCTGAAGACAGGGATGCATCGGCATTGAAAAGTGCCCTGCATAATTGCACCGTAGCTTGTCGTGGGTTAGCCAAGGCGTCGCTGAATAGCCGCATTGTACGCGTCGCATAAAGGGCTTCTTTTTGCAGCACGCATTCGAACTTCGACAACAAATCACGTGCTCCCGAAGAGATTTTCCCGAACCGTTCCGCCATACTATCTTCGCATATTCCCGATCTCAGTTCCTCCCGCTCCCGCTACAATTTATTTTCCTCTTGAATTATAATTATTTCTCTTTTCATGAAGTGACTATTACAGCTTCGGTTTCTTTGAAATATATAATTAATTTTTTGTCGTTAACGATGGTTTTCGCAATGCGTCTATTTCATTGTTCGTTTTAAAGGTCTATATTTTGTTGCGTTTAATAAATTAATTGAGTTGGGTGATATAAGTTTCAAAAGTTATTGTTTATCAAGTTTTCTGTGTTTCCACAGATTATGTGTATTATGGTAGCCGTAACACTTAAGTGACAGTGAAACACCTAAAAGAACTTTCACTGTCATGTTTTTGTTAAAATCAAACAGAAATGTCAGCGACCAGATGTGAAGAATAAATAGGTTCTTAAAAGATGAACAATGTATTGAGGTAAAATTTGTAAATCCCAGAGGTACCTATTTTTCATCAACTCCACTTTGTTTTAAATTTCACTCCTGGTTTTATTATTCATTTATGGTTATAGAATAACAAACTTTCTTTCAAAATTATTTAGGAATTTTCCAAACGGTGGCAACTTTTCTATATAATTTACTAAAGCAAAACAATGAACTTAATATTTATGAGAAATATTGCCTATTTTAGTTTTAAAGATCATTTTAATAGTTTCTGTGAATTTAATAATTTATTATTTTCCGCATGGAGATGCTCTGTTTTATTAATTTTTCTTTCTTCTATTTTCAAACTTTTCACTCATACATGAAATACGATTAGTGACTACGGACAAATTAGAGTCCAAATTGGTTATGGTTTAAGTTTAACACTGTGAAGAAACAAAGAAAATACGCGAATTACTGTCAAATCAACTTTATCTGAAATACAATATCGCTGTTTGTTTCTCTTAACTGGCAGACAACGTCGTCCATCGTAATTATGTGTTCATCTTATTTTGTTTTTTTTTCGTGAAAATAACATAATTTCAGTCTCGGAACAATATAGACAATTGACATAATTATATTTTACTTAAGGTTAATTATCTTTCTACGATGGCTGATTTAATATAATACTATGAGATACTGGCTTAGACACTACGACATTTCTTACAACTCCATTATGCGGATTGCAATACAATATAATTACTATACAAATATCAATTTATCAGTTTAATTTCTAATACAGTCCCAGAGTAATGAGTAAAATGTGAGCTAATTATATTTAGTCAGTCCTTCATTTCGATTAATGATTAATAGAAATAGATGCAAGGTACGTTTCAGACTAATAAAGGCTACTGTAATAGCATGAAAATTACTATTTGTATATATAAACTATTATTTGTCCCTCATGGCTGGTGTAGGTAAGGAACGAACATAGGAAGGGCGTGTGACAATTATCAAGAGCCCGACCCACTTGATGAAGATCACATTTAGCTAACGCTTAGATAAATGTTCACCCATGGAAATCCCCCTTACCGTTTCTTATTATGCTAGAATGGGGACGTGAACCACACTGTCCATTATCTTAAAGTATACTGTTTCTTTAAAAGAACTATCCTCGGAACGTTTTTGAGTAATTATGTGAAGGTACGCAATTTTCTCTTAAATGCCACGTCATGTATGTAGGGAAAACTGAACATATGTTTCAAATATTCCTGTATTACTTGTATGAATTGTATTCTCGTATTTTAGGTTCGGTTTGTGAAGAGTGTTGCTTTTAGACGCTTATTTAGCTTGGCTTAGCATGAGCAGGCCTTCCCCGCAGGAACAGGAGAAAGAGGTGGGTGTGAGAAGCTGCATTCATCTCATAACCGGTTTACGCAACTGTCCGCGAGGAAATGCGCATAGTTTAAGCGCAATTCTATGTATGCGTTCCTTCGTTGCTTCCCCTTCTGAAATAAGAAGCACGTTTTCGCCGGAACGAGAAGATATTGCTCGCGTCCTGCGTCCCCCGGGGGGAAATGATGATAAATTGCGAACGTAGTTATAGCGCGAGCCCTATAACGTTATGTACTTTAGTCCCGAGATCGCGTTGCGCGTCCTGTATCGAGTAGCATAGGTCGACACAAATTAATCTCCTCTGGACCCAACTTCCCTACCTAATGAATCTCGCTGGTCGTTCATTTTGTTGTTGGACGGTGAAGCAGTGGCGCATGGAACGACTACTTTCTTCTTTTTTATCATTCGCCCTCTCTCGCTCTCCCCTCCCCCTCCCCTGTCCCTAACGATCACCATCTCCCTCTCCGTCTCTCTCCTTCATGCTTCCCCCACCAAAACCGCCCCCCCCCTCCGCACACAACGCTTCCCGCCGAATTAATCCGAACGCAGCTGCCGATGTCGCCCGAAGCGAAGGCTTGGGGATTTGAGTCGACAGAGCGGAGTTCCGTGGCAGTAGGTTTGTGCTTGCTAGGCGGCTGGCTGGTTGTTGCTCGTTGTGTGTGTTCAATTTCCGTATTACTGTGTTTTACCTTCACCGCTTGTGCTGCAACGCGAATGGCGAAACCATTTACATACGCTCTGACCCACGCAGAAATTTTGATACAGGTTAGTTGAGTGCGTCAGATGATGCATTGCATTCTTTCGTCGTCCGACGTGTCATTACAGCTGGTGTCCGAGGAATGGGCGCAGGAAAGTATTAGTGTTAACGACAACTATTTTCCCACTTCATTTAAAGTGCTTCAAAGAGTGATGTGACAAAGGAAGCTGTACTTTCACTTTGCACGCTAAAGATAGACTTTTTTCTCCATCGTTCATTCGATGTGATGAGTGTAATATTTCCAATCTGCAAGCGAGTGAAGTGAATTTCAGTGGATGTGGTCAACTTTCCTCTGCCATTTTCGCAGTTTTTCTGGAAATTTAGAAATAAGTAAGAGTTCTTTGTTCAAGCATAAAGTCGTATGGCGTCATGACGAGAAACCTTTTTTCTGCTGTGCAAATATTTCACGTTATATTGGTGCTGTTTGGGATGTCCCTTCGTCTGAGCAGGATAGTGGATAATGTCTTCGGCATCGTTGCGGGATCACGCGCACGCTCCTGTCCGTTCTTTATATTCGTCAAGTACCGTGGATCACCGAGACTTTCACGCGAGTCTCATTCCAAAATAACATCATAGCTTTCACGCAAAATGACGACGACGTTTCATAAAACGGTGAATTTAAGAAGAGGAGTCCGCAGATATACGAGCAATGCGGTGAAATTTATCGTCGCGATAAAAAACTGTTTGTAGTCCTGTTGGGTGTTTTATCTTTTAGAGAAGGTGATGACTGCATAGTGTTCGCGCGTGCGTGGGTGAGTGCGTGCGTATGTGGGCTAGTGGGCTCACGTGTGGAGCAACCTACGGGGAGCCCCTTCGCAGTGTGACATTTAACCTCGAGATCGATCTACTAGCCTCGGACTAACTCTAACACGCGCTGCCTTCGTGCGCCGGCCTTTATCGTGATTAACGGTCGCCACTCCGTCTTTTTATACACGGGGACACGCCCGACCGACTGCACGCAAGATATCAAAACTTTCTTCCACAATGAATTCTCCGTCTCCTCTCCCCCCGACCTTAGCCGGCCCGGGGTAGATAATCGCGGCTTTGATTGGATTCGCGAGAGAAAGGTTGCTTGTTAACGATATCGACCGTGTGGAGTCCGCAAACAGTTAATTGAGATTGAAACTGCCCGTCCTCGGTTATCCGCTTTCCACTTGTGCCAATTTTTGTCATCAGGTTCTGCATTTGTGCGATTCTCCTCCGCCCTGTCCGCGGAAACACTCGCGTTTCAAGCGCGTTACGACACGCGGATTGCGAAATTTTTCCCGCACGTCCCGCGAACGTCCAACATTTTCTCCGTATGGTAAATTACATTTCACAACTAAACTTCTCAGCACTTTCCGATAGAATTAACACTGATTGTAATTACTAAAAATACTCTATCATTCCAATATTATAAAGTTTTAAGCAAAAAATAGTCTGCAGTATTAATCGAAGCAGAGTTTGCAAATTATTTCAATAGACACTCAGGATTGGCGTTTCTCGCAAAAGAATCGCAGTGTTTGTTTCCGCTGTAAATGGAATGTAAATAAAGCTCCGGGTACTAAATCATGTATCCACAGTTATTGCAGCCATAAAATTATATCTATTAATCGAACTGTTTGAATTTAAACGTTTTCGAAATTTCGCTAAATAATGTACCTAATTCGTGTACTCATAATAATACTAGTCATTTAAAATTAATCTGTTTCAGTATAGCGAAAATAATGATTCTCAATTCAATACCTGTTTAAAAAAACATTTTTGTGACTATTGTTTTAAATATTTATAACATTTATAACCCCGGCTCGCCTTAGTAGATAGTGATTTTTCATTTCGCGATACATTACTAGTCACCGGTTCCACGGTACGCATCTTCTCAACCAAAGAATTTATAGACATGTTGCATCTCTCAGCTTTAATGAATTCGGGCGGTGTGTATTATCACTACCCTTTCCAGGTTCATCACTCATTACTTATCGAATTAATTACTCCTTTAACAGTCGCTGGAGTTGGTCCAGCGCGACTCCAGATTATTCAGATGTAAATTAAATAATCTTTTCGGCTGAGGGAGTCAAGGAATAAATAGGATGTATTGCTAAATTTCAAGCTTTGTTATTAAATAGCGACTTGTGGCCGTCTTTTTTATTTAATGTCAATTTGAAAGTCAGAAAAGTTTGTTGTAATTACTCCTTTACCTCAGCAACTGTAAATTTTTGGGAATGCAAGTTTAAAGTAAAATATTCGTGGCTGCCACTTTAATATGCAATGCAATCAAGGGAAATGTGACAAGAAAGGTTTGACATATTTTTGCCGCCCAGTCACGCCCTTTTGTCATGCTGACAACTGTAATCTATGCTAAATATAGCACCTTCAAGTTATGTACTTTTTTCTGGAAAACTAAGACTTGATCCAAGATGATGTACTAGAATTCCCGATACCAGTTTGATCCTGAATATCCTGCATAACTTGGATCTTTATGTCGTTACAACTTATTCTGTACTTTAGAATTAGCTTTTAATCAATCTGGTATCGGGAATTCTTGTAAATATTGATAGATTTGGTCTCAGTTATTTAGGAAATTAATAATATTACTCAAAGGTGTGCATATATAGATTAATTGTATATTTTTAAACTTTCGTTTAGTAATATAATTTTCTAATGTAAAAAGATCAGTATAATTTTTTGTTCTAAATTAGATTGAAGAATTTAACTATATATAGTGCATTTAATTTGACCATTAAAAGAATTATAATTGGACATATAAAGATACCGATTTGGTTAAAACTAAAATAAAATTAATATTTGAAAAAAAAGTACATAGAATGTAGAATGTTTATGCTATTGATGACAATCAGTCCTCCGTCGATTGTGCAAACATCTGAAGGAGGGAAATAATAATATAAAGAATATCAAACAACGTTTATGTAAGCCTTGTTGCTTCTGCCAGGCGATTCAAACCGTAAAAGCCCTAAATCGGCACATTAAAATTTTAAAAATCTTTCAGAACATTACTTACCGGATGTAAAAATTCACAAAAAAAAACAGTGCATAATTTAGTTTCATTTGTGAAAATAAATTCTTATTTAATAATATAATTTTCTGTTCACAATTAAACAAATCCTTTTTTTAATTTATTTAAAACCATTTCCATAATTAATTCTGAACGACATAGAAACTCGTAAATCCGATCACGAAATATGGAAAAGAACTGTAAATTTCAAACACAACTACTGTTAATGTAAAAGAAACCTCAGCTGTTTTAAAATGTTATGTGTTTTTACATACATCGTAAAAGTGCATTTGCCTGGAAACGTTTTGATGAACGGTGATCCTTCGGAACTAAATCAAATTTAAGTAATTAAAGTAGTACAATGGAAGATACAGCAATCCATTTGTTTCCAATATGTTATTATTTCAAATGATTAAGCGTGACTACTTGACTCTTGCAATATTCCTGTACCAAAGATCACGAGATCATGGAAATACTCGCGGGCGCTCTCTTTTAATAGATCTTTAGAAGAGCTAACAATATGGAGGACGTTGACCAAGAGAAGGTATAGACTAATAGGCCACCCTTTAAGATATGGGGAACTCTTGTAGGGAAGTGTGTGGCTTGAAAAGGCTTGCGCAAGATATGCTAGCATGGAGGGTTGCATCAGACCAGTCTTAGGACTGAATACCACAACAGCGACAGATCTTTAAAAACAGTTTAGTAATTAGATTTGTTTTCTGCGATAAATTATTTTGCAATGTAAACGAATAACCTGAAATTTTTTTAGATTGTAAAAGTGGGAGCAAAGTCGGGCTTGAAATGAATATCCGGAAGAATGAAGTATTTTTACCTAAATTCAGTTTCCGGTTACACGGATATACAAACGGTTAGCAGTTATGGTTTAATTAAGTTGGCAGAAACAATCTACATATACTGTTCCAGTGCGTTTTGAATAAAGTTATTGTTAATTTAATTACTGATTAAGTCATGGAATGATTTTATTTGGTAGGGGCAAGTTTGGTTAAGAAATGAAGTGAACAGTCGACGGCGAATGCTCCACTAGACTAACTTTCCAACTTAATCAGCGTCATTTGTTAGTAAATTTCCTAAGTTGCACCTTAGTACACACCAAAGTGTTATCTAATTTACTTGAAGGATCTAAAGCAACTATTACTTTAGTATTTTCTAAAGCATAACGTGCATTAACGTGATCTGCATTCTTACTCTCTCATTAGCTGAAACTGGAACTTTTTATACAACTTTAAAAGTTCAATTAAACTTTCTTAAAACGCTAAAATGCTGTTCAGATCAATTAGTTTGCTGGAAAATAACGAGGTGTGAGATCTATTAGTAGAATTTATTAAGTATTATATGGCCTGAAGTAAATGTTTGTGTAGTTAAACATATCACAGACTCTAGAACATTATGGCTATGCGACAGTCATTTTTATAGAGCAAAATGTACCTCTCTAAGCTCTAGATTATTGTCCATATTTGAACATTTTGGATTATATTTTTGAATAGTCTGATTTTATGGTATTTTTGTACTCTTCTGGAAATTGTGTTATGCCTCATTTACCGTACTTAACTACTACTGTAGCCAGAGGAACTGTACGTCTAACATCTTGAATTTGCTCTGTTCTTTCTAATTTGTTGACAAATTTATTATTGTGCCTAAACAATTACGATTCCCTCCTTTACAACTTATTTGTACTAAAGTTATTTAACGAATCCATAATCTATGTTTCATAAATAGTTTGCTTTCAGGAATCCCAGGTTATAAATTAATTAGGGATGCTATATCCTTAGTTCACACGCCCTTCAGTACTTTCATTTATAGTTATATATCCTTCCTTGGCTCTGAAGCCCATTCAGGGCCTTGGCCTGCCGGGTCGACTGCAGACTGTCATTCCGAATTTAAAGTGTCCGTTCTCCAGCAGTCTTAATCCCCGGTTCCGTGATCATGACGGCACAAACATTCAAGCCCATGCCAGGATTTGAAGCCGGAACCTCTGTGTTGTGAGGCAGCGACGCTAACCGATACACCACTGGAGGTAAATTCTAATTAGAAATAGTCTCGCCATAATTAGTCTTCATGTGCTGTTCTTTTATACTGCATTTATGAATCTTCAACGTTGATGTGTTAATAATTTTGGTTGACATTATAAACGTCTTTTTTATTTACTACTTCCTGGGTGCCTGGCTATGCCCGGGAATTAATTTATATTAGCCAAATTCTTAGTTATTTTTTTCTTTTCCCATATCCTATACTCAAGAGTGTCATTTATTCTTCACTTAGAAAATAAGTATTGGAACACGTATTTTATTTATAATATTAAGTTCTTCTTCTACATGATACATTCCGACTTTGGAGTGATACATGGTGAGAGTATCGATTCTCCATCAGTCTTAATCACAATTTGCGTGACCATGACTGCACAAACATCCAAGCCCTTGCCAGCATTCGAACCCGGGACCTCTGCTGTGAAGCTGTGACTAGCTACTAGATTACAGGAGGTCGGCACAATATTAATTTAGATAATTTAATTATCTTATTCATAACATAATAAAATCATTTCAACTGTTATTTCTTATAAGTCCAGAATATTTAATTATCAAGTTAAGTCTATCTGTTGGTTAGTAGTATACTTAATTACGTCTCCTTCTTTAAATGAAAATAATTCGAAAAATTTGAACATCATAATTGTTGGGAGAGAACTGCTGTTATAGTAAATTCACTCAAGTGGCGTTAGCGAGTTGAGTAAGAATGTGTTCTAAAAGTTATGAATTGAGACTATTTGAATAATATTTTGTTTTTAATTTTGAACCCTACGAAAAATAGATATTGTGTTACATGTAACGCATTGATTTATTATTGTAACGGAACTGACGTCAGCGAAAATCTATTTTTCTGCACCCTGCGGAAAGACGTGATCAGTGTAGAATGAAGTACGCGACACTTGGCTTTCGTCACTATAGGAAGCTTGTAGCTTGTAGCGTGCCTGGGCGGGGCTGATAAGATTATTGCATGGCATGTCACGTCACGTCACGTGACCTAACTTCTCACACTACTTTTATAATTGCTAAAGAAATAAATTGCATTGTATACATACACATCATTCATTAGTGCTGAACGTATTGTGCAGAATATCGTTTAACCCCCGGTTCTTTTACAACTTTGAACGAACTCAACAATTATTTATTAGTTAAAAATTCAGTTTTTCAATTTTTACATTGTAGTTCATCATCTTTTTGCATTCTGGGAGCAAATTATTTGAAAATTTACATGTAATGCATAGAAATTTCGATATTACAAATGTTTAATTATATAATTGTTAGGTGGCACTTGAAGCTCTGTCTGGAAAGGAATCTAGTTGAAAATGTATTTTCACTCCTGGTGGTATATTAAACGAAGAGAATAAGCACGAAAAATTAAGAGATAGATTGTAAACAGACACTTTATGTACGCTATAAGTCAGACGTTCAAGATACTAAACGATCAAAAAGTGAATGTAAGGGAAATTTACGAGTTATTTTGGAACGATGTAGATTTAGTCTTAAACTATAGTTAATTTGTTTGCTTTTTTAACATTAATTAGTTGTACACCACTCATCCAATGTAACCCACTTGAAGATGTTTATAAAAAGTGTGGAGGAGACGTAGAGAAGTTGGTACTTTAATAATTAATTACTTGGGTCATCATTATGTATTAGTCAACGTGAACTATAATCACTGCACAGTTAGAAATTACAACATTATTTTTGTGATAGTCCGCTGAAACTTATTTTTCACGGAATTTTATTATAAATAACGTTGAACAATTTCGATTCCTTATAGGGAAATCTATTTCAATATATTCAAACCTAGAGTTCCGTTTATAAAGACTGTGTAGTATTCTACGGTATTGCGCAAAGTTTCTGAACTACCGTCAATTTAAATGTATCGAGCACTGTATCAGTCTCAACTCTACTACATCCGTCCATTTTAGAATTGATGCCGCGTGCCTCTGGCAGAATTAACTAAATTTATTACCTACAACTTAACTAATGAGCAGAACGTTTCGCTAGAAGCTGTACTTTTCTCTGAAACAGTTCAGCTCAATACTTTGTTGTTATGTAAGGATTTTTCTAGTTTTTCGTAGATGCAGAAAGGTAAAATGTGGCCGTGCGAGAAAGTAGGTTTCAGCTAAGACAAAAAAGGAGAATATCACCACAAACACTTAGTAAATGTCAAACTGGCTGTTTCACTTGTGCCATTATTATCTTTGCATAAAAACGTTTAAATTATTATAGTTTTCAGTTGTGTTTATTGAATTTGCGTCTTATTCTGCTTCTATTTTAATACGCCATGTGCCCGAATAATTTTAGAATGTTTCGATCGTGTTTGTTGTCACAATTCTGAGTCCCACGATACCTTATTTAAAGATAAATAAAAATCGTGTTTTTAATTTATTATAAATTATATTTAATTCACGAGAGGTATGCTGAAGTGAGTTATATATTTTCCTTCGAGCGTTTTGCCTATCCATAAGTGTCACTTTTTTATATTTTTTGACGATTTTTTTACTAAATCAACTTGTAGATAGAATAGACATTAGGCTACATTTGCATACGGTGTTCATTGCTCGATCTTTTACGAAGCGGCGTGTCTTCGCGTAAAATCATTGCTGATATATTGATACCAATTATGATGAGTTGTTATACCTTCCTAGCTCTTCACATGTTTTATTTTCATTAATCGATGGACGGTCTGACAAACTGTGGATGAATGTAATCAAACTATTTCTGACAAAAGATCGGAATAGAAAATTGCGAGAAGCGGAATAAAGGAAATCCTAATATATACAAAAATGTTGATCTAGTAACGGCAATTGTAGACCCATTTTTTGTATATTCTGTACTACTCAGTTATGCTTTACAAATCCTTTATTCTTAATAAATATTTTTAATATTGTAAGAGCTTACGTAAAAACAAACACATTTTTAGCATAGTTCGAATAGTGCACATGGGAAATACATTTATAAAATAAACGATTCTGCTTGTACAAAAACTAGCAATTAACTTCATACTAGCTAGGGACCCGGCGTTGCCCGGGTATTTATTTATTTTATGCCGGTACATTATTTAATTCTTGGTCAACACATAACTAAACCGACTCGAAAAAGTCACAATATGATTCTCAAATATACTCCCAGTATCTCGAGAGAGTCCAAAATACCCCCGTACAATAACAGGAATACATATATTTTCAGTATTCTGACAATAAAAATTTTCCCCCACTTAATGGTTACTTAAATCGCATATTAAAGGTGATAATGTAGCACAGCGCTTCGTATTACACCAAACTCGATAGTTTCTCTTTTATTTTCTTATTAGCAATTACTATATTTTAAAATTTACCTCACGTGAGGAATAAAACCAATTTATGTATACATCGTATCGACGATCCAAATAAGTACATTTCTTTCTCAGCCTGCTGCAACATTAGATAGTAAGTGGGATGAATGATGTAGGACTATAACTCGCAGTTGGTTTACACGCCGCGGCAATTCCTAGAATCTTCCCGTAAAATTAATATTTTTATTTATATACATATTATATTAACATCTTCTGTAATATATCGAAATTAAATTTGCACGAATATTTAAATTCATTTTCCTTTTTTTAAACCCTCAAATTTTCATTCAAATTCGTTGAGCCGTTTCGGAGTGTATTCGAGACAAACATACGGACAGACACTCAGACAGACACTTCAATTCTATTTTTTGTTATAGATAATTGGGTATCTATAATTCGGGTATTCGAGTATTCGGATAACTGAAATCTATAAAAATTTTAATTCCTGTAAGGTAATGTTATACAAAAATGCATTAAAATGCAGTTTACTACTTAATTTGGAATGTTGATCAGATTTTTGAAGACAAAGGTTTAACAGTATACTAACAAGTAGTCCATTTGCAGTAAGAATGAAGGAGAAACTCATAGGCTTTAACGAAATCTTGAAGTTTTGTTTTTATACATTCTTAGTTAAGATCCTTATAGTATTTTAGATTAGAAAAAGATACATAACAGTGAATTATAAAAGCAATGCCCTTAAAATTACTTAGATATTATTTAGATATTTGAAATTCGGATAAACTATGTTCGACTGTAGTTGATAGGCACATTCAGGAAGGTTCTTTTTGACGGAGAAGTTATGTAAAATTATTGTAATATTTATGTAAGGAAATATTATGTCAACATTACATTTGCACTTTTGATTGAATATTTAGTTTGCTACATTGATAACATTTCTTAATGTTAACGGAAGATACACAGATATTGCTTTATTTGAATACATAATTTCCAACTATACGTAAATTTTTATCGTTTTGATGTGAGTCCAGGGAACGTTTCAACACTTGTAATATATTGTATAATTTTGAATTAGATTCATTAGTAGTAACGAAGTATTTTTATGGATTTATGTCGGAATCATGTAGGAACTTTAGTCGGAGACTTTGAAGTTGCAGCATTTTCTTTGAAATATTAAAATATGTCCTCTATAAATAATTAAAGAACGAAGGCTTTCCCGGTGAAGAATATGTAGAAACGTTTCTCGGGTTTCCAACCGTGTAATCACGTCTTTACTGTGCTTAATTAAAGATTGTATATATTGTAAATCAACTGTGAAACAATACCTTATTGAATATTGTTTATAGCTACGGAATGTTTTATTTTCCGACTGAATGAATGGAAGGCCTGTCGCATTATGCATATATTACTGATATATTATTACTATAACAATGAAACACGCTTGATGAGAAAATAGATTTTGTTATATATGCAAAATTAATAGTAATCTGATTATTCCTTGGTAGAATTATAAACGAAAGAATAGTTTATCTGCAAGTACTTTTTGGGGCAGCACTTAACTAGATAAAAGGTTTACAAACAACACGAAAAAGTTAGTAGTCATGTGTTATTTTCTCCTCTCATAAAATCAGATTGAAATTGAGACGAACAGCGTTTTAATGACTTTGCCGGTTTTATTGATTTTAGAAACAGACACGTTTTCAAGTTTGAGCTTTTGTAGTCACCTCCACGTGGTGTCTTGTGTTGCGGGATTTCCTTGGTTCATGCTCTCCGTCCATTGTGGGTCTTCGCATCGCGTTAAGGCTTCGTCTGGCGTCACGTCGCGTCGCGCATCGATGTGCCACGAATCTTGCCTATCAAGCTGCTTACAAAAGTGCACCAAACGAAGAGAGGCATTCAGTTGCCAAACCTTCCTCCTTAAACTGAAAATAGCCAAAAAAATCATTTTGAACAAAACACTAACAGATTGGCGGAGGCAGTACAAAATTTCAGTATAGCCGATATCGTTGTCATATGTTAATATTTCGTTGTTCGCAATACGTAGAATTGGAATATTGCAACAATTTGTGGGTACAGTGGATATTTATAATTCGATCGTAACTCGTTCTGTTATTACTTTTCGACTATCAAATTTTCTTATGGAAAATTTTTAAATTATGCTTTAGCGCTAAATATATGCAGTGAAACGTGTTAAATGTGATGCAATGTTTTAGTATATGGTATTTGTATTATTTAAGGGATGATAGTTGAGTAGCGCAGGTTTGAAGATTTAATTTCTTTTGTATGAACCGCAGGCACGTTCTAGGAGTCTCCTTGCAGTAAAATGAGGGTAGGAAAATAAGATTTGAAGTAATGCTTTCTGCAGTTCTTTACATGCTCTAAATAGAAATTGTGCTCTATATCTGAAACTTTGTGAAATGAATTATAGATAAATGCTATCCATCGAAATATCGCCCTCTACGAAGACGGAGATAACAAGACAAATTTTTCTTCATGGGAAATGAATGTTCACAATTATCATGGTTGCTGGGTATTAATCAAGTTAATATTTATATTATACAATGCCTTTCTAATCCGTATTTTCAACTCGCTCAGGTTGATAAGGAGAATAATCATTCTAATCCATTTAAACCAGCCTTTCGTGATGCTCTTTCTCATTTCACAATCCAACGGTCGAATGGGTTTCAATTAAACTGTATATCGCTGTTACACAATTTTACCAAGATTTTACGGAAAATCAAAATGTCATCCGTCATACTCAAACTAAAAGCTGAACGTTCAAAAGCTTCACTTTTACGGTTTGGTCATGGTTTTTGTTCGCTTTACAGAGACGCGGCTAAACAGTTATCCTCTATTAGGTGGTAAATATCTTTCGACAATATATTAAAATGTCATACACTATCTGAAAAGTATAAAATAAAATTTTAGTTTGCACAATTTAGTTTCCTTTATACATAATATTTGTGACGCGTAGGCGAGAAGATAGGTATGTGTCAACAAGAGGCACTAAACTTCATACTGGAACATTTAAAGCGATAAGGATTGTTTATTAAAATGTGAAGTGGAACAGTATTTTAGTTCTGATTTTGGAATTATAGTTATCATACAACCATTTTAAACTAAATATTTTAAGCCGACGCATTAGTATTTTGCCGTTCAATATTACTTGAAGAGAAAATTTAACACACGTTTATAAATGTTACCATTAACTTCATTGCACTGACTCCACTGATTTATTTATATGCTCATAAAAAGGAGATAGACCTTAGCCATGATCTATCAATAGTATTGTATTAATATAATTGTATTAACTGGTATAAAAAATATACGAGGACACTTAGAACCTAATCGGAAAGCTCAGTAATATATATATATATATATATATATATATATATATATATATAAATGTCTGAGCTATGAATGTATCACATATGACTGGAAGCAATTTGTACTGTTATTTTTGTGCACGCATCTTCGTAATACTTGGCACTTTTCAGGTGCTTTACTTACAACATGGTGTTTCCGTTTACTGTAATATGCACTTACCCAGGAACCGTCACTGTTTACTTTAATATATTCTCTCGTTTTAATTAAACAATAATCCAAAACCCTTTTTTGAAAAAATCATTCTTTGAACATTTTTTACTAAAAAATCTCATAAACGCTTGTAATTGCTCTATTGAATATTTTTCTAACTACTCTGCTTTTTTACTGGATAATGCAATTCTAATTTTGTTTGAAACTTCTATGGATATGAATATTTTGAAGAAGTTATCTTACTCCTTAAATGACGAGACCTTAGCTTTCTTTACTGAGTCGGTATGAGCATTACATGTTCAAATTTTGTCCTACTTTGCTTATTTTTTGTATTCGGTTCGAGATCATTACTAAATCATTCTTCGAAGACCAGATTGCAAATTAGTTACAAGTTTTTACCTGGTAGCGGGTAACATGCAACTGATTTAAAAACTTATGTATTGCGTAATGGGAAGGATCGATTACTCACCCTTTGAACGACTATATGCCGCTGTTTAAGGTCAAGATGCGTATATATGAATAATCCGCAGTTCACTCTTTTCCTGGAGTTTCTATTTTTATAGGAGGGCAATGACACACGCTTCGTTTGCCAGTAAACTAATTGGGGGCAGCTTCTGATGCGTTTCCGGCTATCTCTTATTAATTCTGCTTTGTTTTACTTTATCCATTTTCTGAATGGTATTGGATATCTTGTTTGAATAGGAACGCGAAACCCGTGTAAACAAAATTCAATGTAGTTTGATTCAGTGTTCCTTCGTTCTTATCCGACGTCTATCACTCGTTACAGCTAACAATAAACACGAATAACATTCTTCTGTGGTGGACGATTTTTGCCCTAGACTATTTTCGCTCAAAAGTTTTGATTTTTTATTCAACGGACAAATAGCATTTCTAAACCGTTCACTCTTATAAGATTCACATTACACTCACATAATGAATTTGTTAATCTGTTTTTAGATTAAATGGATAAAGAAATAACCAGTTAATAGTAACAATTTAATTATGAAATAAATACCAAACAACGTTTCTGCAATCCTCGTAGATCTTGTCATATAGTAAGAAAAACATATTGCAATAACTGGCAAACTGAAAGTGCACTGAAAAAATGCATAGTTTTTAGGGTAATAATTAATAATTATTCCACTACTTATCGTTGTTTGTGAATGTAATGAAAGTTTATGATAATCGAGAGCTTTGTGGAGAAGTACTGTTGGTTACTTAAACGTGGTTCCATTGTTCTTATGATGAAACATCCACCAGTTACTTGCAGCTTCACAGCTCATTTCGTTTTTCAGTTTACGAACTGCTCCGATAAATACTTTAATAGCGTGAAGAAAAAGTGGTATTATTTTCCACTGGTGAAACTCTCCATTTTTAGAAAATACTAAACCTTTGGACTCAAATTTGAACCCCGTACCTTGAGAGTTTTCTTAATCAGATATTATGAAGAATGATCTTCTTTCTATACCTGTATCTACTTTTCATATCAACAGAAGTAAGTAATTATAGATTTTTTTAACTTTAATCAGTTGTATTAAAACCAACAAACTAATTGGAAAAGAGAATTCTTCAATTATTTGCCGTTTTCAATTATTGAACTATTTATACGTTCTTATCTCATTACAAAATCACTATAAGCTTGTCGTTCACTAACCAGCTGGGTAAATATGTTTAGGTTTCTCTCTTGCTCTCAATTGGTTTAATTGAAAATCTGAAATATATTAATGGCAACGTATTTGTAATCCCATAATTCATATCGCTATTAAATAAATTGGAAGAATATTGTCCGTTCCTAGAGAAATACGTACTGTAGAACCAATATTTTGTAAAAACACGTAATCTAACTTCTGGATTTTTCCAAATTTGACATAGCATTACATTCTGTAGTAAAAAATAAACATACACTTTGTCCAAAATAACCATCACAGGTAACCCATTATATTTTATTTTTCATTGAGTCTTCTTAGAGGACAATCTCTGTCCTTAAAGTAATATTCCTTCCTGTGCTCTTTCACCTCCCTTTTTTATACTGAATTGCGTAGCGACTTGCCCTTCATCTAAAAGTGCGGAATGCTCACCCTTGACACATTCAATATGCACGCCCCAGATATGTGGGTTACCAATGCAGTTTCCACACAGACACCGTTTTCCCAATACAGTATATTGTTAATGGCCGAATTCCTGGCTCGCCGTAGATTTATAGCATTACTTGACGACTCGTTATGTCTCCTAACTAAATCAAATCAAAGCAAGACGCATTGTTGAAAGTGCGATTAGATTAACGGTAATGTATCTAGAAGCCAATTTGAATCAATAGTTTATATTATGCTGGCACATTTTATGTTTATCCAAGGGTGTATGTACTTTGAAAGTATTTTGACCCTATTATAAGTGTTGTCGTTCCTGTATTATGGAGAAAATAAAGGTATCGTGCAAGCGATTTCGTAGTCGTTGATCGATGTGCTGCATCAACGCCCGAGTTTTGTTTCTCTCACAATTAAAGTATCTCTTATAAAACGAAGAGCATTGTAAGTGCTGACACTCGATCCCCTGAACCTTCCGTCCTTTACAGAGCTATGGTATGTTATTTCTAGACGTATGATCTTAACCGTTTTATTTTCATTTTCGCTTGTCACATCCCTTTGTATTTATAGGACAAAATATCTAAAACACCAGTATCAGCTGTTTATACGTTTTATTCTTCTGGTTCCACAATAGATCACTGTAAATTATAATGTGCAATAAAGTTTAAAGTTTCTGCACAAGTTAGGTCATTTGACCTGTTCTGTGAGGCACGCTCAACAGTCACAGTAGCTCTACTGGATCAAACCCACTTTCACTTCGGCAACGGGACAAGAGTCGTATCCCGTTGATTACGTTATGGGGCGCAATTTCATCTGATGCGGATAACTTGATAATACATCTTAGATAGATTTGTTCTTTTACTGCGGGCAGGACCCAGTCCCAAAGTGTAGAATATAGAAAAATGAGAACACAAGCCGAACAAAGAAAAACCAATAACCGTCTCATTTGAGATTTTGTAAACTTATTCCTAATAAAGATAAACTACTACTAAAGCTATAAGTGAAGATTTACACATCTACACTGCATTACTGAAATTAATCGAATTTCCAAATCCAATATATTTATTAATCATATTATATTTTACACTTCTTCACACATTTATGCAACCCTGTTAATTTCAAAATAGTTCCCCATGTTGGATGCTTAACCTTCTTTGTAATTGTTCTATACTCCATGATACTGTATGCCTACCTCGTATGGTATTATTTAAGAATGAAAGATGCGACTGTTTTCTCTGTCTAATTTTACACGAATGATCGTTTTTAAATATGTAAGTTGTAAATAGATGATAAATATGTAAAATAATATTTTAATAACAAAATTTCACTCAGGCTCGTTATGCACTTCCGTTGGAAGATGACGAGAGAACTTGCGATAGTGAAACGTCGCGGTTTAATTGCTACTGTACCAGTATGTAAAGCCCATAAGTCATTCTTCAGCAACCACGTTGATGTTTGACGTTCATTAATGTTTCCGCAAAATATCATTTAGGAATGTAACTCAAGGCTGTAAAATGTAGAACAAAAATGAATTCCCTACATGTAAAGTATCAGTTTCCTTCCATGTTTGCCGCATTAATTATCGTAAAACAATTTATACTGAAAATAGTACCTTTGGTTTTGTCGTTCGAATTTTATTTTGTTAAATGAACGTGGTGCAATCTAATGACCTTGGTCCAAATTATTTCTCTGTTTCAACTTTTAATACCTGTGTAAGCTTCAATAAAATATTTGCTCTATTCATTTCAAGTGGGACGCATGCAACTTGATTCTCAATATTAGAACTTCTTCTGCAATTAATTGTAACTTTGAAAAGTGGTTTATAGGTTTTAAATCGAATTTGTCTTAAGAACGGAATGAATTCATTATCACACCAAAACATAATAAAAGAGTAACGGGGTAGCATCTCAGATATTTGGTAAACAGAAATTAAAATCGTTTGAAATAAATATTGACGTGCTAAATGAACGAAACATTTAAATAAAATCGAATAAGCATTAAATCGTTGAATATATTAAGCGTAATATAAATCGTATAAGAAATTAAACGATAGCGTTAAAATTTCGAACTAACCATTTTTGTGAGTTGGACAAATATGCCGCACGTTGTGGTGTTGTAGTTTGTTAATATTAATTGCGGCGGATTGACTCCAATTTCGCAATTCGCAAGTGTCGTTTCCATGTAATGGGCGCACTTGCTATTCTCCACACCGGCAAGCAACTTTTGCCATCAAGCTATATGCTTCTAGGAAGAATTTTATTACAGCCAGATGTTGTAAGGATGTAAATTTCGTAGGCAAGTTTGGCGCCTTTCCTGCGAAAATTGGGAAAAGTTTGTCAGGCAGCTGCAGAGCCGGAACGCGACTTGTGTTTATTAAATTTTATTAATATCGGAAGGTAGAGCAGTATTCATTGGGCATGGCACGCACTGAGTTACTATCGATGCGAGTAGATTCGGAAAATCGATGACTCAGTCCAACCAACTTCACACTCAAATGTCTTCTATTTCAGTACCAAGCAATGAAAGTAAAACAAGCGTCTACCATTTTCCAATGATTGTTTTCAGTTCAATATTCGTAAGTGAATAATTGTATAAAAATAAATACAAATGTATACTACCAAGACCATAATTTGAGATTATCTTTATATATAGAATTCCGGTGTGCGTGCGTCGCAAGAAACAAGTGTACAAAATTTAGTCGAAATAGCCACACATACACAAAAATACACTGAAACAGTCAATTATAGCCATTTCTTCGGTTTGATTGCCGTGAAATAATGAATGTAGACACATATCTACGAAAAGTAAAATTAGTGTGCATTGCTCAGGTATTTATGTAATCACCCACAGAAATTAAAAAGTTTAATTAATTATGATTATATAGCATAAAATAATATTTTATTTAAGTACTGCTACTCTTTTTGTTTTTCACATAAGCTCCTCGACTATTAGTTACAAAAAATACGTCTCGGGCGACAGAGGCGTATTTCTCGATCATAGTTACGTGTCTCATAAAACATTTTGCATTATTATTAACTAATTTAAAAGTATAATTACTTAAATAAAATGTTAGTTAAACTGAAGCCTTATTACACACAAAATAACAATTTAATTATCCCGTCAATGATCCGTTTTAGATTGATCAGCGATAAACACAAAACGTATCACGGGAATCGGATGAATTGTTTAGGAACAGGGCAAAGCAGTGTTCGAACGGGTATAGAAAGTCAGGAGCGATTATTTGCATTGTATGTTATTGATATAGATGAATAGGAGACCGTTCCTTATATAATTTGAATGACATGTTCCCTCACTTGATGTAGTCATAAGAAATTTTGTCTGCAACGTGTAGTTAATCAAGCCTTAGTATTAAACTCTCAGTTTGGTATTTCCAGTGTCCTTGCTTTCATTTAATTTAGGATGGTTTCGTTAATAATTATAAAAGTTTCATATTTTACAGAGGAGTTGAATATACAGATTATGAAATACACATTAAAATTCCTCTCTCCTCTCATGCAATCTCACTTTCATCTGCGCTACGAAGGCTAACTATAAAAGTTCATACGTGACCAAAATATTTATTTAAACGTAACAAGTACGTTGACCAGGTCTGATGGTCGTTATCACATAAAATATTAATTTCTCCTACGTGACGGGAGATTTCCCATTTCAATTTATGTAAAGGGAAGAGAGGGTTTAGGCCCTATGCACTTAGATACTCAAAACAAACGGAACTAGTTTCATTTTGAAATTAATATTCGGCTATTAATTCATCAGTGAAGTAGCTCTGCAAACGAGGGAAATGGAAATGATCAAGATCGAAACTTTCTTGTGGATTTGGGGGAACAACAATCATTGTGGATAATGATTCTAGTGATGAATCAATTCTATATACTACTTTTGTGATTAGGAGAAAAATGAAATGGGAAGAAGATTTTGGGTAAGAAGTAATAACAGCCAACAAATCGTAATAAAATATAAATAATTTATTTAAATTACGTATTACAATTTTTTATTATTGAATCTTAATTTTGTGAGTTAAAGTGATTGCATTGTGAACACAAAACGTTCGCGATTCAAGTCCAAATCGACTCGACATGACTGAAACTGATTACTAACTCTTTTCTGACTTGGTGATTTCAATGGCAAATGAGTTTCTTTCGAGTAGCCCGTGCGCACAGCTCCTTATTCATCCAACTCTGATCTCGTAGTGTTAGCTGGTCACAAGTTCATGAGCACTTCCACGTCACTTGCTTTGAAAAACATATTTGTATAAATAGATTTATTCGACTAGTTGTCGAACGTCCTTTAGGGGAAGGACCGTGCAGTCGATCAGGATTTTTCATTAAGAAAGTTAATTTCTCGAAAGGTCTCAGGAGTTGAAACGGAAATTGACCCTGAGCTGTGGCTTTCCGAAGGTCGTAAAAGTAACCTAGAATGTAAAGAAAGCCACTCGGTATCAGCACTTGGTAGAAACGTGACACTAAACAGTTTAAAGTTATATATGTTCAGTATTTATTGAAAATGTGGGCTGCTAATACTTAATAAGCAGCATTTGTGACTTACTGTTCCAGAATGTTTTGTTATTAAACTGCTATAAAACAATTTAACATAATTTCCATTGTATCATTTGTTTTTATTTTCGTAATTGGGTTGTAGATCTACAACCCTCAATTCCAGGACTTTAGTTACAGTATATTGCACTTACAGTTAAAGAAGTTCTTGTATAGTCGTAAATTGTTATTAACTTATTGATAAGATCTAAACGTACGGAAAATTTTCCTTTCAAGTTGTGTAATTATGTAAACATAGTTTTAGAGCGAATTACTAACATTATTGAACAAAGTGGTTGTACACCTATCTAATATATAAAAATGAATCCCCGAAATGTATGTACGTGCGTAACTTCCGAACGATTTCACCAAATTAGATAATTCTTTTTTTTTGTTGTGTTCTTTGTTGTCAGGACAAATTTTGTGTAATATAAATTTTCTTTATAATCGTGAAAAGTCTTTAAAATCTCATAATATGTAAAAATTCTACGGGAAGTTTTTTTTTGTTTATTCGTTTCAATTTCCAAAGTGGATGCGAGTTACCTATACTCTCGATCTGTTCATTTCAGGGATTGAAACAGGAATTTTAACAAACTTTCGTGTATGTTTCACTTAGATATCTTGCAGATGTCAGAAGTTATTAATGTAAATATTTACAAACCCAAGCATAATTTTAGCACTATAAGAGAGAGAGAGAGAGAGAGAGAGAGAGAGAAGGTGAGCAACATCACTCCATCTTTAGTTGTAAACTTGTGAAAGCGGAACCTGTTCAAAACCAACTACTAGTTATAAGGTTTGCCGTGAAGCGGTCATCATCTCTCTTTCTGTATCTTCTTTGTCAACCACATGACTGCACGGACGTGTTCATACAGTATTGATAGATTGACATTCATTCGTATTCAATTACTGTTTCTTTCACAACAGTAAAACTTTGTGTGTTCCGTGAGTTTTGATGTATTCATCGACGTATCATTTATTGTTAGTGATAAGAAAATGCCACCAGTGAGGCGTTAAAATTTCTTTCGGCGTATGTGTAACGCAAGTCGAGTTCATAATCTTCCAGGCAATGAGACTGAAGAAGCGAGATCTACCACGGCTCCGGAAGAACTCATACCGTCGGGTTCAGGCGAGAGGTGACAAAACAGACAGTCAAACGTAAACAATTACCTATAAAAAATTGGCAAATAACAACCGAACGGATCCCCTAGGGGAGGCGTGGAATGGATGGAATTTTTATTTTTAATAAAGGCTTACATTTGTGTCGAAAAATAATTTTTGAGGTCAATTATTTTTATAGTGTTTTCCTCGACAATATTTGTGTATAATTTCAACCCCTTGCAGCATGTGAGGGGTGGGGGTGGAAATGAGTCATAAAAATTAAAGTATATTATCTACTTTGGTATCGAAACCGGTGTGAATCGTAATTATGACCTTTAAGCAATTTAAGTAAGACCTTAAGGGAGGAAAATTTTCGACTCTGTCGAGATACGGAGAGTATATTTGAGGTTCATATTGTGACGTTTTCGATACCGGTTTAATCATGTGTTGACGGAGATTAAATAATGTACCGGTATAATATAACGCTAGGTCCTCAGTTATGGTTACATATAAAATTTATTTTGCTAATTGAAATAGGACTACTATTACTACATCCAATACAACTAAACGATCAGCAGAAACGAAAAGATTTTTATTTAGTAATATTTAAGTTCCTTCAACTATTTAAAATTATAGTTAAATTAACTGAACGTGAAAAAATTAACTTATTCATTACCTTTATCGTCTTTTATTCATTGAAATGTCAATTTGTCACGTTTTAACATTCGCAGCCGTCTGTAATTACATCTAGTTAACCGGATGTGAAATTATCTCGCTCAAGTCGTGAAGTTAATTTTCAAATGAAAGGTAAATGATTAATTCAAGAAACACATCACAGTTCATAGCTCACATTGTAGAAATTGAAATAATGAATCAAGGAAGGGAAAATGTTTACCGGGCCAGGAATCTAACCTTGATTCATTAGTATATATGTCTGCGAAACGGGGGGGGGGGCTCTTTAATTTGAATGGTTTTATGCTATGTTTATAAAATTCAACTACATTTCACTATATTTTTCAATCGAATTATGTCAATATTGATAACCAAACTCAATTATTTAAATAAGTATTGCCAAAAAAACGAAAATTTCTTAATCTCTTGTAATGTATTTTGTTATTTTCGAGTTTTGAATAAGTGTTGGAATCATAACATCGGGACGATGCCAATAATATTATGTGACGGCTGATGCCAATAAGAGGGGTGCTTAGGCGAATGAATCATTGTTACATTTCCCGAAGATACTGATACTAGAGCCATTGCTTTCGAATATCTGTGTGCATATTTAATTAGCGTTGAGCATTCTGAAAGAAAGTACGCTTCTAATCGTGGCTGGTTTGTCGGTGCTGAGGTTAGGTTACTGTGGCTCCGTCCTGAACGAATTTCGAGCACGTCTGTACGCGTGTGTGATATGAATATAAATGAACGCCACATAGACCGGTTAATATCCATTGCAAAGTGCTTTGACAAAACCTTGACTTTTAGGCGAGTTTTGATCTGTGTTGCACCTGGATTGCTGAAGATGATAATTGTACCATGCATGTGTGCATGTTGCGAAACTTACATATTTGGGATGATAATCTTATCATATAGCCCAGGATATTTGATTTGTTTTAATATACTTGGATATGATGTGACCGGTAATAAAAAGCAAAGTTTTAAATTCTAAAGACCCCGGGAAAAGTTTCTGTGGGCAAAATTACAAGGAGTTTGAAACCAAACTGTTCAACTTAAATTTGAATATAAATAGCATATAGAATATTCCTTTGAAGTCATATCATGATAGCTCAAATTAGATGCGTAAAAACGGGTGAAAATCTTTCTATTTCCTTAGGTATACTACCTAAGAAGTAATACCTAGGATGTGACATAACATTAACGTGGCTGTTCCGGCCGCAGCCAGTTAGCTAAATGAATGAACTTTCGGCAATTCTCAGTGGATTTTTCCTAAGACGGATAAATGTACTTGCGACTATTTTGAAGATTTCACTAGTTCAATTATGACAAACTCCATTTTTTAATAGAAGAACAAAAAATGACCACTTGACGAACGATTTCCACTCATCTGTTCAACCGAATTTCATGATTAAGTATACTATTCGAAGCAGTATTGGATTTTTATTACAGAAGATTCTTTTCAATTAAATCCTTCATTCTTCAGTTATTAGCGAGAAACTGAAAAAAGGTACAAAATTTCTTGGTTTCTAGGTCACATTCCCCGGGGATCTTTCGAAATGGAAAACTTGGTTTTCATTACGGGTCATGACATTTACAAGTAGGAAAAAATAACTGACCTTTTGCGAAAAAGACATATTACTACTAGGCTAATAAATATATTATCTTTGGTCATTTAGGTTCATTTATTGATCCATTTGTCATGTTCTGCGGAAGTAAGGCAATACATACATTTCAAAATCAATTAATCAAAATGCGGACAGATAATAGAACTTTCGTAGTTTTTATCATTTCAATATTTAAAGCTAATATTTTTCTTCAACATTTTTGAGACCGATACGAATTCTTTCTTTCGATATTGGGCGGAAAATTACTAATTTCCCATAACAGGACTACTCAAATGCACATAATGTTAAGTATTAATTTTGTAAATGGGGAAGAAAAATGGCATATCTGTTTCGTTAGACACTAGCTACTATATAGTCCACAATGGTATCGCTACTTGAGCTTTACAAACTGATTGAGAAATAATAGTGCTGTTCGCCTTCTTATAACGTGAAAACACTGTCGCCGGAAATTTCCATAACGGTTCGGAGAGAAATAATTTAATGCCAAAAGCATTACGGAATTTTTTATCTTGCATGTGAATTTCCGTTTTCGAAGCGAAAAAGTGTTGTAGTTTTTGGCTTAGTCCTTACCTAACTCTGTCTGTCACGTTGAGCCAACTCCAATTGTGCGTAAGCCAGGAATGAAGATTGACGTATCCTGCAGCTTACACGCCCCAGTGTTTAAACTATGGTGCGACGAACGCACTAGTCACTCAGATCTTAAACTTTGCTTTATCGTCACTTCCTTAGTGTGTTGCAAATTCGATCGGGATCTGTACATTGAAAAGGATTTCATCTCTCATTCAAGGATAAAACTTGATACTGGAAGATGGCTTCCGTTCCAACTGCAAAACGAGTGAATATGGTGACGGAGACTTTTGTAGTCGAAATGGACATCCTAATCCGGTTGGATATATATATATATATATATATATATATATATATTATAATATTCACCGGAAGACCCTATGTTGTCAAAAGTAAATTGATGTGTATTTCGCGCAAAGTGACGTGCTTTAATCGAATATTTATCTGCGTTACAGAATGTTTTAAAATCAGCGATTCAAGCGAAACTGCGTGTAGTAATAAATTCTGTAATCCTGGCTGCACCAGAATCGAATGACGTCAGTATTTAGCCTAAGCTGATTTAAACATCAGCCACAATCGGACAACCTTGCCTCTGCTGAGAGCCAGAGACCCACTTTCACTTCTGAGTATCTAGTATCCGAGATTCAATACCCACGCTCACATAGCCGCTCAATTTGGCTCAAGTGTTCTTGAATGTCGTCATCATAGACGTACATATGGCTGCGAGTAAAATATGTGATCGTTGATTGTTGTAAAATTTTCTTTGATAAGATTAAAAAAAAAATTACTGGCGTTTTTCATGGTTACAGTTGAGAATATCTCGTTGATGTAAAATATTATGTGTGCAAATTATTATAAACTGACAACCAGGGTGTACATGAAAGACATTATATTAGTTATTCTGTTGGGAAAAGTTTTGTTTATACGAGGCTTCATCTGACGATGACATCACACGCATCCGGTCTGAAGCTACCTATCCTATACAGACGGAGACGAAACGAGTATCGTTCATTGCCTAGCAGTTTCACTTGGGACGGGAACTAGGGAATTATCAGCTCTGCTGTTATACTGACGAATGAAAAAAAGAGTTCAGAAAATAGATTTTAGATTATGGCTACCAGCATTAGTGACTTTTAATATCAGTGTTTGCCTCTAATTAATTATAAAACTCAAATGGAAAGAGTCTAATTAGAAATTACAAAAGTGATTCTCGTTTCGAAATTAGTGCCACAGAAAATGTTAAATATTATGTTGTATTACAAATTTCAGATTATGTAATAATTAGCAGAAGACGTTTGTTGCCGTTGCCAGAATTAGTAATGCACTGATAAAACAGATAACACAGCTTAGGGAAATACTATATCATGATTGTGTCACTAAAAGTATGGCATTTATGAATATTCTTTGCATTGATATCAATAAATAATGGTCTAAATGAAATCAATCATTTAACTTAAAGACGTCTTGCAATATAAAATTTCTATTAAGCGTGGAGTCTGTGGATGAAGAGGGCCCTAAATCACAGTAATGAATACGAATTCACCGTGGAAAACGTCACGTTTCATATGATTCATTACGACTTAGTGCGTTCTACATCCGTATGTGCGACATTACGGCCAACAAAGCGACAAGTGAGCCAATCAAATGCCCATAATTTGTGTGGGTAAGACAATATTACTATGGACGCACACTTTACACGTCTAAACCGTGTTTCGATCTTTGTTTTGGAAAAATATATAGAAAATATCTGAGTGAATACACATTATGTATATGAGATCGAGTCGTACTGCCGAACTGACACGTTTTACGGTGTACATGCTTTATTACACGTAAAATTACTTATAAATTTGAAATTGTACTTAATTGGATAATATAGGATATATTATTTCCTCAAAGAACAACGCTATTTTGAAAATGTGTGAATAACTACGTTAATTTTTCCAAGTGCCTCCAAAGCTTGTAATTTTAATAACGTCATGAGTACGAAAAAATTTTAAGTAATAATTTCCCATCGCTATGTTGATTTACCGTTCTTATCTACTTTATTTGTATGTTTCAGGTGAGCCAAGTTTCAAGCTGACACTGTGTCACCTACAGTCTACAATTAGTCGAGCTCAGGCCGTGTAAGCGCATTTTAACTATTTCATTTATTGTATTTACTACATGTAGTTTTGAATTAATTAGTAAACACTAATTTTCACATTATATTAGCCCATTGTAAACAACAGGTTTAAACTAGCACAATTAGCGCTTGATATAGTTCCTCAATTCTGATTAAACAAGCACATACACAAACCTAAATATTTATACTATAACAATGAATGAATTCGTGCAGATGAGCGCCAGCTTAATAGTGTAGCAAACGTAACTTTGTTTGTTCTTTGGCCTCTCAACAAAGTTGTATTTTTATTCGGATCAATTATTGTAAAAAGAGGACAATTACGGAATCATATTTTAATTTTATTTACTGGCGTGTGTAACGAATAGTTGGTAGTACTGATCCTTAAGATTAAAGTATAATGACCCAAAATCAAAAATTTATTACAAATATAAATTTACAGTACTTTTCATCACTAAATTTAGTGATCTTTTCAGTTCAATATAATTAACAAAATGTGATAACATTTGTACTCTAAATTTTCAAAAATTTCACTCAAATTCAGGTGGCATAAATACGAGTCTAATTCAGGTCCTAATTTTCTGACTTATAACGTTATACTTTAATTTTGTTTAATGTGTGATTAAACTTATTATTTTTTTTAGAACTGATCGTTAAATTAAATTTATCTGCGTGTACTTCAGCCCTATGATTCCTTCAATTATCACAAAATGTTATTAAGTTGTGAACGCTGTCAAATATTGAATTGTAAAACATTGACCACTCATTAAATTGTATTTGATAATTTTTCTATTTTAATGATGATTGAACAGCAAAATTCATATTGATGATTGTATAACAATTGTTTTCTTTTCGGAGAATAGTTTTCTTTAATTTCAAAGGAACTACTGACCAATAAAAGATTTTAAATTATATTTTCACATATTTTACAAAAAAAATCCCACATTGAATATTAGTGTTAATTTCATCTTTGATATCTTGTCATAACTTGTCGTGTCCTTTGGTAGTGAAAGAGGTGAACTTTCACCGCAGCTCATCTGCCATTGTGAGCCGCTTTCTAGCATCGATTCACGTATCTATAATTTGCTCCATTTGTTCAGTCTCCTGCGGATGTTTAGATAAAATATACAAGACATGCTTCTGGTCATCTATTTATGGACAAATTTTCAAATGCAATTACTTCCGTATAATAATACGATTGTACTTGATTAATATAATACTGTTCTCAAACCAGTATTTGCGGAAATAAACGACACAGCCTCATATAGTATTAATTATCTTAATACAAAAAGAATCGTTAACGACTTACGAGGGTTGTCTGATAAGTTTTTATGCTAGACTTTTTCACTTTGCGTCATTGTTGGTAAACATGTCCTCTTGAAAATATTCCTAAAATTTTAAAGATATGCCAATCGTTTATTATTGGCAGCCTTCTGTAGTGTTAGATGTGTAGTCAGGCGGACACAACGAAAAAAAAAGAGCCCAACAAGTGAGCTTGTTTCAAAAGCCAGTAAAATTATGTTTTTACGCCGCGTGGATTCATAGTCAATCGAGACATCTCGCTGTTCATTCTAAACTTCTCTAATAGTGCCAGTCCCTCCACTTCTCGTCATAAACACTAGCAACGTATAATCCCTGCTGAAGGTTATAATCTGGTATGACGTCAAAAGCTTTTCTGACATTCCGATCAAGATTTTTACCAATAAATAAAACTGAAGTGTCTGTCTGTATATCTGTCTATAAAAGGCTCCGAAAGGTCTCAACGGATTTCAATTAAAATTTCGTGCATATTTAATTTCAATTTATTGCAAGAGTTATAATAAAACATATATTTCTTACACGCTCATTAAAGTCTCCAAAGTGAATGTGGGTTGTCTTTACTCTTGATCTATTTATGCTCCGAAACGGCTCAACGGATCGCAATAAAAATTTCCGGGATTGGAACTGGAATTATAACTTAAATTTTCGTGTATGATTCATTCCGATGTCTTGCCGAGTTCAGAAGATAGTAATATATATATATATAATATATATAATATAATATAATATAATATAATATAATAATATATATATAATATATAATATAATATATATAATATTTATATAATAGCTTCATTAGTTTTATATAATATATAATATAATATATATATAATATTATATATAATATAATATAATATATATATATATATATAGGGCAAAATAAATAGAACTATTTCGGCACGAACGAAGGCGCACACTTAGCTCTTCTGTGATAAATCCCATGATGTCATTCGAAACTCTGCTTACACGAATTTTTCGTTCGTTAATTGGTACGAATTGGTGATTGTCCCTTGTTACAGCAACTGTACTTCGAGATTTAAAACAAATTTCCTGCTTCAGTTTTATCATTCGAGGTAAAAAAGATCTTGATTCCGGGAAATCAGCTGGCGTTAGAATTTGATTATTGTTAGGACGCTGGAGGTCTGTCTACATCTGCGTTTTCGTAGCACGAAAATTGTGTCGAGTACTCACAAGACTTTGCGAGAGTAATTACACAGAGAGTAGAGGGGGTTAAAGACCGAGTTGTGGTTTGATATTTCGGTGCATAATTGTGTGTAATGTGTCACCTGATACAGACAACAACAATCACTGACCGTCAGGTCAGCAACAACTCCGAAATCCTTACTTACAACTGTGTTTCACGCAAAATTGTCGGCCAGCCAACCCAATAATCTCTACTATTCATCTCAAGTAAGTCAACAACTAACACAGCAACCAATCATAAAAATGCCACAACAAATGTATGCATTTCCTAAGCAAGCAACATAACTTTCAGCTTACCTGTAGCTGCTCGTCAATCAGAAACCCTAAATAATCCACCTGACTATAGCGTTAAATAACAAACAATCAGAACTCCTGGTAGGAATATAAGGCAAGGGAAAAATTCCAAAACTGGCTTGGAGTCCCAATATTCAACAGATAAAACCAACTTTCCATTGCGATGGATGAGGCACAAATAAAAAATGAAATGGAGAGATATATGTCTAAGGTACGTTAACCCCCGAGTATTTTTATATCTGAAGTCTAAAACGTTACACCGCTGATGACACTTCTATACTAAATTGCAAAAACCGGTACACAGCCAAAGCTATGAGCAATGACCCAATTCAAAATACAAATCGCAATCGGTGAAATTTACTGTGCTATAATTAAAGACCTGACTAAAAGAAACGCACAATAATACGTAAACATTATTTCTTATTGATTGAAAACTAATGAAGTTGTTATAAAAATTGAAAAAAGCAATATCAAGATTTTCGGAAATAGTAACCAACTGATTTTAAATGTCTTCCTTCGTGTTTGATCACGGATGTGAAACCTTTTTTTTGAGAAGAGACCTACTACAATTTATAAAATTATACGCCGATCACATATACGAAGCATTAACAAAATTAATAAATCGACAACTTTATAAAGAAAACCTAATAAATATAGAAATAATACACAAAAAGCATAAAATTAATATGGGAAAAAGCCTATATTATAAAAGTATAAATAATATATAGCTTTATAAGCACTAGGAAATTATAAATAATGACTCAGCTACCTAAATATATTAACTATTATCACTCTCTTATGTATAGCATTAATAATGCTCACTTATATGTTGAGTGATAAATAATAATAATGCTCTTGCTTCGTCATATTAAAATTATTAACACCATATGAGAATTTGAGGGGTTTAATTTCCCGGATTACGATTGCCTTAATATCGTCACAGACATTAAATGTTATGCTAACAAATTTGGCTGTCAATTATTAAAATTGTTTCATTCTCACACATTACTGCCCCCGCACCTGAAGTGAATGATTATTGAGGGGTAGATGAGAAGATTGGCAACATTTGTCTATTTCTTTCTGATCTCATTCGCTGATCGCAAGAGCCATTTGAAAAGGAGCATAGTGACCAGTATGAGCACCGGGAGGAAATAATATTTTTAGAAACGGAAAAACGATGCGGTTAGATTACGTATCGTACCATGAACTGCACTGTAAGAGAATATACAGAAACAAACCAATGCAATTCGAAAGTAAAACAGCAGTTAAAAAAATAAAGGGTTGATAATGGCGAAATACTTACAAAGTTTACATATTAACGGCAAGCTTAACCATTGTGAGAACTAGGCACTTGTCCGGACTAAATAGAATTAAAATTATTTATTGTCCAAAATAATACAACTTTTCATATGTTGGAGAAAGACGAAGGCGCGGTGCACTCCGATTCATAAGATAAGACAGGGACGTGGACACTGAGCCATTAAGATCAGAGAAATAGACTAACGCTGCCACATTTATCACTTATCCCTCAACAATCTGCGTGGACAGTAAAGTGGCACAAGAAAGAATTTTAATAATTGATACAGCCAAATTATTTAGAAAAAAATTTAATTTCAATTTATTTATTTTTTTATTCAAAAATTTATCTCATGAAGTCAACAAAGATGGACGAAACGTTGTAATTTTTATTATGTTAACTGAATACTAATTAAATGTTTTTCTAACAATTTGGCTTTTTTCAATTATTATATTTAATGTCAAGATAAGTTATTTTTGAATGAAAGAATTTCTTTCTATAGTTGAATGAACAGCTTCAAGGTCAAATCGGTTCCTACTTGAAAAGAGCTATAAACCTTTATATTGTTTCTCCAATCACTAAATACCTTGTTCTTGGATTTTTTCGTATGTTATTCTTCGAAATTTCCGGCGGTGCCGAACGCTATTTTTCTGTTGCTTGAGTCACTGAACCTTTCCTAGTCAAATTTACAATATGCTCTTTTGAGCAATTATAAACCATATATATGATGTAAGGAGACTCCACCGACAACTTGTTTTTTTTGTGAAGGAGCTTACACTCCCCAAACAGCCGTGTGAGTTGAGACCAAGTATAATGTTTGCGCGTCGGTAGGTTTGCTTGCTTCCTTTTTATGTAGGTTTGTAGTTGAAAGACGTTATCAACAACGAGTACTCGTTATCTGAAGATGTATTCCTAAATGCAATGTTATTTGTATACAATAACACGGGTACACGGGTGTAACTCATAAATAGGCTCCGAATTTTAATGACCTAAAAATCAGCAAAATGTTCAAGCATTCATGACATAAAACTTACATAAATATGACCTTCTTAATATATAATTCTGGTTACTTTTGTATAACAAATACAAATTTCACCTTGAACGGATTGTAAGACAGTTACTGTTATGAGTCTTTGAAAATAAAATGCGATTATTTTTTTTAATAAAATCGTGTTCGAAAAAAAGTGAAGTACAATAAAGCCTATGCAAATAATAAAAGCTTTGTTTTACTACAGTATTCAACTTGTTTAAAGCATGCTTAACGTCCGCTCAGCTTCAGCTGAGTTGCACTGGATCTCAAGCAGAATTTTAATTTTTAAATTTGAGGTTAGGTTTGTACCTGGCAAAGCTCCTCTCCACATCACATGACGTCACTTCAGACAGCTTTGGTTCATTGTCTTCAAATGTTGATACATTCCCTGAGATGATACCAGTAATTTTGCACATTTTTCTTAATTTGATTTAACGTTGTAGTTTCAAGAGAATCTGAACCATTTATATCTTTCTAATAGTTAGTTACGAGCCAGAAACATGAACAGAAATTTAATTGCTATTTCCGAGTGGTGAATTCTCCCTCTCTGAACTGAGAGTGCATTATCCTATGAGTAAGCTTGATGTTACCCGAACGGATTCTGCTTATTTCTATTTAGGTCAGCAGTAGAAATAATCTGTGAGTAGCCGCCATTACTTGAATATTCAGGACCCAGGGAGGCTTTCCTGTCTGAGCAAAATCATCCTTAACAATAGCCCCAATCCAGTAATTAGCAATTTGTTTCATTTCCTTCCAGTTATGTATAGGTTGCCTATTATTTGCTCAAATCGCTCTCTCCGCCTCAAGGTCAGCCATCTCATCTATACCAATAAATAGAATTGAAGTGTCCGTCTGTATTTTTGTCTGGAATAGGCTCCGAAACGACTCAACTGATTTCAATGTAAATTTGAAGGTTTAAAAACAGAATATTTAACTTAAATATTCGCGCATATTTCATTTTGATATATTGAAGACATAATATAAACATGAATTCTTCGAAAAGGTTTCTTGATCTGTTTATGCTCCGAAACAGCTACACGGATTTCAATGAATCTTCAGGGATTAAAACAGGAATCTTAGCTTAAATTTTCGGGTATGTTTCATTTTGATATTTTGCAGAGTTCAGAAGATATTAATGTAAATATTTATATAGTCATTGAATTTCCGCGCGAAAGGCAGCATGAAAACCAACTGCGAGTCATAAGTCCTTATACCATTCATCCCACTTACTGTGTTGTAGTATTTTCACTCAGTCCACACAGACGACAACGAAAGTTATTTTATATCTGAAACGCCAAACTTTCATAGGTAATTGACCGTCTGTTTTGTCGCCTCTCGCCTGAACCCGACGGTATGAGTTCTTCCGGAGCCGTTGTAGATCTCGCTTTACAAATTCCATTCTGTTTGCCTCCAAACGCTTCCTACGCTCTTCTTCAGTCTCATTGTCTCGAATTTTACACGTTACACGTACGCCGCCCGAAAATTTGTCGCTTCACTAGTGGCATTTTCTCATCACTAACAGTAAATAACACGACGATAAACACATCAACACACTCGAAGCATACTAACTTTTGCTGTTGTGAAACAAACTGGAAGTGAATAAGAATGAATGTCATTCAATGAATACTGTATGAACATGTCCGTCCAGTCCAGTGGTTGAGCTTATGATCGCTTCACGGCAAACCTTTTAAGTTGCAGTTGGTTTTAAGGAGGTCCCGCTTTCTCATGTTTACAACAGATGGAGTGATATTGTTCACCCTCTCCCTCATGCTGCCAAAATTACGATTATAATAACATATTTAGTGGGGTGAATGGTATAGGAACGCATAATAGGACTTTTAACTCGCAGTTGATTTTTACGCCGCCTTTCGAGCGGTGATTCAATGGATTATAAATATATATATATATATATATATATATATATATATATATATATATATAATTGACTCTGCAAGATATCGAAGATTCAAACGCGCGGATTTTAGGCAGCTCTTCCGAAGAATTTTTTCATATTGAGAGATTTTGAAACTTCTTCGTTATTAAGGATGTTAAGAAGGGAAAAAATTGGAAAAACAGTACTGTAGGATCTGTCTGAGATGTGCTCTCTTCATCCCACCATAATTTCTCCATTCAAGCTGATTTAGTTCAGGCCACTAAACCGTTTCTTTGCACACCCCTCATTCCATTTTTGTGATCTAGTTTTTACCCTTACTGTTACAAAACATGGCGAGTATTTCTCAAAACACACACGTGTTGAGACATTATGTGCCGGCTAACACAAGGGCGAAAAATACGCGCTTTAATTAAAAATGTAAAATGACAGGTACACAAGCAGCAATTCCCTTCCGTTGGTTGTAGATATCCTTGTAAAACGTAGGGCAAGGGGGCGCGTGATGTCACCACAGCCAATTTGGTCGGTGTTCTTGGAACGTCGACAAATGTGCACTTGGAACTTTAAGCGAAATCACAATATTACTTGGAGAAACTAAGTTACAAAGAAATTATTTTTAGTATTATGTACGGGGTGGTCGAGAAGTACCGAACATTGCCTATAGCTCATTACAATTGGACCTGTATTATGTATCAACTATTATTAACATTCCTGCTGTCCTCTTACCGATTGTTGTACTATTCTACTGTCAATGTAAAGGAATTTCTCGTCCACCCCCTAGAGTAAATAATACCCTCTAAATGAGGTTGCGTAGATAATTTAGTTAAATATAAAAGAACGTATGTCTTCTACTTCTTTGGCTCTACAGCCCATTGAAGGCCTGTTATTCCGAATTTGGAGTGACACGTGTAAAGAGCATATATACCAGCGGTTATTAAAATCCCAAAACCTAGTATAAATTGTACTTGCGAGGATTTATTTGAGAGTTATAAGTATTCCAATTACTCGCTAGTAGTATGCAGTCCTTAGATTGGCTGACTGTGGTCTAGTGGCTAGCTTCTAGTTGCTACCTCACAACCCAGGGTTCCGGGTTCGAATCCTGGCATGGGCTTGGACGTTATTGCTGTCATGGTCACTGAGACTGGGGTTAAGACTGACGAAGAGTCGATACGCTGGCAACGATAACTCCATATTCGGAAAGTGTCATGTAAGATGACAGTTCGCAGTCGTCCTGGTAGGCCAAGGCCCTTAATGGGCTGCAGAGCCAATGAAGAAGGAGACTGGTCTGACGCTAACATATTCTGCGCAAATCTTTTTCATTTCTACACAACTACCACATCACAAATACTCCATAATCTGCTTTGCGTATTCCATCATTGCCCTTCAGAATTCCTTAACTACGTTCAAAATATCCCTACCTTATTGGTTATTACACTGTTTCCCATACTACACTCCATCGCCTTGCTTTTCCCTTTATTAATCCTCATACTGCACTCTTTCTATCGCGTTCATACCATTTATTACGTTTTCCAAGTCTTCTTCTGACTCCTCTAATACTTCTATATCATCGGAAAACCCAGGAAGTATAAATGTACTGCATTTAACATTGCAGTACATCTGTTAATCACAATGACTGATTGAGATTGTAACAAGAAATGCAAGATGTTGCTTCAGGCAATGTCTTTCATGATCCAAAATTATTGGGTGGAAGCTTTGATCTTAAAGTTATTTTACAGTCCCATTTGCAATTGATTTTCATATCAGTTGTCTCTATCTCCTTACAAAAATAGAAAGAACATATGAAACGATGAAAAATGGCATTCTTACAGCATAATGCGGTTCAACTGTTACCAGCGAAGTGAAGCTAAAGATATTGAGGATAGTGAAGAAAACAAGGATGATAAGCAAGTAATCCATAATAAATGCTAGTAATTTCTCACATCTTTTTTTTAATGTTATTCGCAAAATGCCTATAGGAGTTTCCTCTCTCAGGTATTTCTCTCCAGATTGTCTATCTGGAAGATGCCTCGCACTCTCACTGGTTAGAGAGGAGGGCGCTGCGGGAGTTTTCTCGCAGGCGTTTCAGCCCAGAGTGACTGTGGGGCTCACCTGATCATGTCGGGAATGCCTCGCACTCTCTCTGGGTAGTTTTTATCAAAGTTCTCATATGCCGAGACACCTTCACCTATTTTAGGAGGTATATGTACCGGGGTCAAAGACCTTGGGCATATGGCAAGAGCTGTCCGCTGATCCCATTGGATCAGTCGGCTAACTGCCTCCTGAAACTGGTGGAGACACGGAGAAGGGAATGCTGCGTCCCCACAGCAGACTCGCCTCCCGTCATTCGGAAGGGCGTGAGAATAGTACCCAATGCCCGACCTGCCTGATGCAGGTTTTCTAGGGTTTTCCCTGCATCTCTTTAGGTGAAACACCGGGTAGGATCCTTAAACCATAGTCCGGGGGCTCTAGTTAACCCTTGGCTACCTTGCTCTACCTTCCGCATCCCCCCTTTTCAATTCCCTTCCTATGCTATTAAAGGGGAGTTGCCTGTTTCAGGATCACCCTCATGTAGACTGTTAACCAAAAAAAAAAATTTCACTGGTTCTCACGTGATGAGGCACCTGCACCTTTTTTAGGAGATGTATGTATTCGGTCGAAGACCTTGGGTATACGTTACGAATTGTCCGCTGATCCTAATGGTTCAGCCGGCCAACTGCCTCCTATAACTGGTGAAGACACGGGGAAGAAAATGCTGCGACCCCACTCTTCTCCTGTCATTCGGAAGGCCATGATAATAGCACCCAATAGCCCGACCTACCTGATACAGGTTTTCTAGGGTTTTTCCTGCATGTCTTTAGGTGAAACACCGGGTAGGATCCTTAAACTGTAGCCCGTGGGCCCTAATCAACCCTTGGATACCTTGTTCTTTTCAATTCCCTTCCTATGCTATTAAAGGGGAATTACTTGTTTCAGAATCACCGTCATGTAGCCTGTTACACAAAAAAAAAAAATTACGGCACGCAAAAATAGTTTTCGTTTATGTAATTTATTTATTTTTAATGTACCTAATAAAACTATTTTTAATATAAATAGTACAATTTCTATTGGATTTTTTAAAAACACGTTTTTTTGTATTTATACCGAATATGTATCACTAATATCGGGACATCAAGTGGTTAAACCTCTCTGATGAAGATTTAGCTGCAAATAAAATAATACGTCGTTTAATGTATTATTTTTAAAGAAAAGATACGTTTCAGCTTAAATTGACTGGCCATAGCATTTTTGTACTCTCAAGTTAAGAGTAGAGAAATTGTATGCCCATACGTTATTTTAGAATAAAGTTAGTTAAAAGAATTAATTCTGAAATATTGTTTGATAATGTTTTCATCTGCACTTCTTCTTATTCCTGAGATTTCATCTTCCGCCAGGCCCTCAGTATTTCATTGACTTGTATTTATTACTCAAAAGTTACATTGCCGTTAAGCCATCGTCCTTATAGACAGAATAGCTCTGAGGACATCTTTATCTTCAGGAGTAACTCCAAGCACTGATAGCCGAGCGGACACGATGCAGGAAATTGACATCCACACACGTAAAGCCATCGCCATCCGGATGATATATTAAGCTGTTGTATCATCAGCTTATGTTTTCGCACTTATAATTAAAATTTAAATTAGGTTCATGCGGACGGAGTCGTGATTTATGCTCTCACAGCTTACGCTCCAAGTTCGGCTCCTGCAGTAAAGCAGACAAGCAATTGGCTGCTGTTTCGTATTTTACTTCGTAAGATTCATAAATAATTTTAATGTTTATGTGTCTAGTCAATGCCGCATTGCTTATGAAACCCGATTTTTGTGTATCTTTCGATGGGACGTGTAGACTATATCTAAGCCAGCTTGCCACTTGGTTCGGTCTGTATTTTTCTGAATGAAAGAAATGGAAGTGTGGTATTCTGTAACCAGCAGGATTCTATATGTGAATGTGGTACTAGATTACCAAATATTCCTGAATTAGAACTTCGCCCTGGTCTACGGTTACAACATTTAATTTAGATAGCATTAACTGGAACGAAGAATTTAATGCTTCGGCACCCAGGACCACTAGATTATTCATCGTAGGTCATCCACAGGCCATTCACATCGAATAGGAAAGATTTCAAATCGTGTGGTTTGGGAAACAGCGGAACAACAAAGGCTGTTAGTTGTTAAGAGATTCTGCTATTTGGGAAGTGTAATAACTGGGGATGGTAGAAGTAGGATGGTAGAGTAGAATAGCACAGGCAAGGAAGGCTTTCGACAGAAACGATAATTTACTTACGCGTAATAAAAAGTGTGAATATTACGAAATCGTTGCTAAAAATGTTCTTATGGAGTGAAGCTTTGAAAGGTGGTGCTATAGGCGAATGTTGAAAATCAGATTGGTGGATAAAGTAACTAACGAGGCAGTTATAAACAGAATAGGGGAAAAGCGAACAATATGGAGGACGTTGTTGGAAGGTAGCGCAAGGTAGTTAATGATTAAGTAGGGCCCCCGGTGATTCACCTGAAAGTGATGCAGAGAAAACTCTAGAAAACTTCCATCAGGTAGTACTACTCCCACGCCCGTCTAATGACGGGAGACCCGGATAACATTTGAGGAGCAGCTGGCCGACTGGTTCAGTGGGATCACAGACCTATTATTACCGTAACCCCAAGGTCTGTGACCCAGATGCATGCACCCTTCAAAATACTAAAAATCGTCCAACTCGTGTGAAACTAATTTTAAAATCATTAGTTTGGGGCCGAAGGTGAGGAAAACACGGCAGGAGTAAGTCAGCCATTGCGGACTTCCATTAACCACTCTGTGTTTCCAGAAGCCCAGTGCTTCGTATTTATATGACGCCAGGTGTGAGGTTTTCTCATTCGAGTCAAAACAATTTGAATATTTCCCAAGTACAAATATAACGTTCATTAAATTTACAAGTTATTTTATGTAAAAAGAGCTCAAGTTTCGTATGTTTCTGTGTATGCATGTTCTGCACACAAATCTAAGCGCGTGTTCTTTGCGAACTATACATCAGCAGTACCCCTACGGGAACGGCCGATATTTGCGTCGTATGAAACAAACTTTGGATAGAGGCCCCCACTCCCAACTTCCCCCCCCCCCCACACACACACACAAAGACAGCCTCGCAGAGGCGTGACATAAAAATAACAAGAATACAGTCGCGATTGGCGTCAAAACCGATGCAATGTGAGTCACTGAGTCTGACTTAATTGGGTCTAGCTCGGTGGCAGATACACAATCACAGTCCTTTAAAATTTCTATAGCCCTGAAAGAAAAAAAAACACAACAAGAATTATATTATGTTAACACTTAACTTTCGAATAGAAAAGTTCTCATGCCGGAAATCGAACCCGGCCATTCAACATGTAACTCACCGTGTACATCAATCACAGAGTGTCAGGAAGGATGGAGGGCGGAGAAGGAAGAGGTTTGCCGACCATAACACGAAAGAATCCAAGATTTACGAATATTCCCGGTTATGTACCAGGCTATTTAAAAAAAATATGCCCGGGCAACGCCAACCAGTCCAATAATGAAAGTGGGAGAATGTGCAAAATAAGAAACAACCAGAGTAAAACTAGAAAGACAATAGAATATTGTAAATTTTATTCTGAGGTGGTAAATGACAAATTATTAAACATATTTGAAAATACATGAAATTGGAGTGATTCTGTACGAATGAATATGTTATGGTTTCAGTACATTACAGTTTCGACCCTAGAAATACGTCTTACGCGCACACGTTGATGGCTTGGTTTCCCGAAAAAAGTTGTGGGAAAATTCCACATTGATGGAAAAGAATAACGAATTGAAAATAAAATAGTAAATGGAACTTGTAGCGCATTTATAGTAAATAACAAGGAGAGAGCCTAAATAAAACAAGGGATTTCCACAAGACTAAAATACCCTTATTTTCAAAATGTGGTAACAAAAGAGCTGAGTACTGTGAAACGCAGGTAGAGTATACAGCGATATGGATCTGCTATCACTGTTACTGATAAATAAATAATCATATTTTTAAAATATGGAACTGGCAACGCTGTAGATGGCTTACATAAATCATTTTCTGCAGAAATGAAGTCACGCTTTGGTTACGTAATTGTAATCGGAATACTAAAGGCACAAGGAGTAGAAAATACTCGAGCGAAAAGGTCACGAGCATTAGATGTAGTTTGGGATCTGTAAATTAAGTTTATGAAGTTTTTCTGCAGTTGATGTTGACGATGTGTGGTATGTTTTGTAAAAAGGAGTCACATCATCTGAATCGAGAGGGATGTGATAGGTACGAGTACCAACCAGCTTATGCACAACAACTAACCGAGAATACTGTAACGTTTAATAAATCAATACGCTGTGAACGATTTTCTGTAACAGAACGAAGATTGCTCCAGAATTGAAAATGCAAAAAAGTTCGGTGCATGTTTGAATGATTGAACGCTAACGTGTAGGTAGAACAGCTTGATCTCACGTGAGATATATTTCATCAAGTGTAATACGCAGCATGTGTCGCTCGAGGTCGGGCGTCCCGTCATAATTTTGATATTTGGTTAAAATGGCCGGGAGGGAACGCCCACGCCCGTACTTGGCTCACAAAAGCCGGCGTTAATGACGAGGGCTGTAAACGGAAAAGTCGGTCGCGCGCGCGGCTGGAGCTCCATCTGCAATTCATGACGAACTCCAGCAGGCCGTTTATAGCGCTGACGTAACTCGACGGCGAGGCCTTGAAGCCTGCTTGCTGCTAGCTGCTAGCTGCTAGCTGCTGCCTCCTGCCTCCTGCCTCACTGCCTGTGCCTACTCCAAGGACGTCCAATTTACGTATTTTCTATCATCAATACTGTAATGTGTCCTATTTTATTTGATGTGTGTAATGTTCTTTGTACTGGCTGCTAGTATTTACACCAACTATAGTATAAACCAGGGTTTCCCAAAGTTTTTCTTCAATGGAACACTTAGTAAAATCAGTCGTTGTAACGGAACAATTAGATTATTTTTTGGGATGGGTGATTCCTAGTCGTAAATAGTAAAACAAGATTTATTTTAGCAATTATTTTTAAATATAGACCTGCATTATGACATAAATATATAAAAAATATAGTACTTACTGACTGATGATTTTGGGTCCTTGAATTGTTATCTTGTTGATATCAGGAGCAATATTTGTAAATTGAATTCTAATATCTTTTGTGGCGTCGAGGCTGTTTCTGCACTTTGACTTCATTGCAGCATGATACGAAAATCTAAGTTGTAGAAAACTGAAGTAAAGCAAAAATAGCTTGTTTTAAAATATTGGTACTACTCCGACAAACTCGCCCAGAATTCACATAAACACTGATCATTGCATTTTTCTTTCACTGATTACATCAATTAGTTTCAATAGTCACTTGCACCTAAACCTACAGATCTAGCTGTCATAGAAAGTTATTCTGAACCCAGGATTCGTCCTTAGTAGTTCGCAGAAGAGTTAATTTCAAGTCATCAACAAAATGTTGTCCGGTATTATTTTGTTCCTTCAGGAGTACCAACAACTCATTTCGAAGTTCATAAAGTCTTGATAGTGCTTTTCGCCGGGATAGCGATCTCACTTCAATTTGTAATAAAAGTGTTTTGCTTTCACTGACCATGTTATCGCACAAAATTAAATAATTGGATTGAAGTGGCCACTGAAATATTCGTGCTGACATCCTGTTGAGAACCGCTGCACTGGTTGGTCCTCACAGACTGCAATTATGTGCTGTTGAATTAAATTCCACAAACGAAGGTGCATAAGTTGGCGTCTTTTTTGGTCATAGCTGCTTATTGTCAAGTTAAATAAAATAACTGTATAATAGAGTGCTATGGCAATCTCTATCTCACTCATACAGGATTCTGGTTGACTGAACACATACACACTTGTTCATTGTTATTCATGTTTCCTATTGTAGCGGGAAACAAGGAATAGGGTTTCTTTGTTTCGCAACGTTGTTATTCGATTTTCTCCCGTTCGATGCAAACGGAGTTTTTGTCTTACGAACTGATTAAGTATAATCACTCCAAACTTTTGCGGAACACCTGTTCAGCAATTTCTTCTTAATATAATCAAAAATGCATATTTTTGGAATGCATTTATTCTTCTCTATTGCGACGGTTCATAAATAAATATTTGTATAAAAAATTGCGTTCATTTCCTATTTCCTACAGTCACTAAAATATTGAGTACACGAAAAAATATTTTTACCACTTTATTCTCAGGCCTAATGGGTATATATATATTTTGCCAGTATCTTCGCCTCAGAGTGAATGAGACGAACAAGAAAGGTCGTGACGTCACAGGTCACAAACTCATGAAAACGTTTGAAAATTTCAATAAATGATGAATAGTTGAAAAACACATGAAAACAAAACACGACTTTCAAATAATTTAAAGTTTTTCCCGAGATTATTTGATAGTATGACAAGACGCAACTTTCATCAATTCGCTTTACATATTTAGAATTACTGTGATTTCAAATCAATCTCTACTTGACGACGGTAATTATAATTCTCTGTCTTTAAGTAATTTGAAGATAGTTTGACGGACAGTGGCGTCCTCTATGTGGTACGCCCCCTTGGGTGTCTCACACGCGATCCATCGTGGTCCACATTTACAAGTCGTCTGTTCTTTTGTTTGCTTTTTCTTTACAGTCCATTATGATATTTTCTTTAATGTCACGTAGTGTGAATTAGCTATTATTTATTTTATGGTCAACAATTTATCATCAGTCAACATCACACTCTTTACTCATTTAATTTAAATAACGAAAAAAAAAACAAATTAAATAGCAAACCAAAGATATTTTTGTTTAAAACCAGGGAGATTCTAACATACCAGAGACGCGCAAAAAGATACTATATTTAAAAACAAAAACAAATCCGCGGTAACGTGTAAATATGTCAATACGATCCGGTCACGTTGCACCTTGTTTCTCCTTATACGATCACCCTTGTACATCCGGCTGTTTAATTATTCCCACTTTTTACTAATAATTGATTATGTATCTATTGGTATTTAATATACCTTCAATATAATATTGTACTCAATAGTGTGTATTTAATATCATCTTCCCAGAAATTCATGCTAGCTTTAGTCTCGAATAATAAGTCACCTGTCAGTTGTTCCTACCCAAGGAACTTCCCGTACCAATCCAAACCCTATAATTCGCTTCAGACGCGTAGCTTATATGACATAAAAGTATCTTCATGATTAACGGGAAATATTCTTCCTATATTTGATATTTGCTAGATAATTCCATATTTGCCATGGTCGTTTATTATACTTCTTACGACTTAAAACTCGCCGTTGTATATTTACATGTTAAGAGTTGTCTTCATTCTGATAAAATACTACTTCAATGAAGGTATGACGCCGACGTTACTTGATATACGTCAATTTGAATCGATTGGTTGGTTACCTGCGTTATTTCTAGTAATTGATTATCACAGATAATCCCATGATTTGGTGCTAACGTTTGAATTTGATAACTTCCGTGCGGTCATATAATAATGGATTTGATTGAACTGAGGGATCAGGTCTGAAAAGATTGGTTCATGAATGTGTTGTTAATGTTGGCATGAGAAAGGGTAGACCGGAACTGGGCAACCAGCTGCGTATTTCCGGTCGCCACGGCTTTCCATTGCTCCATTGCTCCTATCGCGTTACTCAATAACATGCACTTGATAAATGAATGCGTCAGTCGAATTTTTATTATCCTTAGCTGGATGTCTGTTACATTTTTGTTTGCACTTTTCATTTTATCTATAAAGAAAATATATATAAGAAAATCACGATGATGAATCACTGGTCTTTCAATGAAATAGCTTAGAATGTGCAGCTATAGCAGACAATATGAAGACAGGACAATATTCTTAGTTTCAGATATATATTTTTTCAAATAGTTTCAAATCGTGAACATTAATACTGCCGTCCGAAGTAGAAAGGCAGTAAGTAAAAATTTTCCACTTTTGAAAACATTTCACGGAAAAATTTATTATAATTAATTTATGAAGACAAATTCATATTTCTTTGTACGTATGAAACCACGTTTCTTAGGGATCGTGAGATTCAATAACACACACACGTAGAGGTTATAAGCGTTTAATCAACGGCGAAGTGCTGTACAAAGCTCGTACTGCTCAAGACTGACTCCGATTTGGAATCCAGTCCTACTTATACATACATGGAGTTCCGATGGGTAATCTATCAATTCAGCGTGTCTCTCATCTTATTGCTTTTCGCAGCTGCTGAGGTGATAAACCAGCGACGCGTCAACTGCTCTACATCACTTATCAGACTAGTACCTTCAATTTGTGAAAAAATAAACTACTTTCTCATTCTAAAAATTAATTGTATTGGCATTTAAAAAATTGGAAGTAAACGGTCCGCGAAAGTTGTTAATCATCGATTACAGGATTTGCACTAGACAGACAAACCATTTCAGTTAATTTAAGCTCTATAAAAACGAAGGAAATGGTAGTATAGTTGAAGTAAAAAATCAAATCTCTAATACTTGAACAACTATTAAAGTATTCTATCAAAGTATGGTAGATCAATATTAAAAAGATTTTACTGTGGCATTTCGATGAACTAAGGTTACACAAGGAGTAAAATATACAAGAATGGGAGAACTGGGTTAAAAGTAGCTTTCGTCGACCAGGATTTTCTATCCTCCAGAATTGGGAAACAAATATATAAATTAGACTTAGTGGGAAATTATATTAATGAATATACGATTGTGCTGCGTAAATATAATTTTACTACTTTTGTGCTTAATAATATTTTCAATACGGGTTAGAAATTCTTTCATAAAAATTGATCCACTTGTTTCAATATTGTTGGCCCTATGTGAATGGCACCGCACGTTCTTTTCTGGTTGTTGAGATTGTTCAGTCGTAAGGCCTGTGGACTTAACAATAAATATAAATAGACAATTCTCCTTTGGCATACAAGTTAACGATTGTTAGCGCAGTCAGCCTGATACTTGGCCGCCCTTCGTAACCCCCTAACTGCCCTATTACGTGAGTTAGTAGTGGCTTCGCGCATTAGTCACGCCTAATTATTCCCATACACGGCGCCTCGTCCATAAATAAATCGCCCTTCGTGTCAACTGCACACCAACATAATCGTGAGTATTCCTTCTGTAAAACCGGTAGATGACGTTGCATCCATGCCCCACCCACAGATCACAAAGTTGACTCGAGATGGAAACGCCATGAGTCATTGATATATTTCATATCTTCTAGACTTCACTTCACTCCACATATGGTGATCGTATGCAGTATTTAACAACGTTTCGTTTCGAGTAACGATTTAAATTCTGTTTAATGAATATTAATTACTCGTAGATGGAGATATTATGTGTGACAATACGGATATTGTCTACATTGCATTAAGTAAAAATTAATTTGTTATACTTATGTGTTATTAAAGTGATTTGTGGTTATCTGTTTGATAACAGTGCAGGTTGTGAATAGCTATAGCTATATCCAGAGCTACCTGCCTCACACAACTGCACAGTTATATTCATCAGGCTCCGTGGGTCGCGTCACGTTGCAGTCAAATTTGACTACTTTCACTTGAAGCTTAGATAATGCTACTTTATTAATGCATTCAGTTCCCGCTGTTGTCCTGCTATTTAAGTATTAAACCGGAAGAGGAACTATTCGACAACAATCCCTTAGACATTTCTAATATTTTATAACTAAACCTGTTCCACCTCTCCGTGATTCACGTGACGTAACCGGATTCAAGAGCATCAACGACACCGACTAACTATTGCTTCCACACTAATATGGGACATTTTGAGCCACGATTTCCCCTTCTCTTCCACTCCCCCGACCCAATTTATATCACCCTACCCCACATCCACCTCTAGTTTGAAAGGGCTGTATTTTACCAGCATCGGGATCAGCATTACTCGTTAAAAGTCTAAAAATAGTAGCAATTGTATGAAAATAAGAAAGTAATATAAGGTTATTCAGTAATGGCGGGTTGATATTGAAATGGAATAAAACATTCTGTGTGTAAGGTATTAATAAAATTATTTTTTATTTCAAAAGCCCATTTTTGAAAAATAAAAATACTTTTTCGTTAATTCTCACACATAACTTGCTTTCTTCTATTTCAACATCGATCCGCCCTTATTTAAAATCCGTATAGTATACTACTTCCGATTCCTTAGAGTGTCAAAAAATACTTCCAGTATTTTGAGGTAGTCCAGAAAATACCCGATTGGTGATAGGCATATCGATTCTTTTTGTTGAGTCGTTCCGAGTCGATTCATTGCTACGAGTCGATTCTTTTAAACGACTCTTCTGCTCTCCGAATCCCATCCCATTCTTTTATCAAGGTTGAGTAACTTGAGTAAGAAGGGAGGGGAATGGGGATTACAAATAGAGACAAAATTATAGAACAAAATATGTAACAGGTGTAACGTCATTTATTTCTAAAATAATATATATATATATATATATATATATATATATATATATGCTTTAACCTCCCCCACTCACTCCTGTCTTCATTTTGTTTTTCTGATTGCTTGCCGCATACTTTATTTTGCTGATAGTAGAAGTCTGAACACTCAGACAATCTCACTGACCCAAAAAACCATTTATTTGGCTGATATCGCCCGGTTTGCTTCATTTACAAAATGGCACCCTCTATCGCCTTCATACCTAGGGACATCTTACACTACAGTGTTTATTTCCGGATTGTAAGTTTGTACAAAATTTGGCGAAATTATTTCACGCTTTTAAATTTGTATGTGGAACACACACACTTCTATTTTCATTTATTACTTATATTAGTTTTTGACTTAACACACACGTCTTCAATGTAAATTTATTTAATACTCATATAATCAAGAGCTTTCGACTTGCGACATAGTCATCTATTATCGTCACAACAAATTACATACATTCTCGTAACAAACTGTTGGTTATCATTACGTTATAACAGTGAAAAAGTCATCCTTTTTTATTTAGAGTTACAATAACTTTTACTTGTAATTTGTATTTGTTTCAACTCAGATTACTGTTGAGCATCATTTATCTAAATATGGTATCTAAGCCAAACTAGAAGTTTCTCTGCGGGAAAATTAGTTTAAAAAATAATCGAAACTTTTTAGCTAATCCTCGTGAAGTTAAAAATTTGTTTCCGTCCGCTCGTAATTCACCACAAAAGTCGTTTATACTTCTCTTAGTATTAATTAGGTGTACGTATAAGAATGGCGCATTTTTGTCTTCTGATAACATATAACATCGTGACGATCCATCTGTAATGATATGATGAGCATGCAACAATCTCTTTGCTCGAAGAAAGTTGTCAGACGACACTTAGCCTTGCTTCGCACAGCTTTTCTGTCGTCAGACATTTTGGCTCGTGTCGCAGTGTCGCTTGCACTCTTCGGCCGGGTTTACCGACTTCAGAAACTCGAATTGGTAATGCATGAAAACTCAGAAACTGCCTCAGCATATGCACAACATTACTAGGTTGTCTTACGAAAATAGCCAGTAAAATGGGCAAATAAATAAATGTATACAAATAACATTTACTTGGAAAAAGAGTGAATTGCCAGCTGTTCCATTCAATAGTGTAATAATACAAAACAGTGTGATTTCTAGTAATGCACCTAGAAAAGACACTAACGCGGAAAGACCACATTAAGGAAAAGAGAAAACAAATAACACAAACTTCAATGACTTGTAATAGTATTAGGTAGAAAAACCCTGGGTCCTATGGCATCAGGAGATGCACCAGTAAATCAAACATAGTCATTATTCAAAGACACGAGTCTAAAATACTCAGATCTTTGGCAATGCAGGAATTCACACAATTCATAATGACTACGCTTACCGCGGATCCAGAATCTCAATCAAAACTCCAGCATCCAGTATACTCGTACTAATCCACTAATGCAGCCATTTCTGACTGAATTCTTGTTAATCGCGACTTACACAATTAAATTCCCGAACTAAAAACAGTTCAATTACTGACCTCAATAAAAAGTGTCTGTAAGAGCAGTATTTAATAGTAATCCATAGTACGCACACACTATAAACTAGGACACATGTTCACTCCGTGATTCCCTATCGTGGCGCTGACGAATGGAGTAGACTACGACGATGTTGCATTCACTAAGTGAGAAATATAAGCTTGATAGAATATAAGAATTTGTGCAAGTGGCGAAGTCTGTTGCGGAGGCTGGATGGGCTCTTATCAGAGAACTGCTTCCTGCAGGACATCCGGACACAGCGGCCTTTCCTTTCTTCCTAAAATGCTATTGCGATGAACCACACCGACATTTTTCCTGCCGCTTTTATTACACATTTAAAATGATCATTGCAATATTTCAAAAACTCATTTGCGCGTCTTTTATGCGCGCCTACAGCAAGCTTGCAGCCCAACAAAGAACATCAGCCTTTTACGAGCTACTTATTTCCATCTCGAGAACACCGCAGGGTAGCAAATTGTGATCGTAAAATTATTCGTTGATCCACAGGGTTGACTGGGCGGGAGTAGTCTCCAGTCTTTATGGACTCGATAATAACAGTTATACTCGTCACAGTACAATTTTCTTTAAAAATATTACTCAAAAGTAATTTTATAGTTGATTCGGTTGATCTTTCGCGGAATGTAATAGTGATTACAGTTATGGAGAAATGTCTAATTTTGGGTATCATACATTATGTGAATTATAAATGAAATGCCTAACACCAGAATGGGTGGGGTTCAGTTGAATACTTGTACTGTAGCTGCCTGCTTTTTACTAAAACGATACTTAGTATGCAGTATACTTGCAAAAGGAAACCAGGTACAATATATATTGAATGTATTTTCGTTTCTATGCGTATTACGTTACTGCTGGGTTCTAGCTTGATCCATCTCTGTCAAATGTAAATGTTGTTTCGCAAGCTTCGCGTTCCTCTTCGTTCTGTTTAACACAGTTCCTTGGTTTTGATTGCATTTATTTATAGCAAGCGTCCGGTTATTCGGATACAAGTGATTATTTGGTTCAAAACTGGAGCTCGTAATAATTACAGTACATTGGGTACACAATTCTTTTCAGTTTCTAACGACCATAATTGAATGTTTCGCCCGTATAAGGTCTGTGCTTGGTTTCAAGATGACAACTGATCTTCACGACTTTCAGATGACCCACTAGTGAGTCGATTGTTTTTAAATTATGAATTTTGATAAGTATCGTAATTCGATCACTTTCCCTCAGAATTTGTGTGTGTCACGCATGCCTGGAAATTTGGGCAGTCTTTGCACACTTACCAACTTACAGTATTTACCTTCTTAGTCTTAACTTTAACGAGATTTTTAGTTTTGCGTATGTGTGAATAAGGAAACGAATCAGTAAGATGAACGAGTTGTTGTAAGTAGAATTCAGTTTTATGGGTGTTACTCCTGGGGTTTGAGAGAGAGAGAGCTTTCTCCGTCCGTTTGATCACGAATGTTTTAACTGTTGAAACTTACGTCAACATACCGTTACACATTGCACCTATCTTTCCATTTTCAGAGCTGCAAATCTAGGCTGTTAAAGATTGCCTTTGTGTTGTGTTTCTCTAAAGTAGTGACAGTATGTAGATATCATATTGTTGTGGACTTATGATCAGCTAGTCTCCCAAAGCATTTCACTGAAAGAAAGTAACAAAGAAATTTAAAAAATAGCAATTCACAACAGGAAAGTACTGATTAATTTATAATATTTATTTTAATATGCGATGATCGATCTAGCCAAAACCCTAAACTTTTTATTAATCATTTGCAGAGACTCTCCAAGTAACTTATTCACATTAGTATTGATTTGTTAGAAAAACCTATTTTATTTCTAGAAACTTCCCTGCATTTTTAATTAACGTTTTTTTTGCTATAGTCGGGTGTTTTAGTGGAAGTTAAAAATCTATTTGGAATGGGAATAGTGTAGGTATTATTCATCTGGTACGATGTCACTGTTTTATGAAACTAAGATAGATAATTAATTATAGTTGAAGTTTGTGTGTATCACGTCCAAATCTGGGATTGTTCATTTCATTAGCAGTCTTATTTTTTTGGTACTTATAATTCCAGAAAACATAACACTGGCCAAATTTAAGTTGTGCTCGCAACTTTCCGAACCTGACTTGTCGTAACTAAGAACAGAGTAATATATATGCAAATTTGTAATTTCAAGAATTCTACGTTAATACGGTAACTAATTTCGTTCGTCTTAAGCCTTGAACTTTTAGTTTTTAAAGCGGTAGAAATAGCTTGTTATCTGACCGTGACTTACTGTACTTTCGCTCTTTAATATTTACCTTGCCCCTAATACGCAGTGGATGGAAAGGCGTGGGTTATTTATCCGGTCGTAGGAGTAGAGTGTCTGAAGAATAGAAACCGGTTCCTGAACTGTGTGAGCTGCTTTGGGATTCTTGTGAAACCGAAAGGCTTAACACACACAATCCCATCCAGAAAAATTATGTAACGGCACATCCTCTTCATTATCTTTCCATCTGAGTGCGGATTCTAAGCAAAGCTATGACCATTTGTTATCAAAATAGTAGCACGGTGTATCGTTTCACGGAACGAAACTGAAAAATCCTTCATATCTTCTATTAGCAAAATATATCAACGAAGTAACGAAATATACAGACAAGATTTAATTTGTAATACAAATCAAAAGCAACGCACTAAAGTCGATTATATTCATTTCGGACAACTTGGAAGATAGGAACAGTTGTTGCAGTGATATATTTCTAGTTTACATGACAATTTCGAATTAAGTTTAGGTTCTATGATTCATGTTGGAGCCGTAATCAAGAAGAACGACCCTCGTGTTTAAGTCGACATAACTAGGGAAAAATCTATCAATTTCTTCCAATATCACGTACTCTCGTTATCATCGTATTACAGAAACAACTGAATAGGGTAAATGTGTATAAAAAGAGACGGCTCCATCGATTAGTAACCGGCGATGCGTCACGGCAATACAATCCCTTTCTTTACCATGCCCAAATATTCTGATGCCCCTTATGTAACATATAGTATTTGTATTACAAAATGGAAAACTTACTATTTAAATCCTTATTAAAAGTTTTTGAAGACAAAAAAAGAATTTAGGAAGCAATAGCTAGCACATTATTAAGAGAAAACAATAAACAAATTTTCAAAACATATAATACACAACTAAAATTTAAATACAAAATAATTTATACTTAATAATTTTTGTAATATTTCTTTTATATTAGTTATTATTAATTGTTTAATAATTTCATAACTCAATGTTAGTGAGGCCCTTTAGGCTTTCTGCTATTCGTAAAGGAGAGATGTCTTAGTGATGCATGCTATAGTACGTACCATTCCTTCACCAAGCCCAGTAAACACTCTCCGAGTAGTTGTAGTTTATATACTTTCATATTTGCAAGTGTGCCTTCATAGAAAGTACAAATCTTAAACTATTATTGGAAATTGAGATACCAGCAATTTTTACTTTTTTGTATAGTCATAGCGGCGGTTGGTTTTTAAATTTTAGACGAGCTCCACTCATACCCGTATACCAGTAGCAATCCTCCACTGAGGCGAGAGGTCACGCTGGGAAACATCTAAGTCTAAAACTTTGTAGAACATATACATACTCCAATGTTTTAGTAGCAACAAAGAAATTAACAAAATGTTACCATTTCTTTGCAAAAGTTTCGCTTGGTTTGAAAAACCTAATTTATAGACCCCAAAATGTGTCCAAAATTAATTCGCCAACAAAATTAAAATATTCATTATTTAGAAGTTATATATTGAAATGGTAAGGCTGTGTAGATCATGAATTTCACTTTGAAATATTGTAATAAGAAATATACTTATCGTATTATTAAATGTTAATAATAATTTAATAAAACATTGGATGTTAAATTACGCAAAGCATCCAATAATTATAAATAAAGTAATTAATCTTACTTGTCATTGTAAATAAAACAGAAATAATGGCTGAAAGTCAGGAATGGGTATAATTTATTTCAATTGAAAACGTTTCGTCCTCCAACTTTCGGAACCTCCTCAGTTCATTAATTAAAATGTTACAAAAATTCATGTTTCTGCTTCTTTGTGTTTTATTTATAATAAGGCTTTATTATTCTTTGGGTTATTGTGCTGACTTGAGAGCAGTGGTTCAGTTTATTTGGGATGTTTCATTATTGTTGCCAGAGGTCGGCTGGACATGGTTTTATTCTGCCCACTAACGCAAACGGACCTCTATGACGTTACATCAAAGCAGGTCGGCAAGGACCATACTGGAAATTTAATCCTTCTGATTCTCTATCTGTGCGCAGCAAATAAGATGTCTTGCAATTTCGCAACGGTTCGTGGGAGCTTACAGGCGGCCTTTCACACTTCGCAAGCGTCCGTTACGAAACACGGAACACTTAGCTCAACTCAGCTCAGCTCACAGATTCACACCTACGCACCAGACAAATTAACAACCGCTGCCTACCTTTGAAATTACTCACAGAAAGTGACGAAATTAATATTGCTAACACTACACGAAGTTTATCATATTCAATTTAATTTTGTATGTACTTATAATTCCTCGGCCTTCCTTACGGTGACTAACCATTCCTGATAATGTATTTTCTTTACACCTCCTAATTTAGCTCACTTTTAAACTTTCTATTAGAGTAACTGCAGCGGAATATATATTATACGAAAGCTAAAAAGTTTTGCTTTTGACTTAGTCACGAAATTTTTGACGAAAGCAACAAAGATTACAGAAACGTTGAGTGCTATTTATTTTATCTCAGTTCTTTTCCTTTCTTGGACCAAGAAATGGAAAATAAAGATAAGAGAGAAGATCAACTGTTACATTCACCACTAGACGTATAGGGTGCCCTCCGGTCTACTTCAATAACATTCAAATTTCAATAAAGAACAAAGCCAAGTATTTGGGTTTCCATCTAGACCAAAAAATTACCTGGAAAAACGTGTCCAAAAAACGACAGCAAATAAATCTAAATTTAAGAAAAATGTCTTGGCTAATGGGAAGAATATCAAAGTTATCTTTAGACAATAAAAATTTATTATAGAAATGCGTCATTAAGCCCATATGGACTTACGGCATAAAATGGTGGGGATGCACCAAACCATCAAACCAAAAAAATAATTCAAAGGATACAGTAAAAAATACTCTGCACAATCACCAACGCACCATGGTTTCTTTCCAATACCACACTATACAACGATCTCAAGATCCTATTCATCACTGAGGAAATCAAAAGACTAACGACACACTACCTTGAGCGAATGGAAAGACACCAAAATGGGCTAGTAGCCGAAATAATCTACACAGAGAAGACTTAGAGATCGTAGCCCACAGATATGATTCAGCAAGACAGAGACTACTATATATATTGTCACCTCCCCTTTCTGCTCCAACTGTAAAGAGTTGAGGTGACCATCCCTACTCTCCGCCACCAGCCTAAATTGTGTAGCGAAGAATAATCAGGATATTGCCCAAGCTAATTAGCGGGTCTCCGGTAAAGTTAAAGTGATGAAAAATAAATAAATAACAAATCAACATCCAAACAAAATTCTTACGCTAGCAATTTTCTATGTTTAGATAGTTGATTCTGCTGCTAGGGCGCCCCGCGTCTTGGAGCGGAATTAAATACACACGTATAATAAATAAAATATACTGATAATAAAGCAACGAAGGGAATGTAACGAAAGAAATTACACAAATTTACACAAGTGTTTGGCCACAACAAATATATCGACCGACAAAGTTTTTTTTACAATGACAGATGGAGATGATATTTCTTTTTCATTTCATTCACAATACTTGTTTGTTGGCCAATCCGATGGACGACTCCGGAACCATAAAACGTGGATTCCCCGCACTTGTACGTACGGACCAATCCAACGTATACCAGTTGTTGTCACCTGGAGCCAGCAGTCACGAAAAGCTAATCTCGTTCGTAATATGCCTCAAATACTGAATCGATATCTGGTCCTTAAGTATTACTGCCGTTCAGCCACACTGTAATCTCAACTCGCTCCTCGTCAGTCTCTCCGTCCAATAATCAACCGATCTTCCTATCTTTCCCTCCCCCCACCGTTTCTCAATTATTTTCCAAAGCATCAACAAGAATTCTGCGATAGACTCTTTGATAAAAACAAGAAAAAAATAATGTTCCTTAAACGAATTTAGAAATCCCCAAACAATATCCCTGCGAGAAGGAACGAATATGAAAGGAATGATAATTTAATTTTATTTAATTTAACTCAAAATTTTATGGTAACAATAACTGTTACCACAGTCTCATCCCAATAATCACCTTACGTTAGTAAGACGTCATTAGAAATGTGGATCGGCTGCGAGAAACATTTCAACAAAATTACAGAAAAACAAACATGTATGCCAAAAGGAACGGGTCGTTACTATATATATATATATATATATATATATATATATATATATATATATATATATGTAAACCATTGAACTTCTAGGGAATCGTCATTGGACGATTGAACCCTACTCAGGTTCTTAAACACATTTTTATAAAATTTACTTATTGCATTGTACTGCAGATTGTAAATTGACAATTTAAATAAGTCACGCTGTTCAGACAATAATGTAAGCTCCAATAGAGGCTCGCCAATAGCTTGTTAGTTGACGCGAACATAAAATAACAATAAAAAGAAAACATGTTTACACAACTGAAATTTATAAAATGGGAATATAATGCTCATTATTTAAATATAACAGTTTAATATTGCAAATTTTCAACTTGGTTCAGAAATCGAATTTCCGGTTCGTAGACGTTGGCGCAATGAGCACCGATGAGGGTTGATCGGCACTTATGTACTAACATTCCCAAATATATATGGACTCAACGAATTGCAGTGAAAACAACTAACTTTCTTAAATTATTAAACTGCGGTTCAATTTCTGCTCACGATTTCAATTGGACGGAAAGTATTGCTTTTATTAAGGGAAGTACCCATAAGTAATCAATTATTTCAGAGGCGACAATAACAACGACTTTATTTACATTTCATTTCATTTCCATTCAATTACATAATCTCCGTCATTATCTAAGTCATTTTGCCACCTTGCTGGTAGAGTTTCAATCCCCTGTGCGTAATTTATTTCGTAATAATATTCCAGGTAAGGTCACACATCATCCATACTTTTGAAATCTTGATTCCTTAGGGAGTGTTCCATGGATCTCAATAAATAAAAATCGGACGGTGCTGTGTCTGCGGTAAAACCTCCCAGTTTAACTGTCTTATTTTTCCTTGGCTTAATCTTCTGTATGTGGCCTGGCATTATCGTGTTGCAAAATTATCTCTTTTCTGCTGACCAGAGCTGGCCGTTTTACCAATAATTCCCAATTTCTTGAAGATGTCTTTGGACTGTTGACCAAGAAGCCTGATACTTAGCTTGGGATCACTTTCCACCAGTGATTTTAAAGCATCATTATCAAACTATACATGGCGTCCACTTCTATCGCTATCAGACAAGTCAAAATCACAGTTAGAAAAACTTTCTGAACCAGCATTGGCACTTTGGCTTTCAATACGTCTCCATACGCAGCACAAAGTTTCTTTGTTGCAACCGTTGCATTAACATCTGAACGAAAATGAAACAGTATGTAATGACGTAAATGTTATTCAATTGGATGATGGTCTCGGGTTCGAATCCTTCCATGGGCTTGGATGTTGTGTGTGCGTTTTCAAACTGTGAAACTACAGATCACGAGTTCCCCCTACCATAGTCGCTAATAACCATAGTAGTTGATGCGACTTTAAATAAAGAGCGAGAAAAACGTTTGAATTTAGAAGTCACGACGTCAAGACAATGTGTTGTAATATTGCGCAATAACTCATGTCTTTATACACTCACGCTAGAAACTAGTCTGGAGCCGTGTATTCTACGTATTGTGGAACGTACGTAGGTGAATCCCCTCTTTAGTGCAATCGATGGAAAGTTCTTAATTTATTTGATCTACTTTAAAATCACAATGTTGCAAATGTCATTACACTGCTCTACGAAATAAAACTTTGAAATATACCATATATCATCATAATAATAAAGTATTCACTAATTGGCTTTTAAAAATCCTACCTACTCAGGTATAACATGAAATTTCTATTTAAATCGCCCCATCAACATAAAATACCTTAGGTTTTCAATTTCGTAGACAAGGCCGTCAAATTATCTCACCATAAATTCCACAAAGAACTTTTGGAAAAAAAAAAATATTCCTTATTTTGGTTAACAGGCTACATGAGGGTGAACCTGAAACAGGCAAGTACCCTTTAATAGCATAGGATGGGAATTGAAAAGGGGGGATGCGGAAGGTAGAGCAAGGTAGCCAAGGGTTAACTAGGGCCCTCGGGCTGTATAATAATAATAATAATAATAGTAATCATATTCCGTAGATCCTGTAAAGAAGCTAAGCTTCAAGGATGTGGAATGGGTCAGAGTGTACATTTATTACATTATTTTATTGTATAAAAGAAAAATATACTTATAACAAATTTTTGTATTATAAACTATTATAAATTACTCTTCTCCGATTCTTCTATAAATTCCTTTATTGAATAGAAGGAGTGGCTAAGCAAAAATGAGCGTAATTCAGTGTTAAATTTACCTTGATTATCGGACAACTGTTTAATTCTGTGCGGCAGTCTGTTGAAGATGGATATCCCTGAATAATGCACACCTTTCTGTGCAATTGACAATGTTTTACATTTTTTATACAGATTATTTTTGTTCCTTGTATTGAAGGGATGAATATCAGAATTATTAAAAATAAGTGCCTATTTGTGATTAAAATAACACGTTAAAGTGAAAATACCTAACTTTTTGAACAGAGTTCTGCAAGAAGTTCGTGAGGAAACCTGACATATTGCTCTAATAACACGTTTTTGACTAATAAAAATCTTATCTATGCCTACTGAGTTGCCCCAAAATATAATACCGTATGATAAAATAGAATGAAAATATGCAAAGTATACTAATTTTCTTGTTTTTAAATCACTGAAGGTGGACATTGCTCTACGGCATGTGTAGCTGAGCTGAGTTTCTTAAGTAATTGATTAATCTGATCAGTCCAATTTAATTTATTATTTACTAAGAGACCTAAGAATTTAACAGAGGAAGTTTCATTTACATTTTTGCTGTCTTATTTAAGTGTTATAGATTGTAAAGTTGTGTTAAGTGTGTGAAATTGCATGAAATGTGTTTTGTCACAGTTATTTGTTAGTCCGTTCGCATTCAACCATGTTAGCAGGTTAGTTAAATTATTGTTACTTGCCCCTTGTAGTGTGTCTTTGTTACTTTTTACTATTACACCTGCGAGTATCATCTGTGGTTTAAGGATCCTACCCGGTGTTTCACCTTAAAGAGATGCAGGGAAAACCCTAGAAAACCTGCATCAGGTAGGTCGGGCATTGGGTACTATTCTCACTCCCTTCCGAATGATGGGAGACGAGTTTGCTGTAGGGTCGCAGCATTCCCTTCTCCGTGTCTCCACCAGTTTTAGGAGGCAGTTGACCGACTGGTCCAATACGATCAGCGGACAACTCTTGCCATATGCCCAAGGTCTTCGATCCCAGTACATATACCTCCTAAAATAGGTGAAGGTGTCTCGGCATGTGAGAACTTTGATAAAAAAAACGGAGAGAGTGCGAGGCATTCCCGACACAATCAGGGAGCCCCGCAGCCACTCTGGGAAAACTCCCGCAGCGATAGTGTCTATTCGTATTCCCAAATTTAAGCAAATTTAAAACGCCTGCGAGTAAACAGGCAATGTAATTTCTCAACTTACTGACTTTTATGACGACTCGCTTCTCGCACACTTTAACATTGATGAATGAAAATTCACAAATTTACAAGTGGGGCATTCCATGTCAAGTGATCTGATTTCAGGAAAGTGCCCCACTTGACCATCATGGATTTTGATAACATTTTATGTGAACATTCATACATATCCCCAAAGTACATTGGTAAACTTTCACATTCTGAAATTTCATATTTATGGAGATATTGTAGTTTGTTTAACTCTATATTTCATCAACTTTGAGATGTAAGATCTCTGGCAGTATATTATTGTAAATAACTTTTAAATGTAAATATCAAAAATACTTTGATGAATAATGAAGCAAAGTATGGCAAAAGTCTGAAAAAATTATATATCTCTGGAAGTAAAGGTACGAAAACTCTGACACTTTGCACTCTATAAACTAGCATCACAAAGTCTTCGAATGAAAATTTTCATTTATCTGCTGCTCTCCAGTGCTCTACACATTGACATTGAGTGTAAAGTTGACGATTTTTGCAAAAACGCCAAAAGTTAGATATATATATAGCCTACTTTTATGAAAAACATTTTTAACAACGATTTCGTAATATTCACACTTATATTACCCGGAAGTACATTCCTATCTTTCGCGAAAGCCGTCCTTACCTGTGCTTCCTACTCTTTATGTCTACTATACTTGTACCATCCCTAATTATTATGCAGCCCAAGTTGCAAAATTCCTTATCTTCCCTCATAATATCTGTTATTCCATTGTTTCCCATACTACATTCCATTACATTGGTTTTCCCTCTATTAAGCATCATATTAACCTGTTCCTCCAGGGCCACGTTCATGCCATTTATTATGGTTTCCAACTGTACTTCTGAATCACCTAATCTGCAAACTGCAGGGTTTTATTTCTTCTCTTTGCACTATTTTTCCTGATCCATATTCCATTTCAACTTTCTTCATCACCTGTTCTATATATAAGTTAAACACCATGGGTCACAGACTGCATCCTTGTCTTACTCCTTTCTTGATTTCTGCTTTCTTTTCTTGCCCTTCAATTCTAATTACAGCTGATTGTCTTTCTCGATATTTTATTTCTGTGCTCTTCAAACCCCTTAACAGTTTGTTCCAGTTCACACTCTAAATTTACAAATGCCTTGAATGTATGCCTGTTTTCTTTATCCTGTCTTCAAATTATAATTAGACGCAGAGTCAGTGTTGCTTCTCTTGTCCCTATCTTCTTCCCGAAACCAAACTGATCCCCTAGCTCGAATTGTGTTTGTCTTTCCATTCTCCTATTCTACTATTTTCATTATTATTTTGAACGCGTGATACTGAACTAATTGTCCTGTGCTTTTCACATCTATCAGCCCAAGTCTTCTTTGGTATGGGTAATATGTTGTTTCTAAAATCGTCCGGTATTCTTCCTGTTTCGTAGATTTCGCAAACTATCCTCAACAGTCATGATATTGCTTCTTCACCCGATGATCTAATCAACTCCGCTGGAATGTTGTCAATTCTTGGCGCTTTACAATTTCTCAGGTCTGTCACCCATGGCCCTGTCAAACTCTTGCCTTATAATTTTGTACCCCAACTCTTCATCATCTACCTCCTCTTCTTCTTCTACTATTAGTTACTGATCAAGATTTCCACCGTGATACAGCTCTTCTAGATATTCCTTCCATGTTTCTTCCTTTTCTTCTTTATCCAGAACTGGCTTTCCTTCCCCTTTCCTGATTTTCTTACTAACATTTTAATCTCTCTCCGCGTGTTTCTTTGATTTTCCTAAAAGCTGCGCCTATTTTCCATTTCACTATGAAAACATCAAGCGCTTTGCATTTCTTTTGGTGCCAAATCTCTTCGGTTACTTTGCACTTCATATCTATCTCTTTCTTCAAGCGTCTGCACTGCTCTTTACCATTTAAATCTCTCGTGTTTTTATATTTACGTGTTTCCTCAATCACTTTTATTTTTTTGTGTTATCCATGTTTTTCTAATGGTCTGAGCTATTCTTCCAAATTTTTCGTATAGTAATTTTTCTTTTATATTGTTTCTTTCTCCTTTCTCTATTAATCAACTCTTAACATCTTCTATGAAACACTGTTGTTTCAGTTTTTCTAATTCCTCCTTTTGTTTTAATTTCTTTCTTCAATTGTTTCATTTTCTACCTCCATTTCATAATCAGATGATTATGGTCGGAGTTTGTATCTGCTCCGGGTTACGTTTTGCAGTCCAGCACCAGATTTTTATATCTCTGTAATACCATTATGTCCCGGCTTCTTTCATGTGTGGAGTCTTCTTTCATCTGTCCTAAACCAGGTATTCGTCACTACAAATGTACTCAAGACAAAATTCTTTTAGCATATCTCCCCTCTGATTCCTTTCCCCAACTACATACGTTTCTCTTCCCTTTCCTATTACTGCGATCCAATCACTAATTGTGATCAAATTCTCGTTTCTCTTAACATACGTCATTATTTCTTCAATTTCTTCGTAGATTTTCGGAATTTCTTCTTCATTTGCGGCACTAGTGGGCATATAAACTCGAATGATTGCCATTGGCTGCGGTTTTTATTTATCTATTTTATATTATTAAATCAATAAAATACGGCCAATAAGTGAGTAATTAATTTTATTACTATTTAATTAATCCATTGTTCCCACATAATTTCGGCCGTAAAATATCGTGAATTCAATAATCATTTCGTCCGAGTGAGTTGTGAAGTGAAGATCAGGAATTGCTCAATTTTATACCTGATGAAGTCACTAAAGGGAGACGAAAAGTCGAATTTCAATTAATTAAATAGTAACAAAATTTTATTTTTTATTGATTTAATCTTTAAGATAGACAATTATGTTTGAATTTATACAGTAAATATTTTTTACATCCTTTCGACTCTTGCAGCTTACTTAAACAACAGAATTAGGGGAAAAAATTCTCGAACGAGTTTGTGTGGCGAGTAGTTGGCCACTGCCATTCGGTTGTAATTGTCGTGATAGTTGTATCTACTTTGCTTCTGTGTATACTCGAAAATCAGACGCAGTCAGGTATGTTGAGCTGAACAAAACTTTCATAAGTTTATTCTGTTATTAATAAATTAACCATACTCCTTACGGTACTTTAGAAATAGTCATTTATTCCATATTCTTACAAGTTGTTATATATACACACTTAAAAATATCGATTCTTTTGACCTGAGTGCATTAAATTTTTAACCATTGAGGTTAATAAATCTGGATTATAAAAATGTTATTGTCTTTGTAGCAGTTATTATTATTGTGGAACATGTATACTGAGCTGCTCTACGGACGACAGTTTCAAGTGCGTACACTAATCTAGTCGGAGTCGTCTGCTGCCTCCACATGTGTTTTTCATGTTGACTGTCGTTGGTTGCATCTGGAATCTATCACGAGCATTTATCTTTTCTTGTTGGTTAGATTTTATAAAAACTACAGATTTAATAGATTTTTTAAAACGTATGTTTTAACTCGTCTATCATTCTTAACTTGTTTTGAGCAACCTAAATTACATTTTTCTACAGCTTTTATTCCGCGCCTGTAATGTAAGTGACCTATGCTCATGATTGAGTTGGCAGCTCGGTTGTCATGAAAGCCTGAAGTGCAGTCATTCCTGCCCTTGAATTACGTCATGGCGCAGAAACATGCAGCGTATCTGGAGACGATAAGATAAGGCTAGGTGCGCAGGGCCGCCAACTGCGGCGTGCTGTCTATACCGAGGCGAGCGTTTCTTTATTTAGACAGCGTCTCACTGAACCGTGACGTTGTTTGGGTTCTAAATACACGCCTCAAAGAGTTTTACAGCCGCAGACGCTGGACCTGGAATTGCTTTCCAATGGCTTGTTGGCGTGCTTCTCAGAAGCGCAGTGGCTTGGTTAACAGCCGCTTATTTCTGGCGACTCACTTCACTTAGCGCCGTCTAAATGGGATAAACCAACACGATGCCACGCTCAAAATCATGGAATCCTACTTACGAAATCTATTTCATTTCAGCCTGATTGTTTTCAGTCGGTGAAAGTGACATTTTCGTACCTTTACAATCACTTCTATCTGATATTATGCATAAAGTTTATCCATTGCTTCATAAAAAATATTCAAAACTTTTTTCAATGCTTCATTGTTTTAACAAAATTCGTTAGTACATTTGTATTTTAACACGTTATGTGGATTTTTCATAGGATTCCATAATTGTTAATCACTTTCCAATATACGTGGTGTCATCAAAATAAGTAAAAAGGAAATATTTTGATTTAGAGGGTTGTATGAATCCGATTTTCAATTATAATTTTTTTTAAGTTTTTTGGTTCAATTGTTTCTGAAGTACGTTACAATTTGGGAGACAATTTGAATTATCGGTTAATTTGTTGATAATCGAAAACTCTAAGTTTGTTCTTATGTATTCGACTATTTTTGCTTAAAAATGAATCAAAGAATTTTTATACAATTTTGCATGAAAAATGGATGTAAGTGTAGCATTGTATTCGAAATATTAACCGTAGCTTTTGGCGAATCGTCTATGATTAAGACAAGAGTTTACGAGTTATACAGACGTTTCAAAAAGGGCTCCTTAACGTTGATGATCAAGGACGTCAACAAGTGATTCAACGTTGGAAAATTTTAGGTAATGCAAGGTTAAATGTAATTGTAATTTCGTATAAGGCTTAGTAAATGCATGTATGTTTTAGAACAGGAGTGGTAAGATGTTGCACAATGATCAAACTGAGAATTAGGCATATACAATATTCATGGTGGCTGTAAGAACACACACACAACAACTTTATTTTGTTGTATTTTCTTATATTGTGTGCCATAGATTCTCAAACTGCGTCGCGACGCTTCGCGACGTGGCAGCTGTATTACAGGGGCGCCGGGAAAATATTACATTAGAATCATTCAGCCCAGAAAAGTGTTTCGGAGGATAAATCAAAAATTCCTTGAATTATGTTGTGACCCGTCGTGATACAAAATACATATATATTATATCCATTTTGTTTGGTATACTAATAGTCAGTTTAATAATTGTTTTAATTCTGTCTCTTCAGACGCCTGGTGACATCGTTCTTCTTTCCTATTCGTACGTCGGCTGTATCACGTCTTCTCAGACCAAGATCCTCTAGCACCTCTCCTTCAGATTAATCCGCATCAAATGTTATCTTTTTATTTTATGTACTCCCACCAAATGAATCTCTCTTCTCGAAACGTGAAGAAACAAATTTTATAAATTTTGTTTGTTCTGCCTCTGCTATCTCTCTGCGCCTCTCTCAGGCAGACTCTGCACCATCTGCTCAACAATACAACCCAGGCAATAATATGCCGTAATCGGCGAGGTTCCACCCCGACGTGTCCTTGACGACCATCCTCGCTTTCGCCCTGCTGTACGTGACTCGGTACAATATTAAACTAAATTATTTTGCTTTACCGATTCAATGTCGGGGTCATGCGCAACCACAGAATGTAGGGACAAGAGAAGAAATATTGACTCTCCCTATAATTTTAGAAGACAGGGTATGAAAAATCCGGCCCTCGCTCATGGCATTTGTAGATTTAGAAAAAGCGTTTGATAATGCGAACTGGAGCACACTATTATGGATTTTGAAGAGCACAGAAAAAATTATCGAGAAAGAAGGCTTATCTTTAATGTGTACAGAAGGCAGTCAGCAGTAATTGGAATTGAAGATTGAGAAGGGATATTTTGACGGACGTTAAAGAATTATTCTACTTGGGAAGCGTAATAACTAGGGATAGTTGAAGTATAGTAAACATAAAGAGTAGGATAGCACAGGCAAGGAAGACTTTAGCGAAGAAGAGGAATTTACTTACGGGTACCATAAGGGTAAATATTAGGAAATCATTACTAAAAATGTTGGTGTGGAGTTAATGGACGATAAGAGTTGCGAAAAGGAAGAGAATAGATGCCTTTGAAATGTGGTGCTACAAGCGAATATTGAAAATCAGATGGGTGGATGAATCACTAACGAGGAAGTTCTATGCAGAATAGGGGAAGAAAGAACAATATGGAGGACGTTGATCAAGAGAAGGGATAGAGTAATTAGACATGAGGGCCTTTTAAAATTAGCATTAGAGGAAAGTGCGTAAAGATAAGAACAGAAGAGGGAGGCAAAGGATGGAATATGGAGGGCAAATTAGGAAAGATGTGAGGTGTGCTAGTTATGCAACCAGTCTTAGAACTGAATATAACAACACTGATGAAGTGTCTGTAGCGCAGGAGGATACTACCTATTTTGGATTGAAATTTTAGATATAAAATTTAAAATATCTTGTCCATTGTCGCGATAGTTTAGTGAAATTTGTGGAATGTTCGCGGAGCGTTTTAATTTTGAATGACATATTTTGTTTATTATTTAAACGTTTCATAAATGGCATACTGCATATGTTCCTTTGGTTGGATAAAATTATAAATATGGCCGAAATTTATGATGAATCAAACAAAATGAATTGTGAAGTAGTACCAACCTCCAGCCCGAAGATAAATACGATAAACCTGCGAAAATTGAAGTTCCAAGTAATGTGTCAAAACACAAGAAACTGTTGAACAAGACTCAGATGTAGAGCCTAGCCTCCAAAGCGCAAAAATCACCTCCGTAAGTAGCTATCATGTGTCTATTAATGCAAATGAACGATAAAATTTAACGAAATAGTTGGGATGTGGAACCAAATAGCCTGGAATTATACGGAATTACGGAGAATCAGTTTGAGAAATTATAGAATTTCAGACGCGAGCCAATCGAAATTGTGTGATACTCTCGGAAAATTTCGGCAGTTGTTGGACGAAAATATCGACATTGAAGAAGTTTTCGAACTAACGTATAAGGAAAGTGAGCCACAATTAACAACCGTGCAAATACAAATAGCTGAAAACTTTACGGGAGTAGATACAGAGCTTGTAAAGACAGACGGTGGAAAACAATATATTGATATGAATACGAAATTAGTGTCTGAAGACATCCAACTGCGAGATGTCCAAGAAAATATTCATACTTACACTATCCGTAAGTAAATTCCCTTTTTTGCCAAAACCTTTCTTGCCTGTGCTATCTTACTCTTTAGTTATTATGCTACCCAAGTAGCATAATTACCTAACTTTATTCAAAATATCCCTTCCCAATGTAAAATTATTTTTTGTTCCAACTTTTTCCCACATTACTCTTTATCACCTCGTTTTTCCTCTCTATTAATTCTCATGATGTGTTTATTAGAGACCAGATTAATTTCTAAAATTTATATATTAAAAATGCAACTCTACAAATAATCAATTTTTCTTAGTTTCTGACCTAAAAAGTGTTTAGGAACATATTTAAAAATTTAGGTAAATATTAAATTTTATGTCCAGTAATGTTAATTGAGTTTCGCGCCGAAACAGCCGCTTAATGTGTAGTAATGTTATGTAAGTTTCGCGCCGAATCGTCTCATCCAGCGAGCGCTTTGTTAGTTTTCCCTTGCCTCCGATGTTCACTCTTCAAACTTTGAATACATACCGAGCTTTTTACACTCTTTCCGGGACCTCGAGGTAACTTGAACCTAGGAACCCTCACACATATGACAGCCAAGAAACGGAGCGTTGTCGTCGTGCCCCTTTACAGATACGTTTTAAACTGACGCTCCTAGCGCGCCGCTCCGGACCGTCATTCTGGAAGACAGTGAAATTGGAGTATGTTAGATAAAAAAGGTGAAACTACTGGACCGAGAGTTTGGAGCATATGCGCTTTGTGAAGAGAAAGAGACAACCCCACGAAAAGTATGGCTTAAGTAGAAGAAAATAAGTACAGAACGCTTAGGCCATATACCTTTTTGAGGGAGCTCTGAGAAAATATTCCAGAAGATTATAGAAATTACTGAAGAATGGACGATAAAACGTTTTAAGTTATTTAAAATATAATTCACCCTTATATCACAAAAAATGATACATGACAGCTAGCATGAATACGCAAGAACGATTGGCAGTTGGTCTCCGTTATTTAGCAACTGGACAATGAATTTCAAGTTCTAAAATTTTCATATTGTATCTCAATACCTTCCTTGTGTTATATCATTCCAGAAACATGTTGGTCTATTTATATCGCAACGAAGAAAGCTGCTCGAATGCCTCGCACTTCATTTATAAAAAATTCTTTGTTTGCTACCGGGTCTATATTTTCTTTGCAGAATTCACGCAACTTTTCGTATGCGCCATTGTTAAGGTTTTTATTTTTATACTCATCACTTTTTATTTACCACAGGCACGGCAAATTTCTATACAATTCTAAAAATGCTTGGTTGGACCGATTCCACATATTGCAACATTGTTAATAAACAACAATAAGGGATAATAATAGAACTAAAGTCAGCATGTGTCCGAGAGATGTGGTGCAGGTTCTAGTCAGCACTCCTGACGGACACTCCAACCATCTCGGCGGTCAAAATCCACACACAAAGGATGGGAGCGCACGTCTCCAAAATTTAGCTCGGCTGTAAATCCAACCATTCCTCGACATCCTACTTTCATCAAGTCCTCGGGTTAAGGTGTCGAGTATGGAAATTGCTAGCCATACTTAGTTATCCGATGATGAAACTGTCTGGGTGTAATTCCCCTATTATTGGGTGGTTGCGATGATCATCCATAGGGGACATCTGCTAGCTTCCACTTCGGATGGGGGTGCGCTTGGCCTCGGAAACCAGGTACTGCAATCCGGAAAAAGCGGGAAGCTTCAAATGCTAGTCGTAGCGTGGTACTCCCCTTTATCAGGGTGTAGCCACTCACCTTTATCAAGGAAAAAGGTTACACTTGACTAGAAGTTCCAGCGCTACCGTTAATGTTGAGCCCGGCCAGTCGTAGGGGAGTACTCGCTTCCATCGGGGCTAGTGCGGGGCCCTTATGGAAGAAAGAGGCTCCCCGGGCTGGCTCAAAGCGCGGTACGAGGTTGACCTAAGCCCTCAGCGAAAAATACAGGTAGACAGAGGTGAGATTTAGCCCAGCTGTCGCTCTACTGGGCGGCAGCCCTGCTCACAATTGGGTTGGACTCTGTCGGGCAGGGTTGGTAGTTATGATTCACAGGAAGACTGGGAAGGGCCCAGCACCTGACCCCGTGTATGCCACAGTGGTTTTACGTGGCGAATGCGCTTAAAGTGGTGTACAGAGCCCCGAGGGGCTCCTCACCGAAGGTGCTCACGAGACTGTTGAAAACCGGCCGAGTGGAGTTAGCCACCCGACCGGCTCGCGAGTTGCAGATATTTATATGCTCAAGTTGCGTACGGCTCCCACACTCGAGTTTTTGACCTGTTGGAAATGCACTCCGCCAGCAACGACGAGAGTGCCCTCGGGGCCACTGCCTTATCCAAGGGCTGGTGGCTTCAATTGCTGGGCCTGGTCCGCCCCCCACTCTTGGGTAACACATACCCAGGACACCGACTTTCTAGCACTGCCACCGTGGGATTGTGAGCGTCCGACAGAGTCCAACCCAATTGTGAGCAGGGCTGCCGCCCGGTAGAGCGACAGCTGGGCTAAAGCTCACCCCTGTCTACCTGTATTTTTCGCTGAACGCTCAGGTCAGCCCCACGTCGCGGTTTACGCCAGCCTGGAGGGCCTCTTTCCCTGACAAGGGTCCCGACCAAAACCCCGGTGGGGGCGAGTACCCCCCTACGACTGGCTGGGTTCAACCTTAAAGGTAGCACTGACACTTCCAGCAGGAAGGCAGCCTCCTTCCCCAGAGGAGCCGCCTGACTCACCGAACGGAAAAGCTCTCACTGCTTTTAACCCCTCCTCTAGAAAGAAGGGCCGTGCCTGACTCCCCGAGAGGCGAGCCCTCACTGCTTCTAACTCCTCAAGGGCGAGTACCACCTGTGACTGGCATTGAAACTTCCGTCTCCTTTCGGATTGCAGCACCCGGTTTCCGAGGCCGGGCGCACCCCGTTCGGGAGTGGAAGTTAGCAGCTATCCCCTATAGATGACTTTCGCCGCCACCCAATAACGGGGGAATTACACCCAGACAGTTTCATCATCGGATACTAAGTATGGCTAACAACTTCCATACTCGACACCTTCATTCAAGGGCATGGTGACCCTATTGGAGGATGACTGTCTTGGGATGGACTACTCTGTTACTAGAACCATTTCGTAATGGCTCCGACCCGTCTCAGTCCATCCCCCGTGCTTATAAAGGATACCAGTTCCCGACGAGCCACCCTGGTCCGCCCCCTACTATTAGGTTTCAAATACCCAGGAATGGCAAGCGGGACCCGACACCAAGGCACATGAGAGATGCACGCTGCTCCCCATTATGCCGTGGCCGATTAGATTACACAGGGGCACCACGGGTAGGTTTGACCTCCGACTTGAGGATGAGAGGCTGTACACACATCATCCCCCTTCCGCCCCCACTCTGTCGGGCAGTGGTATGCGCTCAAAAACCCACGGTGGCGGTGCTAGCAAGTCGTTGCCTGAGTATGTGTAACCTAAGAGTAGGGGACGGACCAGCCCTTGGGTAAGGCAGCGTCACTCTCGCCGTTGCGGGCGGAGTGCATTTCCGACAGGTCAAAAACTCGGGTGTGTGAGCCGTACACAACCTGAGCAACACAATCCGCAACTCGCGAGCCGGTCGGGTGGAGAAGTGTCTCGAAGCAATCTCTGGCTATCTCCACTCGGCCGGATTTCAACAGATGCGTAAGCATCTTCGGCCAGGTACCCTCGGGGTTCTGTACGCCAACTTATGCGCTTTCGCCCTGTTAAGTCAGTTTGGCATGCACGGGGTCAGGTGCAGGTCCCATCCAGTTTTCCTGTAATCACAACTACCATTTCCCGACAAACAGGCTTTTTGGAGAGGTGCAGGAGCAGGATGGATGGATCGTCCGTACGTGGCGGCCTTACTACTTCGACTTAAAATTCCATTTCTTACACATTAGTTAAATGGAACCCCAAAGTTAATTCTTAACCCTTTCGAGTTTCTTGAATGAATCTATTCTATCTGAGTCCATGTCCTATGCGTCGTCAATGAATTTTGGAGCATATACACGAAAATGAATGTTTTAACGAAAGTTCACCAGAGTACGTAGCAAAGATTAGTTTCATGATTATTATGCTGCATTAGTACGTTGGATATTTTTCAATATTACAAAATGAAGTTTAAATTAAACAAATTAAATTGTAACAAAGATCGAAGGTTTTCCCGGTGTATTTGTTTCATTAGGAACTCTTGGGCTTCCGACTGGGTGAGAGCAGGCATTGGCCACGACGTTACGATGATGTTCACTGTCATCCTTATCAAGTAATATCCTAATGCCAATTGAATTGTGTTGCGGAATGCAATATCAGAAAATAGACGTAAAATGAGAGTAAATAATTTTCAAAACGGTTGAAGATAGCTGTGGCTAAAAATAATTTAATACGTCTCTAGATTCGCACGGAAAACGAAAATCTATGTTCAAGAGTCGGGGGCCGCCTTTGTTGTGAATGAAGTTGGATGTCGCCATTAGTTTGAGAAAGAGCCTGCTACTGCGAATAGACAAGCAGGTGTCGGGGTCTGGGATACCGTGCCAGGTCGCGTATCAAAAACTTTTTATTTACTCCACCGGCCTCATATATAACCGCAAGCAGATGGCAGATGTTAATTGGTAAGCCGTTAGCGGCATAACTATATCCCGCTTTCCATGCAACTGTAAAAATATCGACACCGACTCCGTGAAGTCATTTCTAAACGGCATGACTACTTAGAAAGCGGTCACCGATAGCACTTCAATTACAGCTTAGTCGGGCGTGCTCGAAAATGATCTCGTTAAATAATTCACTTCTGCTCCCCTCAAATTTGGATTCCGTGGCGAGTGTCAGACTGCCGAATCCCCACTCCTCAGTCATGATTCGAATTACTGTGAGTAATAGTGGAATGCTTGAGCGTACATTACTTGGCACCGGGCCTATTCGTGTTCCATTTATTTAAAAATATCTTCCTGGCCGTCGTGCCTAAGTAGCTAGATGTTTCATCTGCCACCAGATTCGTTGCCTGTCAGTGTGCACAGTGTGGTCATGATGCGCTAAACAAATATGCGTTTTATTATATTATACTATTTTGATGTGTTGTGAATGTCCACCTTTGCTTCAAGTTAAAATCGAAATGTAAAATAAGGATAAAAACGGAAAATACAAAAAACAGTGGAGAATAATGATACAGGCTTGTTACTTCTTTACGTTTGAGATAGTAATGACTGACTTAAATCAATAGTTGGGCAGTATTATAGCCTTAAATTTTCTTTTATTTGGAGGTATAGGTATTTTTTGCTTATAAGTCTATAAAGTTGTCACTTAACAAATACCACATTGAAAATTTAAATAAAGCCACAAATAATCTTTAACTAAGTTCTTACCAAATTAATTTAATCAATAAACATGTCGAAGTACTCTGACAACTATTTTACCACCGAGTGCTTTCAGGCTGTCAAATGTCTCGAAATAATTAGATGGTTTTGATGGTTGCAGATATTTGTTTAACTAACTCTTCTCCCCCTCCTGCCATTGATCCAGAAAATTGCGTGGGTAATGGTTGTGAAGCATCCATTATAGTTTTGGTTTGGTCTCTTAGTCTTACGTGCATCTTGCAGTCAATGTTTTATTCAGCTGGCTACTGATTTTTAATCCATTTTAGCTTTGGAAATGTGTGTGTGGAAGGAAAAAGAACACTAAAATAACAAAAATATACTTGTAAAGCCCACCTTGTAATTTATCCTGTATGCATTCTTTGTAATCGCCAGACAAATCCGATTATGATGAATGAGATTTTATTCCTTTTAATATATGTGCTTTTATACCCGTGCCATGGCCTGCTGAAGTTACGAAAAGCTGGAAGGTTTATATCAGAAAAATGAATTTTACAGTTTAACTCACATTGCAATTTAAATTAATTGACTTATTTACTAATTACGCTGTTGGTGATTTTTCGAATCAATAAATAGTTTAAATTTCGTTAAAAGTATTAAAGACAAAATTAACGTACTAGAAAAACAAGTTATCTACAGAATTAATTTTTTAGATAATAATATATATTAGACAAACAAAGAAATAACTGAAAACAATAATAAAAGAATACAATAAGAATATCAAATGTGACATTCAAAGCACACAGATGTATCATTCATTACTTTGATTGGCAAAATGTTGAATTATTTATTTCTCAAGATGGATGATCGAAATGATCCATATCAGGTGTTACCCTGATGTACTTAATGTGAATATTGGCACAAGTAATTTACACAATATATGCGACGCACTCTTACTATAATAATTTCATTTTTGTACAGTTTCGGTTGCCATTGCTGAAATCTTATTGTCTACATTGCTCAGTCATTGTTAAAATTCAATCCGGCCGTAACGATCGCAGGATGCTGAACTATTCATTCATTCATAGATACATCTAAAGCTCCAGTACAACAGAAAAATTTGGAGGACTTTGACCAAGAGAAGGGATAGATTAATAGGCCACGTTTTGAGACATGAGGGTCTTGTAAAATTAGCATTGAGGGAAGTGTGTGAAGCAAGAACAGAAGAGGGAGGAGGGTGGAATACACTGAGCAGATTAGGGTGAATGTGGGATGTTGTCATTATGCGGAAATGAAAAGAATAGATTGGCGTGGAGGGTTGCATGAGACCAGTCTAAGGACTGAACACAACAACAAAGACTCATGTTATCCATTTAAAATGTAACTCTGTTTTATCTTTTATTTATTATTTAATAAAAAATATTCTTACATATTTTAACGAAATATTCTTTTTTCAAATCTGTAATTGTTTTGTAAATTTTTGTAGATACTTGATGAAGTCCACATTAATGGACGAAACGACGTAAATGTATTTAATAAATAAAAATTGGTCAGCTAATAAATTGTCTGTATTGTTTATTATTACTTAATGTAAAATTATTAATTGAATTATGCACTTAAATTAGGCTGGTGCCCAGTTATGTACAGAAGCTGGAAGCTGTTACGGCTGGCACATCACCGTCCCGTCTTTATTAGAATAGTTATCCATTAATGACGCAGCACTCAGGCCTGAGGACCAGAGTTGTCCTCCACTGCCTCCCTCCCTAGCCTTCCTTACCTCTTCATTATCTCGAGAGATGAAGAGTGCTCTGCAGCCCGCCTCTCTTTCATAACGACCAGAACCCTCGCTCCCATAAGAAGAGCAGTTTACTTGTTTCCGTTTCCACTTTGGCAAATTTTAATTGTATGGCATATGAAACGATAATTTACTTCGCACGCATCCCTCCCCTTAGTATTATAATTGAGCGAGACGAGCCTCGAAGCCGTGACTGCCAGACTACTACTACTAGTTCTGTCACAGGTACCCGACAAATTGAAGCACCATATTGCAACACTTATCACAAGGATTTCAAGCTACCTACCAAGGTCATATATACGAGTAAGCACAGAACCATATTTTCTGTTTTGTATTTGCGACCATAACAGAAGCTTTATAGTTGAAATACCGATGTCGACGAGGAGATTTTCAATAATGTAATTAAACAAGTTGTTTGTGAGGTATTAACGAAATTGTTTCTTATTTGAATGGACATACATGGACCTTTCAAATAGAAAAATAACAGAATGGAAAAATGTCAACCGGACCTGGGCTTAAATTGAGCATTTCCACCAACTTAGTTTAGAAAAATAATTTGTTTTACTCCATTCCAACATTGGCTCGCCCTTATCGAAAAGTCTATAGATTTGTACGGGAAATAATCAGAATGTAAGAAAATAATTTATTTAATTTACCAATTCTTCTATCGTACACTATTTCCCTAATTCTAGATATTTACAATGTACTTTTTTATGAATTAACATTTTATTTATTCTTTGGCTACGAAAATCACTATTGGTTTTCCTGTGTATACTGACTGTTTTATGGCATATAACCCTTGATGAATCAAATCCGCCGCAATTGAACTGGTTCAAGAAAATGTATTGCCAAAACGTTCGTTTGTCTGTAGGAATGTGCAATAATAATACATTTTTGCTAGGAATGAGATGCTTAGTCTGGAGCGCCAGTGTAAATATTTATTCGGGTTGTTTGTTCTTCGTGTGTCTTCTATCTGCAAAAACGGCACGTCAGAATTTCCCCGACTCCTGCCTGGACTACTGCCAAATTGTGTCTAAAATCAATGTTACGGTTATATGCAAAAATCATGTACACTTATTCCATCTATGATGTTGGAAGTATCTTTTTATCATACATGAGCAAAATTTGCAATTTTATGGTATGGTTTCCAGTTTTATTATATAAATTGTTATTTTGAGAATAATTCCGAACAGAGTCGAAATCAAATTTTGTAGTGGTTACCAATGGTATTTATGTTACTGAAATTCCTTTCGAGTCTAGGTTACAGAAATAAATATTCCCACTAAATAAAAATATAGATTTCTAATAATAACTAGACCATGTTTTTGTCGGGTTACCTTGCATACTGAAAACATACTTCCGAATGTTTATTCTCACCGTTCTGTTAAAGAAATTTAGACCACTTCCTAGTGTTACATTAAACTTAACATTCGAATTTGAAAAAATATCACTCTTAAATATTGTGATCCTTTGATTATTGTTTCTAATTTCCAATTGCTATCAGAAATCTACGTACTCAGGAAGAATTCTTAATTATATTTCAAATCACCTTACGAATCTGTGGTTTATAATCTATTTATTAGGCAATCAAATTATCTCATCATCGCTATTATAAATTTAATCTGGACAAAACTATAAATATTCTTATCCATTGAAATTTATTCACAAATTTATAAAAATTAGGTAGACTAAGATTAAATACTAAATTAATAATTTACCTGTCAAGTTACCAAGCAACAAATTTATGTACATAGTTATCCCCATTTTTTGAAATCAGTACAAAATTATTGACCTTAGTAAAAATTATGGTATCAGGGGTATCTTCAAAACATCGCAATAATTGTTTTTTAAATATTAGCGATAAAATTAATATTTTCAATAAAAATTAGATTGTAGGCAAATTATTTGTTTACATTGCAGTGCTTGATATATTGGTCAAACCAAAAGTTGAGTAAATATTCTCATCAGTGAGCATAAAAATAATTTAAAATACAATGTAAAAAATTATTCAGTTTTGTAAAAACATAAATATTTTAACAACCATAAATTTGATTAGAAAAATGTAAAATGTTGTTGATGTAGAATGCAATCTCTTTTCTAGACTGATGAGTGAGTAATTATACCCATATGGCGGGAAGAAGACCGGGGCTGATAGATGCGAACAGCACAGGACAATTAATTTAGTATCTCATGCATACAAAATATGTTTATTATAAAATGTTCAAGATGATTTTCACTGTAAATATTGATCCTTGTAGTACGAGAGGTTCGTTTCAATTCCTTTTACACGGGAAGAACTGCGTTTCTAATTAAGTTCTCTGCACAGTTTCCTACATTATGTTATTATGGAATCTCTACGCCTCATTTACGCATTGATCCTAAATACGCATCAAGACAAATATGTTTAGTTCTAAGTAGTTAGTTTATCCGATAGGGTCAATAGTTGTTGTTTTGGTAATCAGTCTTAGGACTGGTCTGATGCAACCCTCCTTGCTAACCTATCCTGCCCATAGCTACCACATTCCACATCCTTACTAATCTGCTTAGTGCATTCCATTTTTTGTCTCCCTCTTCTATTTTTACACCACACACTTGCCTCTATTGCTAATTTTACAAGACACTCATGTCTGAAAACATGGCCTAGTAATATATCCCTCCTCTTGGTCAAAGTCATCTAAATTGTTCCCTCTTTCCCTGTCCTTTTAGAACTTTCTGGCTAATTACCCTATCGAACAATCTGATTTTCAGTAACTCCTATAGCATCACATTTCGAAAACATATACCTTTTTCCTGTCCGCCATTCCTTCCGTCCACGTTTCGCACCCATAGAACGCCACCCTCTATTCGAACATGGTAGGGTCATATTGGTATATGACCATACAGTGGATGCCTCGATTTGCAACCAGCTAACCATCTTTTGCTACGAGCTGTAAACGTACTGCGGTGCTTCAATGCCAAATCTTGCAAATTACAATACCCTTAGCTGTGTTTGTATAACACCTTCATATTATAATTTCAGTATAATAGCAATTCCTGAAAAAAAAGGTTACGGTGTACGGACTTTCAGAAACCCAATTACAGTATCCTACGAGGAATGGGTAAATTAATAATTCTTTATGACGTAGTAGTTATGTGGAAATGAAAAGGCTTGCACGTACAATTCCATCAAATAATTATGTTGAGGATAAATTTATAATTAACATAATATATTTATAAAACTATCAAAATTGTTTTACATGAAGCGGATCTATGAAATAATATGAAAAGTAAATTCTTTTTTTTCTTTTCTGTTATGTTACGTTAGTTATGCATTGATCTTATGTTTTCAGTTCTTCGAACAAAAGACGTTCTGACTAAAACGAAACTGATGTTTAAAAAAATACTGATCGAATACCGTTCACACAATTTTGTTACTTTTTCTTCAAGAAGGATCATCGCAAAAAAATGCAGTAGGAGAACGTAAACAGAAAGTAAACACATTTTGCTGTCCCTTGGCCAACATTCGTGCAATCACAAATTGTTAAAATCCAGTTTTATAGATGTTAGCCTGCCTGGACAAGAGTCATTATCTTTTCCAGATGGCTATATTCACAAAATTAATTTCGTTGACGGTATTAAGGGCTGCAGTACTTAAGCACGCCTAAAAACTGCAGGAGAACATTTGTTTGAATCTGGAAGGCTCAGTGCCTTAGTTCGTCAGTTTTTTTATCTGCTGTGATTCTGGGGTAACCTATTTAAAATTCGTGCATATGTCGTAAATAAAGCCATAAAACCTTAAACTTTAAAACAGAATTGCTGTTGTTTTAATCTTTTACCGACAGATACAAACAAAATTATATAAATTATTCAAACATTTGATAATTTATCATTTATAAATTCAATATTTCTGTAGTGTTCTATAGTAAGCAGTGTGGAGTTCTCTTGGAAGCTGGTGGTAGCGTTTTCGTGGTTTCCGAAATTTCGTGTGCCAACAGTGATACTATTTAGATAGGGCAAATAAAACGGGACTTATACATTGACTAAACTAACAATTTTCAAAGTTGATGTTTTTTCTAAGAATCACAGGTTTGTACAAGAATTCTGGGCACTGCACACAGGTATGATACGAGACTAATTTCCGAATTGATAAATATAAAATTGAATAGTGCCTATCAATGTTCAGAGGGATTCAATTTTATTTTTCTGGCATATTTGACTATCTTTAAACTTTTTCAATTTCATGATTTGTGTTAGTTCAGAAGTATTTCGTCCGTTGAAACCTTTCTTCAACTCGCCGAAAACGTTATAAACGGGTAGAATTCTGGACTGTAGGGAGGATGTAGACGCGTTTTACTGTCAAATTTCTGAATGTTATTCCATACGGAATAAGTAACATATGAGCGGGAATTATGACTGTTTGGCTGCACTGTGGGCGTTTGTGTGATCCCAGCCTCGAGAGCTTCAACAATTGTCAATCACAGAACTTTATCGGACCTTGGGCATTTTCGGCGGAAATGTATACTTTTGTAACTTTTTTGTCAATAAAATGACACGAAAATTCTTTCCCAATGAAAAATTGTCACAGTTCCTCGCGGTATTGTAAGTTACACTGTGAACAGGTATTGTGTTTTTGTACGTCCGTCAACTGTCGAAGAACTCGTTTTAGTACGTGAGGTGGTTCGTCAAAATTCGGGATTGGTATCAACTACGAAACTGTGTAATTGTGAGATCTGTAGGTGATGACGGTTTGCAGTGAGTACAAATGGCGAGGGGTATCGCATTTGCATGCAAACTAGCTCTAGCTAAGGTTTCCAATTCCTGCTACTGACTTGCCTAACGCAATGCAATTATTCGTGTTTGCCCGACAACAAATTAAACCTCAGTTATTACCTGGCCAACACGGGATGAAAACTCTTCGGGCGCTGCGGTGAAGACGGGAAACCAGAGATTAGGCGTAAAATATGCTGCGAACACAAAATCTGTCTTACAGTATTCTTCACATTGAAATGTATTCCGGAACTCTCCAATTTTTTTCTTGACGAGTCTCACAAAGTTGGTATTGATGAGGAGACAAACTATTCAACACTTATCAATATATTCATTTCTAGCTAATAAATTAGTTGCTTACATGGTATATATTTTGTAAAACATTTGTTCTCATTTAACCGTTATATGGGTGCGAAACGTGGACGATAGGAGTTGGGGAAGGGAAAAGACTAGAAGCCTTTGAAATGTGGTGCTGTAGGAGAATGCTGAAAATCAGATGGGTGGATAGAATCACTAACGAGGAAGTTCTATGCAGAATGTCGTTTCGATCTCTACACCCGTGCGACGTACATGCCTACATTTATTCTGTTTAAATTGCAACAAAAAAGGACCTGGAAGGAAAAATCACTATTAGACCGGGAATCGAACCCGGGGTGCTCTTTCCCGCTCCGGTACAGATTTTTACATTTGGATTCTTAAATTCAATTTCATAGCCTCCTTGGCTGAGCTTTGTCGAAAGCATTTCTTCTGTTCTCGTATTGCAACAATTTTGTTATTTTGCTTTTCGTATAAAACTGAAAAGTACAGAGGCAAGCGGTATTAATCGTATACATTTGACGTCAAAGATTATTTTGCATAATGCTCGAAACATTGTTAAAATACTCACTCCACAAGTCAAGTCTTGTCCATCCTGAATTTCGTAAGATTGGCACTAAACGTAAATTTAGTTGTCACCCAGGATGTAAGGATTTTAGCAAGCAAACACTAAATTTTGTTCTAAAAAACCATAAATTTTGTATTTTACGCTCATCAATTTGTTTTATAAATGGGAAACGTGAGAAATTTTTTAAATTACATTTTAATTCACCTGATAAAGTTATCTATTAAAAAATGCAATCGACGAAGAATGGAAGAAACGCAATAATTGCGTCAATGAAGCTCTGCCATGGAGACAACGAAACTTAAATTAGAAGATCATGTCTATGTAAGGACGGTGAAATTTCGTATATGGTCGGTGGTCCATTCGGATAGTTCATATGAGAAGCGGGAAGCGGAAGGTCCGGGGTTCGACCCCGGTCCGGTCGTGATGTTTCCGTCCAATTTCGTACAATTTTGCTTTTAGCATTTTAATTGGTTAAGTACGTGCTTAGTAAATGCCTTATTCGGAGACTCAAAAGTCAGTTTTCAAGAAAAGGATGCTCATTATTTCAAGTTTTATTAGTTTTCTTTACAACCTTAAAGTAAATTTTAAAGATAAATATATTTAATAAAGTTTCCTATGACAGTTTAATTATCTTGTGTTCTTTTGTTTCAGGTGAGGCATTTCGTATTCTTTATGAAAGGTATGTTAATTTATTAATAAATAGCAATTAGTATAATGGTGTGTGTTAAAATATTTTAGTATCCTTTCGTATCGAATAAGAGAAAGACGTACGTAAGCTACTCTTTTTTGTTTCCAACTTGTTGATAATTTAATCCTCATGCTACGGAAATTTTTTCATAACTCGTTGGAGCACAGAAAACGGTTCCACATATTACGAACCTCAAGCTCTGCTAAGAAACAAAAAGGAAGTACAAATATTTATTAGAATTTTTTTCCTCGACGTTTTAATGAAGCGTAGAAATTATTTATTACTAATTGTGTCTTATGTTTTGTAATTATTATTTTTTGGTTAACTTTTTTTGGGTTAACAGGCTGCATGAGGGTGATCCTGAAACAGGCAACTCCCCTTTAATTGCATATGAAGGGAATTGAAAAAGGGGGATGCGGAAGGTAGTGCACGGTAGCCAAGGGTTGACTAGGGCCCCCGGGCTATAGTGTAAGGATCCTACCCGGTGTTTCACCTAAAGAGATGCAGGGAAAACCCTAGAAAACCTACATCAGGATACATGAGGGTGATTCGTAAACTTCTTTTATAATGAAAGGAATAGCAAAACAACTGCAATAAACTAAACTAATTAGAAGCTTATAATATATTTTGTTTAATATACATTTTCAATTTATTGAATTACAGTCCATATTAGTAATATAAGACCACGTGTCACTCCAAATTCCGAATGTGACATTCAAGATGACAGTCCGCAGTAGGCCCAGGCCCTCAATGGGCTGTAGAGCCATGGAGAAGAAAAAACATAGTAATATAATATGAATTCGATTAAGTATATTAATTATTTAAAGTTATTTCACGTAATTGCTTTGTGATTATCTATTATAAAAAACTCATTTTGTAACGGGGTATATACGTATACCGTTTCTCTTACTGTTTCCTGGAATGAGATTGTGAATGAACCACTAGTTCCATTGCCAGGCGTACTTGCTACTTGCACTGCAGTACAGTGAACGCCACTATGTTAGCGAAACTATTAACAATTCCATCCGATTGTAATTCTCAACGTTGAACATCAATTACTTTGGTAAGTAAGGGGGATATCACACAACAAATTACGTAATAATTATAGAGTCATATATGTATGAAAAAAATTTGAATTTGTTTTAGATTATTGTCAAATTTTTACGAATACTGAGACAAAAAGTTTTACCTACCTAATAATATGTTTTAAAAATGTACGTATAATACATAAACGAAGTATAAGATGACAATAAACGAAAAACAAATAAAAATATAATACAGTCTCCTTAATAAATTTAAACGAAAACGATAAAATCTTGATTTCCAAACGTATCGGCACGCTCTTCAATTATAATTTTTTTAAAATAGCTGAAGGGTTCATATAAATGTAAATTCCGCTACCTGTACTACTAAAAAATTGGTGAAGCGATGAAGTCTGGAGAGTTTAATCTATCGTCTTCCAAAATTCCGTGTTGTCTTGCCGAGTCGAGAACTAAAATTGTTTCCTCTAAGTAAATTTACCAATTTTACAGGGGGGGGGGACAAGCAGTTCCTTCTAATTATAGATTTGCATCCATATGGCTTCGTGGTCCCTGGGAACAAGGGTTAATCAGGGCATTGACCTAGTCCTTGCCGACCTTCGTTCAGGAAGTGACTCGCTCAAGACTCAACGACGACTCTATGACCGCAGTAACTCGCATACGACTCTGTGAATCGAACTGTGAGCTCTATCTACTCAATCTCTAAAAAAGAAGAACCTTTAACTTCATTTATACTTGACGTCGACGAGGTTCCTAGTAAAACAAACAGACTACTTAGCAAAAGCTTTTGTTGCAAATTGAATAAACGTTTCTTCATATATTTTTCCCTTTCCTTATTAATTCTGAAGGCTTCAAATTGGGTCAATCTGTTTTCTATCCCCTGAATTCTTGAGTACGAGTCGCGGAAGTCGTCAACCTCACAAGCTAGTTTCCAAGCTGCCCCTGCTTCCGAAATTTAACTTTAAAATTTATTTTATAATGTTTAGTACAAACCGTTTTCATTTCAATTTATTTTGACATTTTTGTATAAAATTCCAAAATTGTATTAGGAAATAATAAAATTCAATTGGCAGCCTCACTTCCCATCTCTGCAACGTTGGTCTCTACCATTCGGATGAAATTGTCGAAGTTACTGTCACTTATTCTGCGACTGTATTGTTTTTAGTGTATTTAATATTCAAAAAGCGGAAGGAGGGTCGTTTAGATTTCGTTCATTTGGAATTGATTTTAGAATCGAATCATTTCGAAAATGTAATTAAAATTGAAGTACTTCAATCGGATGTAATTTCTATCGCTTTTCCGGGGCTGTGAACACCTGTATGTTTCAACACGCTTCTTTACAACAGGAAAATGTCTGAAGTATCAATTCCAAAGTTTGTCTGATATTTCCACGAACTCCTTTCCTTCAGTTGCAATTTAATATAGCCCGCTTCTGTGGTCTATGGACCTCGCACACCACATAGGTCCCGGGTTCTATTCCTGCCAAGGGCCTTGATTGTGCGTGTGTGTTTTCATTCCTAGACTGAGTCAAGCTCACAAAAGGTTATTCGCAAAGTTGTTCATGTGAAAGAATAAAGAAAATAAAATTTAATTCAGTTTTTCGGTTATGTTCAATAAATATAAAAAATCCAGGAGCCAATCAAGAACTTAAACTCAGGGTAAGATCTCGTTTATACTTAAATACAGGACGCAGTTCGAACGCTGCTGATCCATCTTACATCGCTATGTAAATGGAAGTCTCTGTAGTGACAATTCTTGTGCCCTCATATTATTCAGGATTTGAAATTCTATAACTTTCAGATTCTTCGATATAGGGATTGTTAATGGATCGCGCAGTGCTAATAAATCTGAGCGGATATCTAATAACCTTCCGCGAGCTACTAGAAACATCTCCACTCCCTCCTCCCGCGATCTACCGTTTGGCAACCCCTGATGTAATATAGATCCACTGTACGTGAGCCTTGTGATTGCACTTTGGCTATTTTTTGTCTCATTTGCTTGCAGTTGATTCGTCGCATCCCTGCTTAAGGTAAATGAGGTATCGAAAACTTATTAGAGGGGGCAAATGCCTGCGGAAGGCTTTCCTTGGAGATATTTCTCCCCAGATTGACTGCGGGACTCACCTGACTACGTTAGGAATGCCTCGTACTCCCTCTCTTTTTTTTTAAGTTCTCACTTGCCGAGGCACTTTCATCTATTTTAGGAGGTGTATGTACTGGGGTCGAAGACATTGGGCAAATGGTAAGAGTTGTCCGCTGATCCCATTGGATCAGTCAGCCAGCTGCCTCCTAAAAGGTGTGGAGACACGGAGTAGGGAATGCTGCGACCGCACAGCAAAGTCGTCTCTTGTCATTCGGAAAGGCGTGAGAATAGTACCCTGGCCTACCAGATGCAGATTTTCCAGGTGAAACAATGGAGGCCCTAGGTAACCCTTGGCTACCTTACTCTGCCTTCCACACCCCCCTTTTCAGTTCCTTTCCTATGCTATTAAAGGTGAGTTTTCTGTTTCAGGATCACCCTAATGTACCTTGTTACCCAAAAAATCTTATCAGCATTGTTGGTGAACATAAAGGACACAATTGTTTTTAATAATAATAATACCATGTGTGCCGGTTATTTGTGTATGATGGTTCCCTGTAAGATCGTAAAACTGAATTTACTGAAGCGCACTAATGACTTCAAAATTTGTAGTAAATGCAGAATATTTTGCCAGCAGTAATAATAAATATAAACGTTTTAGACTAGGAAGTTTGTCAGGGCGAATGTAAGAAACAGGTGTATGAAGTCGCGAAATAATGTTACATAAGCAGCAGATCTACAACTCATTTACTTCATTACAATCTCTTTCTCAAGCATACTTTATTCGATAATCTGTATACCTTCTACAACGCGACCACTATATAGAACCACCGCACACTCCAGACTTTTCATCGGCCGACAGTTTAGTCATGTTCCTTAGTTGAAATTATGAAACAAAACTAATAACAATTTGAAAAAAGGGTAAAATTCAGACGAGCCGGAGAAATGTACCTTTGCGTATGTCTCTCTTCTGTTTCTCCAAACTTGGTAGAGGTATGGAGTTGGAAATTCTGCCTCCCCACAACATACTCTGTCTTAGCCATTGGGGTTGATTCAACAAGAGAATGTATTTTATAATGTTTTCCGTATACTGTATATGTAGTCACACTTGTCAGAATTGAAATGAATCAATTCACTTCAATTCGTGAGAGTTGTTGATTGTGAAGTACCAATAGCTAATAGATATATAGATTCCGTCTCTGATTTTTTCACGTTAATTTTTAATATTCTTCTCAAACCATTACTTTGGCTGTCACATTACATTTGTGCCACCCAAACGTCTAGCGACATGATATATATATGACTGTGAAATTGTCACTATTTTTTAATGTATTTCAGGCAGGGACTTGAGCTTATTACAATTTAGTGTATTTTAAATGTAAGAAAATTCTCAATCTCCTGTGTGAAAATAGGCACAAGATTCTAATGTATAAGCCCTAAATATTTCTGTCATATATTTTAGAAAAGGAACACTTTATATCACAAATTTAGTATAGCCAAGCATATATAGTTTCCACCACCTTAATGTACGGTGATTATAATAACACCTTCAACAGAAAGGGACTAGTTTTTTGCTTTAAAGTACAACGTGTAATATGGACTCCCTGTAGGTTCGTCAGTCCCGTAGCGTCATTCATTCTATCTTTTTGGCTCCGAAATCACAATAAAAACTCCATCATCTACCTTGGACTTATTCTAGATTCCAAATTTTCCTGGAAACTCCATCTTACCCACCTTTCATCCAAAATCAACACTAAAATAAAACTACTCTATCCACTCCTCAACAGAAACGCACCAATTTCCATCTCCACCAAAATACTCATTTACCTCTCCGTAATCCACCCCATATGGTCATACGCATGCTCCATTTGGGGATCACCGCCAACTCCAATTCAAACAAAATTCAAACCAAACAAAACAGAATCCTTAGAATCATTTCCAACTCGCCATGGTACCTTCAAAACTCATTACTTCATAATGACATCCAATTTCCACTGATCTCCACCACAATAAAATCATGCATATCCTCCTTAATCAAAAGCTCCATCAATCACTCCAATGATACTGGCCATAGTAATCCTTCTCCTCCACACAACCACAGATTACATCCTTCCACTCTCTCACTCCGGTATAACCTAACAATAATTTCTCTTACAGTTAGCTGGCATCTCATTCTCCGCTCTTCAAATAACTATTCCTTTACTTCTCTTCATCTGATTCCCCCTATTACCCTAAACTCGATTAATATTCTCCGCCAACACTAAGTCAATCAAATATTATCAACTACAGTAACAATTATGTTCACAGATCTGTCGATTCTCTCGGTTTTAATTGATTGTCAACCACGTAATTTATTTATTAAGCGAATAAATATCTATATAACATGTAATAAAAACTGTACTATCTTTGGATACAAGTTTTCACAATATAAAAATAGGTGAAAAAACGAAACATGTTTTTTTTCTGCAGAGGCTTTTTCTCATCCATATATACTATAGTTTCAATGTGATAATTATCTATAGTCCGACTTGCTACAGTATAATATGTAATGTAAAAAAATAAATCTTGAATCGTTTTCTCTCATTAAAACTGTTTATAATTCTAATTGAGGGTAGAAATTAGTATCAATGGAACAGACAGACAAGCCGTTGTTGAATAATATGTATGTGATAAAAGTAGGAGGTAACATATACATATATGAGCTATGCTTGGGTTTGTTGGTTAGTGCTACTTAAATTTGTAAACTGCAAATAGTCAGCACTATATCCTATTTCGCTGTTTATTAATGTTGCATGTGTTGTAGAAATGATGCTCTACAGGCAACGTAGTAGTCTCTGCACCAATATTTGATTGTATTGCGGCTGTAGCGTTACTGGTGTTAATGAACCGCAAGTCGCGCGTAATGTACTTACTGACTTGGCTGCGCTCTAAGAACGAGATGCAGTGTAAATAATATCGTGTTAGAGATTCCTTACCTCAGTAATATATAGGTGCGCTAAACATGAATGAGATACACAACACCATATAATATCGCTTATCTTCGTAAAGTTTGTGTGAATCATAGCTAGACGAACGGTAACGCCTTTTATATAAAGTGATTTTGTCATGTAATATAATATTTTTTTCAGAAATATAAAGACATTTCTGGAAATAGAGAAGCAAAAGCAGATAAATAAAGAGTGGAATCAGTGTTCCTTAATTCCAATATTATTATTATTTTAATAGCTGTATTTAAAGTCGCATTAACTGCTTGGACATTAGCGATCAAACCGAAAACAGTGAACAAGAATTCACATATGACCGATCTTGGCGTGCTTTTTCAGTGTTGGCTCTTTTAGCTGCTTTCACTGGGATGTCTGACCTTTGGTTTCGACGTCATAATCATATACCCACGTTTCGTCACCAGTTATGACCCTTTTGAGCAAATCTTGTTCGTCGTTGACGTCATTCAACAGCTCCTGAGAGATGCTCATGCGAACAAACTGCGCTGCCTCTCGTTTCATGCCAAAAAAAATTTGAAGGAATTGCATGGCATGAGCCAAGCGATATGGCGACATCCTCAGCAACTTCTCTAATAGTGAATCTACGACTCTCCATAATAATTTTCTTCACTGCTTCAACTTTTTGATCGGTTGTTGACGTATTGAGGCGTCCAGGGCGGGCATCGTCATTAACATCTTCTCGACCTTCTGTGAAGAGGTTGTACCACTTATAAACATTCTCCTTTGATCAAAGTAACCTCGCCAAATGCCACAGTCAACATTTCTAATGCGTTAGAACACTTAATTTTATTTTTCACTTGACATTTAATACTTTTTCGATTGTCAAAAAATCGCTAGCACACCGAGATACGCCTAACTTTCATATCTGTCAAAAACAAACTACAAATGCAAAATGGCTGATCATGTCTACATATGTTGGGAACATGTATTGCAACATAACAAACTAATAAATTCGAGAATCTAATATACTCAGCCCGCAAAATTTGTAAAGCCACTTTCTTTTAACAAATCTTGCACGTAAGTATAGGAATAGGGGAACGCAGTCGACTAGGTGATGAGATTATTATTGTATCTCAGGGGAGACCAACCATTTGACATACGAGTTCAGATGCGCCATAGAATTCTAGCATATTCTATAGAATCTTACGTTGATATAGGCATTGGTAAATAAATATGAGAATAGAATCTTTAAAAAATTACTTTGTCAGAGTTAAATTAATTATTTTACGCCAGCTTACTGAAGCGCCAATCTACGAAAGCCAAGAACTATGTTGTTGTACGAGAGGGTGAAACCTTCATGATGCTTCTATAGCCGAATGAATCTCATTTGGTGAATATGTCTCTGGACTACAATAGATGCCGATGAGAGCGAGATTATCTTGGAACTTGGAATTGTCTGAATTGCCAGTACAAATGTCATTAAATTCTTCTATCTCTGAAGTTTGGCCCTTAATTGAATTTATTTATAATACGTTTTTAACTTTAAAATGCTTTTTTAACAATGTAAAGGGATTTCTCGTCTTTTAATCGTCCAAAGCGCCATGTTTGTGCATTCGCGACGGTTTGTCCACCTCTGTTGTATCTCTTTTTTACTTACCTAGCTTTATCTCCATCAACAAAGATCTTCATGGATACAATATTTATACGAAAATATTAGACTTAAAACTTCATAACACTCAAGTTTACCAATGAAATTTAGTACAGCTCATTACAATTTCACTTCGAAGCAACCCGTAGCTGATAATTTTATTTAATCTATTAATAGCACGACTGGTAGATTTTTAACCAGTAGAAACTGAATAAAAGTCGAAAGCTTCCAACTACAAATACAAGTTTTTTTGGTTAATTTAACTATTATTTTATTAAATTACTATCATAAATATATTAATAAATTAGATTGTTTTCTATAAATAATTTTTGTTTAATAAATTTTATATAATACTGACAAAATTACATTCTATACTATAGTTTCTCTTAATACGTAATGAAGTTAAAATACGAGTCGTCATGATCGCAGAATAAATTCGTTATTTGAATATATTTTAAGTAAATAAAGTAGTACCGTTATTTGTATATTTGTCAGAATTGAGTGGTTTTTGCATATCTCCGTGTTTTATATCATCTATGTTCGTTTTTCACATTAAAACTGTAAAATTTAACAATGTAATTTTAAACTGTATTATTGTGAGATAATGCGACTATAAACCAAAACTAAAAATAGAAAATAAAAATGACTCGATTTTGATTAAATTTAGTATATACACGGGTTGACAAAATAAAATGAACACCATCCAATACGGTGCGGCATGTTGCTGGTTGGCACCACTGTGTACGTGTAAATTCTGTGACGCGGCTGCAGTACCTAGTTGATGTGCCACGTTTTGAGGTTATCTTGCATTATTATATATGCTTTATTCTGCGATGATTAACACCAGTGAACGGTGAAATGCGTGATCTATTAGATCTGGAAAAGAGGACAAATAATCTTGTGACGAAAACTGATCAACTGTTTAACGTTCCTCAAATGACAGTATCCACAGCAATAATATCTTTCACAAACCATGGTAAAACATCACAGGATAAGAGGAATAGTGGGCGAAAACCGAAGTTAACTGGAAAAGACAGACGAACATTAAAAAGGATTGTCATCCGACAACATAAAACTTCCGCGGCAAAAGTGACTCCAGAACTGGAAACTGGACTTGAGCAATACAAGCAGTGCAGCGGGAGCTTCAAAAAGCTAACAACCATGGAAGATCTGCAATATCGAAACCCTTCATAACGGAAGCCAACGTAAAGCTGCGATCATAAAACCTGGACACTGGATGAATGGAAGATTTTGGTATCATCGTTTACGTTGTTTCGTACAAACACCTCGAGTCAAGCACGGAGGAAGTTCCGACAGGATTACTGCGACATCCTCGACAATGAAATGACTAGCTCATTGCTGCCATATTCTAAGATGATAATGCACAAATACGCAAAGCTTAACAGGTTCAGGCGGGGTTTGTAGAGCATCTGAATGTCATCAAACATCTTCCCTGGCCAGCACAATCACCACACCTCAACATCATTGAACCGTTATAGAGAGTTTAGAGCAGAGAGGAGGAGTAGATTTCCACCTCCAACATCGTTGCGACAATCGGCGGATGTTTTACTACAAGTGTGGGAGGACATTCCGTTGGAAACTATTCAGACTCTCTTCGAATCTATTCCGATACGAATTGCAGCTGTTCTCAAAGCAGGGGGGCGGAAGGGGGATGATGTGTGTACAGCCTCTCATCCTCAAGTCGGAGACCGAACGTACCCGAGGTACCCCTGTGTAATCTAATCGGCCACGGCATAATGGGGAGCAACGTGCATCTCTCATGTGCCTTGGTGTCGGGTCCCGCCTGCCATTCCTGGGTATGGGAAACCTAATAATAGGGGGCGGACCAGAGTGGCTCGCCGGGAACTAGTATCCTTTATGAGCACGGGGGATGGACTGAGACGGGTCGGAGTAATCGCGCGGTTGCTCTAGTAACTGAGTCCATCTCAAGACAGTCATCAAGCCCACAGACTGAGGTCGCGAGTATGGAAATTGCTAGCCATACTTACTTATCCGATGATGAAACTGTCTGGGTGTAATTCCCCTATTATTGGGTGGTTGCGATGATCATCCATAGGGGATAGCTGCTAGCTTCCACTTCAGATGGGGGTGCGCTTGGCCTCGGAAACCAGGTGCTGCAATCCGGAAAAAGCGGGAAGCTTCAAATGCTAGTCGTAGCGTGGTACTCTCCTTTATCAGGGTGCAGCCACTCACCTTCATCAAGGAAAAAGGCTACGCTTGACTAGAAGTGCCAGCGCTACCGTTAGGGTTGAACCCGGCCAGTCGAGGGGAGTACTCGCTTCCATCGGGGCTAGTGCGGGGCCCTTATGGGTGAAAGAGGCTCCCCGGAGCGCGGCACGAGGTTGACCTGAGCCCTCAGCGAAAAATACAGGTAGACAGAGGTGAGATTTAGCCCAGCTGTCGCTCTACAGGGCGGTAGCCCTGCCCACAATTGGGTTGGACTCTGTCGGGCAGGGGTATGCGCTCAAAAACCCACGGTGGAGGTGCTAGCAAGTCGGTGCCTGGACATGTGTAACCTAAGAGTAGGGGGCGGACCAGCTCTTGGGTAAGGCAGCGGCACTCTCGCCGTTGCGGGCGGAGTGCATTTCCAACAGGTCAAAAACTGGAGTGTAGGAGCCGTACGCAACCTGAACAAAAATTTCCGCAACTCGCGTGCCGGTCGGGTGTCTCGAAGCAATCCTTGGGTAACTCCACTCTGCCGGATTTCAACAGATGCGTGAGCACCTTCGGTGAGGAGACCCTCGGGGTTCTGTATACCAATTTATGCGCGTTTGCCCTATAAAACCAGTTTGGCATGCACGGGGTCAGGTGCTGGTCCCATCCAGTTTTCTTATCATGACTACCATTTTTCTCAAAGCAGATGGTGGTCCAACACCTTATTAGTCAATAAATATTGCGTAAAATCAGATTTTCATATTATTTTGTCCAACCCCTACCACATGCTATGGCCACGACTTCGCTCGCGCTTAAATAGCTCTTTTTATTATTCCCTAAAAACGAAACAACGGGTACAGAATTTTGTTAAAGTTGAAGTCAAAGAATATATAAAAAGTTCTGTATCATTTAATTATGATCGTTTCAGGGCCAACTTTCTAACTCGCAGTTGGTTTTGAACAGTTCCCGCATTCACACTTTTCGGAGTCAATTCGATGCAAACTTTCATAATTCAATCATATTTTAATTTTATATGCTTTTAAAAATGCGCCATTACTAAATATTTAAATTTACCTGACGCGACAAATAAAACCAATTTACGCATACATTGTATCGACGATCAAAAAGAGTTTAATATTTCTCTCTGCCAACACGATGTTAATTATGGCGTGAATCCTACTGCAACAATGGATGAGGCAGAAAAACTTGCCCTCCATCCTCATGCTGCCAAAATTACGCCTGTAATAACACAGTATGTGGGTGAACGGTATAGCTTGCAGTTGTTTTTCACATCGTCTTTAGCGTGGCAATTCAATACACGTTTACATTAATAGCTTTTGAACTCTTCAAGACATCGAAATGAAACATAGACGAAAATATAAGTTAACATTCCTATTTCAATCCCTGAAATTTCATTGAAATCAGTAAAAGCATTTCAGAGCATAAAACGATGGTGACTTCGGCGCGGGGATGCCAAGAAACCATCCCTTATAATTAATGTTCATATTATAAGATTATATTAATGTCTTTTTTAATAATATCGAAATGCCCGATGTTTAAATTAAATATTTTGTTTTAAAACCCTCACATTTTCATTTAAATCCGCTGAGTCATTTCCGAGCCTATTCGACACAAAAATATGGACAATTTCAGTTATTGGTATAGATTAGACAACGATATAATAGTGACATAAAAATGGAATATTTCCGTTCTTGATTTAGTTCACTGCAAGAGGAATGAACCGGTTTTTCTTTGAAGTAGTAAAATCTCGATGTCATAGTAGCTAGAGTCGTAGACAACCAACAATTTATCAATCATTTTAATACAAATGTAATGCAAGTTTGAAAAAGGAACCTGCCGTGTCTGCAAGGTTGTTCAATATTGCGATTATCGTTTGGCAAAGTGTGTGTTGTAGTCAGGCGTTTAGATAGCGTATCTATAGTCTGCAAATATGGGGGGAGCCACTTGCCGTGCGCTCCACGTAACGGAGAAGCTTGCAATCACAACTTTACGCCGATTTGGACAAATTGGCACATTGTTCGCTGATTGCGAGACAATGCGGACGAGCACGTTTTCCGAGATACGTGCGCCTTCTAAATCGAATTTAAAACCTCCACTGCCGAATTGTAACTGATCCTCGGACAGGAACTCACAATCGTCGTCTTGAGTGAAGCCCTCTAGAAATTACTGTACGACCTTGGCATAAGTGTTCGATGTCGTTTCGTTCAAATTTTGCGCTTTTTCAGTGATGTCAGTATTATTCCTTGTATTAGATATTTAAAGTAGAGTGAAATGTTGAGGCTAATCGTATCACAAGATAACATTCATAACTGCTGCAATCATTTGATATTACATATTTCAATTTCTTCAGAATTTTTTTCGGTGTGTGAAGTCATAGTGGAGTTGTCACTCTTGCCGGATGAATTTATTATGATTATTTCTCTTTCAGTGATGTCTTCCGACTTTGTGAATTTCCGCTGGTATTTTCGTGTTGTCTTCTTCTCAAAATGTGGTACATTTATCGGGGAATGATACAACCTAATCTACCCGTGTAACATTGAACGAAAAGATTATTGACATGAACACAATTATTATATGAAACGGGTTGGAATGCCATTTGAGTAGTCTTCCGATATTTGAACATGGTTTCATCCGTGTAACATAATGCATTCTCAGACTTAAACTTCAGTTCACCTAATATTTAATGTATATAATTTAATGTAATATTTAATATTAATGTAAAAGTCGTGTACACATTAACCAGTGTCTATAAACGCGGCCGATATTAAATGCTACTTAATCAATGGATTTAAAAAATACGTGTTTAGAAAGAAGGTATAAATATTTTATTATTAATAAGTGATTAACATCCCGGTAATGAATGATTAACTGATTTGATTTACAATATTTAATATAAATAATGTTACATATGCCCATAATGATTAATTTAAACTAAAGATCTCTTTCTCTCAGGGTTGTCGTGGGTACTATGTATGCATGACCTTTCGAAAAGTATGTATGTTCAGTTTGCTTTAAACAGTCTTTATTACGGCTCAAAGTAAAATATAATCACAGATCTTCATCTTCTCGTACAAATTATTATTGGAACTTACGTCTTTTTCCGGACATATTCACATAGAAATATTTTTCATTTGACATTACATAAAAGAAAATACAATTACAAACACTTGGAGGAAGCACTTCAATAAACAGATAAATTAACTTGGTAGTAGACACATACCTATTCAAAAGTTGAACATCGTCTAATCTTTGTTTACATTTGCATCATTTTCTATCAAACTATATATATATATATTGTAATATACTTTTTTGTGTATAAAACATTTATTAATTTAAAGTACAAATATGATCAATTTTAATATTTTTGTTTATTAATTTAAGTGAAGACACGGGCTTAATCTCAGGGGATTTTGGGTCTCTCAAGAGATGGAGTATGTAGTAGCTGAAAATAGAAAGAAAAATCATTGAATATTATTTATCCAGAGCAATGAGCAAGTTTCACAATTTTTTTTATCGCTTACCCACAATTACTGGGCCAACAAACATCCACCTCTCGAATGTTTGTGCGTCTCTCTGGCGTCTTGCAGGATTTGATCACGTCTGCTCACGTCCGTCCACTCGTCTGCCTTTTGCGGGGTCGGACCACCTCCGTCCTCTGCTTCACTCGCCTGCCTTCTGGGGTCGAGCAACGTCCTCTCCTCTCCTTGTTTCACTTCTGCTCGGTCCACGTCCGCCTTCTTCCCTCTGATCCACTCGCCTGCCTTCTGCCCTCTGGGGTTCGGACCACGTCCTCTCCTCTCCTCCACTCGCCTGCCTTCTTCCCTCTGATCGCGAGCCACCCATCGGCTTCCCTTTTAAACCTTCCGACGGGAATTCCCCTATTTCACAACATTTCGGGGTTCCCCGCCCTCATTTTTTAAACTCGTTCGGCGGGGTTTTTCCCGCGGGGAAGCACCATCTTTCGGCCGACAAGCCATTGTTGTTGGCCGAACTGCGCCTCATAACGCCACAACCTTACAAAATCCGCCTTTTTATATATATATATATATATTCATGTATATACATGTGGCCACCAGGGAAATTAACTGTGCTTAAATTATATTCAATAGAGTATGAACATGCAATGCATAATTTATATGTATTAATATGAACATGTTATATTTACTTCTTAATATTTTGTTTAAATTTATTTTATTCAAATAAAAAATTAATAAGATATTTTCCTCTCTAATTATTTATTGTTAACGATGATATATGGGCTGAACATTTTAAATTATACATGAACTAAAACAAATATTTTATAAATAAAATACTATTACAGCGATAATATAAATTTTAATTATACATTAATAATTACTACATGACAATATTAGCAAAAGTGAAATATTTACAAGTTATTTAAGTAGTGAACATAAAAGATGCTTTACAAAAGTTATTAATAAAAGATGTTTTACGAAATAATTTATTTAAAATCTCAGAATATGCAACACCCACAATGCCAGGTTTTATTCTTATTCTTTACATGTGGAATACGTTTACGGTTACCCGTTTCTTATTCTATAAAAACTGACCTTCAAAATCCTCTACTTCATAAGAAACGTTGAATATGCACCGTAGGACACGGTAGGGACAACATATCTGTTGGGCGAGTTCGTGAATGAATGGACCAGCACATATTGGACACGTGACGCGACGCAGCGTAGGTGCAGTTGCCGACAGCGCGGCGTAGAAAGCAAGGTATATATATTGTGACGTCACAGCTAGAGTTGTTCTACGTGAATAGCCAAAATTATATGAAGCAAAAATTGAAGAATAGATTTCCATAAAAGTAACAATCTTTGAGACTGATTTTCTTCAAACTGTGAATATTGTCAATTTTATCTTTATCTAGAGTCGCATCAACTACTAAGGTTCTTAGCAACCTCAATTGGGGAAACTCGGTTTCTTGTTAACTGTAATAGTTTCACAGTTTGAAGACACGCTACATTCATATCCATATCAGGATTCAAACCAAGGACCTCTGTGATGTTACGCAGAAAAGCTGACCACCGCACTACAGAAGATCGGCTTAATTTACAAATTTATCTGAGCATATTCTCAACAGTTAAAATTTGAAATTATTTCAGGTGAAGAGGCAAAATCTATATGGATGAAATTGAGGGCTAGTTATCGTAATTCTCAATGTCGCCAACAGCGATGTGTGAAAAGTGGAACTGCTTCCGAAGTCATTAAAGTGTGGAGGTTTCAAAAGAAAACATCTATTTTGGAACGATTTATTACAAGTGGACAGCGTCAAAGTTAGCATACGAGACAACAGTGACGAGTCTCAACTTCCCATTCCTAGAGAAGAGACTCCTGAAATGGGATATAAAGATATACGAGAGAACCACACCCTCCAGAATGATGAACTGGATTAAACTAAATATATTAATGAGAACGTAGAGAAATTAGGGGCTGCATAACCCAAATTTTTCCTTGTCCGCAAAATATACTTATCTGTTGTTTTTTAAATTTCCTAGTTGAAAATCAACGAAATGAGCACGAGGTATTTTGATTCATCATTTGAATCCGATTTGGAGCTAAAATTAATAACAAGACTTTTATCGTAGTGGACATGTCTCCGAGGGTTCACAGCCAAGTCACGTGACGCCATGCGCGTGGAGCGTGTTGCGCAGCTTAGCACAGCGCAGCGCGGCGCAACTTCCTGTGGCTGGAGACGGGACAACGCGATAAGAGATTGTGCCAGAGCTGTTAGGCTAATTATATTAAACAAACATTCAATAATAGAATTACCTAAAAGTAACAAACTTTGAGCCTGATTTTCTCCAAACTATTTTCAAGTTACTGATTCATTTGCAATAATTTCACCACATTTTAATTATTTTATCTTTATTCAGAGTCGCATCAACTAGTATGGTTATTAGCGACAGCAATAGGGAATACTCGTTTTCTTGTTAAATGTAATAGTTTCACAGTATACAAACATACACACAACAAGGATACGAATCCGACCTCTGTGACGCGAGGCACCAAAGCTGTGGTGAACAAAAATAGGTTCTGAAAATTTATGATTTATTTGGCTTAATATTACAGTGAACTTCTCCATGTAGGCCAAACATCTGTGCTGAAATCCTTCCTTGCATTAAAATTCCGGGGTCAGTAACTTCCGTCTGAACTTATCAATAGTTCCAAAATCTGTAATAGGAATTTATCTAGTAAGGAATTTAATTCCGTACCTTTTTTCCGTGTTTGCAACGTTTCCGTCTCCAGAATAAGCAAATTACCAATCAGTGCAGAGGTTAACTAATAGTTCAGTCACTAGCACTGGCTATTTCTTCCGAGGGAAATTTTCAAGGTCAAAAGGTCATAAAAACAAAGGTAGGGGTGACGACAACACGTAGGCTTCGGAGTTGTTCAGTGTCTATGTACCTCGTTGTGCCTCCGAAGATATAGTCAATGCTCGTGTGTGCCAACTATTAGTTAAACTCTGCATTTGATTGGTAATTTTCTTGTTCCGTGGTTATGTGGAGAGGACTACGAATCATTGCAGTGGTTAATGGATGATTTTATTGTGGTGGAGATCAGGGGAATTTAGATGTCGTTGTGAAGGTACCAGGGGGTTTTGGACATGATTCTAAGGATTCTGTTTTCTTTGATTTGGACTCTATTTGACTAGTTGGCTGTTGATCCCCAAATGGATCAAGTGTAGTACCATACATCGCGGATTAAGGTGAGATGGAGATTGGTACGTTTATCTGAAGGAGTGTATAAAGTAATTTAATTTAGTGTTAATTTTGGATGAGGAGTGAGTAAGATTGGGTTTCTAGCACGGTTTGGAGTCTAGAATTAGTCCGAGGTAAGTGATGGAGTTTTTTATTGGGATTTGGGAGCCAAAAAAAAACAATGGAGCAGTAACATGATGTTTGGTTTGAGGATGAATGTACCTATTGCAGATTTATACTGAGTTTATACTGACCCTTCAGTTTTTTGCCCAGATTTCGCGGTTTAGTGCTATTTAGACGGTGCGAAAACAGGAGGTGAAGGAAGGGGTTTGCTGGAGGATAGCTGTGACGTTTTAAATAACTGAATTTCATTAAGACGTGCGATTAGAGTATGTTTACGGGTTTTTTAATACTATTGCGTAGTTTGTGCGGTTTTCGCTCAAATATCAAGTTCCAGTTTTTAACATAACGAAGCTCATTATATATCACGTAGACTCTAAACAGATTTGGATAATGTTTCCTAAAATGTTTATTGTCTTAAAGAATAGCATCGAATTATATAGCCCGAGTTGAATAATATACTATAAGGTTTTTTCAGACAAACCGTAATCAGAGATGCCAAATACACAAAAATGATTTCCAGTGCTGATTGGAGACAAACAAATTCGTATTATGGGATTAAATCCAAGTGATCATATAGTTCCAATATTGTTCTTACGTAAATAGGTACAAAATGAACACAGTGAAATGAAGGACACACAGAAATAAAACTCTGTTGTTTATTTCAGTTTTCGTTTATTTTCTCGGCAGTCGTGGGGCAACGAATTCACAGGTTTTATAAGTTTTCTTTTCATATACCGAAGCAGCGAAATTATCACAATTTCTAAAATTGTAATGTATTTTTATGCCTAACAATATTTCGCAATGAATGCGGTTAAAAATGAAAACTATTAAATTTTTGAATGTGTCTATTCAGGTTAGATTCGTTTAAAAAGTGTGAAGTTGTTATGAATTACTTTCATTTGGAGGAATATTTCATATAAAAGCACTAATGGTGCTGTTATAAAGTGTTACTTCAATGTAGAAACGTTTCTCGGGTTTCCAACCGGGTAGTCTCAGTAAACAGCGACGTTTCGACAGATAGCAACTCCGTCATTTTCCAGCCTGGAAGAAGTCTCAGTAAACAGCGACGTTTCGACAGATAGCAACTCCGTCATCTTCCAGCCTGGAAGATGACGGAGTTGCTATCTGTCGAAACGTCGCTGTTTACTGAGACTACCCGGTTGGAAACCCGAGAAACGTTTCTACATATTCTTCACCGGGAAAGCCTTCGTTCTTTTGTTACTTCAATAATTCATTACGGTGTGCAGTGAGATGAGCGCAGGTTGGTGTCAAACAATAAATGTAAGACATAAAATGGAGCTATGTGAGTATTGAGTTACTATTCAACAACATCCAGAGGCAACACTTGTTACTTGGGCGAACATTCAAACTGTTGAGATTGAGGATAGCACGAAGAAAAAGTATTCCTGCTCTTCAGATGTACATGTCTTTTCTTTCACGAATTACAGAGGCGTTTACAAGGTTTACCGTTAAGTAGTTTGGCTTAGGACCAAACGGGTCATACCTAATAATATTTATGCTTAACAAATGTAATGTCCTTGGTTCTACCAGATCAGTCACTGTGAAAATAATCACGCCTGGACTCATTTCGGTACGGTAAAAATTGCAGGTAAACTCGAATGTGAAAGTATTAAAGAATACAGGCATACAAATGCTAGGCCAATAATGCCTGCTAAGTTAAGGAATTAAATAAAAATAAAGCCAGGAGGAACAAAACCTACAGGCAATAATTTCGCCAAAGGATGATAACAGATCCAGCCTTTGAAACGTCGCTCTACGTCAATTCCACCTCGTTAGAAGCCCGAGAACTGTATGTACAAAAAAATTCACCCTGGAAAAACAGGTTAATAATTTAGTGTTTCAGCTGGCATGACTCTGTTTGCGATCTTGCTTGTTTTTGTTTACGGAAGAGTTTTCGGGTGCTGTAGAATTCAGTCCTACGACTGATCTGATTCAAGCATCCACGCTTACCTATCCTGCGCAAGCCTTTTCATCTCTACATAAATACCACATCCTCCCTAATGTGCTTAACACATTCCATCCTTGGCGTCCTTATTCTGTTCTTACGCCACACACTTCCCTCTAATGCTAATTTTACAAGACCCTCATGTCTCAAAACGTGGCCCATTAATCTATCAACAATTTGTTGTTTGCTCTTCCCTCATTCTACTTAGAACCTCACTTATCTAATAAATAAAATTGACTGAATCGGCATTGCTCCTATTACTTATATATAACCACACTGCGAGTTGTATGACTTTTGTACCATTTTATTTTTGTAATTCTTTAAACGCGTTTAAACATGTGGACAGATTGCAACCAAATTTGGTACACACAATTTTAAAAACCCTAGGAAAACACCAGAGGGCTGAGAAACCCCTAGGAAAAGCGTGGAAGGAATAATACCCGAAAAATATGCGTACGCTGTGCGTACTTGTTATCAATGGTTGAATTTATTTAGATTTTCGTTGGAAGCAATGGTACCCGGTTCGGTCCCGGACGGAACCAAGGATTCTTTAATTTACCGCGTGTAACGCCATGACGGTACCACTGTCTAATTAATTCATTTTCGTGGTTAATATAAATTGGCACGCAGCTGAGTGCAGAGCCAAAGCCATACAGCCAAGACTAAGCGGATTGATTCCCGGTCGCCTTGTCAGGGCAACGGCAGCTCATCTGTTGCGGTTGCGAGGGAACAGGGATTTCTCTCAACATTTCGCCCTCGTGACACCAAAGCAAGCAATTCCCAGCTCATCAAAACGAAACTTTTAATCTCTGTGTATCAATTCGTTTCGTCGTCAGGAATGTTAATTTTATAAATATACATTTTTAAAGGCAGTCTTCGTCTAGCTTTGACTTTATTTCTAATGTTTTAAAAGAACTTATAGATAGTCACAGTAGCACAAAACAATTGAAAATGTTTGCTAAATGCAATTTTATCAAATTCCGCCATCGGTACAAATAATAACGGTGCGTAGGTTATAGTTTTGAAGTAGTTACTTCGTTAATGGTAATATTTTAATTCCACGTGTTGTAATGAAAATGTTATTAAGTCCACGGACTTGTACTCCGAATGTATTCAAAAGAAAAACAGATTATTCTTATTATGGAGTATTGGGTCCAGGAGAAGAGACGCCGAGGTAGTGGACCAAGTCTGCTGCAGTCGCCTTGAATTTTTACGGTCGCTCGTAAAAGCGCGGGCTTTAATGAGAACCAACTCAGAGGTGGCTTCTAATATGGACGCCTTCTAAATGGATTGCTCATTCTGTTTAATGGGAGTTCGGAACGCGTCATATTTCTCAAGGACAGTCAGCAATTGCCAAATCTCTGAACTCACTGTTTCTACTAATAATCCTTAGCAATTACGTGGTTCGTCAAGACGCAAGCAAATTAATGTTTTAAGTAGTTATAAATATACAATTCTGTGTTTGTATAAACACATCGACGACGGCTGTTTGATATATTTTTTAGAAACCTTAGTTTATTTCTCAACACAGTCTCCTTCCATGGCTATACTCTTGACCCAGCGAGTATCCAATTTCTTCAACCCATCACAAAAATAGGTTTAGTGAAACTCTGTAAAATACTCCGTCAAGGCCTCGATCACCTCCTCTCATTCCATTATCCAAGTTTCATCGACGGTTACGAATTTGCGTAAAAAGTCTTGAGAAAGTTACCCTAAACATTTTTAGATTCTGCGTTGAAATTTTACTCCGAATTCGTTTTTGGTCCAATGCACCCGTCGCGCACAAAACTTTTTCATGGAAGACGAAATGCATTCGTTCAGTTGAGAAGACTACAGCATCAGATACTTCACGCACGATCTTCCATTACGATATTGTAAACTTTTTCGATGTGTTCGGTCAGAAATGCAGCACAATCCTCGATATAGGACACAGAGCTTTGGAGCTGGGCACAAATTCAGCGAAATTGTGAGTGGAGTACTAAAACTGCCACGTACCATACAAATACTGCCATATACAAATTACAAGGTTTTACATAAAACAACATAGACCATTTGTTTAGAATAAAGCGGCACGAAACTTCAATTAAACATACCACGGATCAGTTAAAATTATGCACACACGGTATCTACTAGATACAATATTATCTGTACTTTTAAAATCACGTCCGTACTTCCCGTCTTATTAACTCCTCGTCTTGAAGCATACTGCGAGTCAACACACTGATATTTTGCTTTATCATGCGATTATTGCATTCATTCTAAAAATAATACCAATATCGAGGGGTTTATGTGGCGTTTTGCCGCACTATAATACGTTGGATGCTCATCGCACGACACCTTTATTCGAGCACAACACCGTCCTCGGTAGTCTTGGTCTCATTTGAAGAGCGGTGACGAGTCCTAGGATTCTGTTCTCCCGTAAAACCAGCTTACGGCGTCAGGAGCTAGACACTTCCAGCGTTTCCTGAAATCCTTACTCTCTTTCCCTCCCTCTTCCTTCCTCTCCTCCTCTCTCTTTCGCAGCCCCTCTCTCCCTCATCTGCTCTCTCTCCATCCCTCCCTCTCACTCTCCTTCTCACCCACTCGCCCTATCTCCCTTCCCTTCTCCCACTCCCTCTCTCTTACCCTTCTCCCCAACCTCTTACTCTCTTCTCCCCCACCCCTTTCCCTCTATCCCCTCTCTCTGTCTCTCCCTTTCCCATCTCTCTCTCTCTCTCTCGCTTGCAATTTACGCCTCGTATTGAGTCGTAGTGCCATATTTGATTCATCATCATCAAGGAAAACATTATTATGAAAGAAAAAGTTGGAGCTGAATAATAATGTTCCCTTTGGGGATCAAATGCCCAACTAATTCAAATAAAATTCAAACCAAACAAAACAGAATATTTAGAATCATCTCTAACTCCCCATGGTACCTTCACAACGACATCAAAATTCCCCTGATCTCCACCACAATAAAATCATCCATATCCTCCTTAGCCAAAAGTTCCATTAACCACTCCAGTGATACGATAGCCCTCTCCATCTCCTCCTCCACATAACCGGAGACTAAAAAGAAAATTACCTATAGACTACATCCTTCCACTCTCTCATTCCGGTATAACTTAACGTTAATTTCTCCCCTAGTAAGCATACTCTCAAGAACTCTTCCAATATTTTAACTCATTTAGCTGATATCCCCAACTACCCCACATTCTGTGATAACATTCACACCAACTAAAAATCTTTTGTACATAACTACGTTTTTTCTCTCGCCTTTAAAATGAATGTCACTGGGAATTAAAAGTCTTTCAAGTATTCATATAAATTATTTCATCAGTGAACAAATACTGTATTTCATGACAAAACAACTGTATTATCTTCGGATAAAAGTTATTTTCAATAATTTAAAAAAAATCTTTTACGGTCGTTTAAACATTTGTATCAATGAATATAAATTTGTAGTGGAATTACCATAGGCATATGTTTCATTCTAATTTATGCTACATAAATCGCATTTGAAAAATGTATAGGTATGTACTCTACAGTACACAGCAATCTCTTGAATTATCATAAAAATGTTTATGGTCCAGCTTTTCATCAAATTTTAATTTGAGAAACAATTACCAGCTTCTTTGATAAAATAGTTCTGGACCTTTCGATGCAACGTTGCATCTTTCTCTAACAGCATTTAAAAATCGTCTGAAAAATAAAACAAAGATCTAAAACCACAGTTAAATAAAGAAGAGCAGTAAATAGATTTATCATAAGATGCTGGCTTGTATTAAACAATAAATACAGTTCTGCAATAAACATTTTTACATGAATGTAGCAAAAACTTTAATTATTTTAATTCGAAGACACTTCAACATTAAAAGACGTGCACTTTCTTTGCTGTCTCACCATAGCTAAATTTATTCACACTCTGTATAGGAAAATAGTTGCGAAATGAAAATTTTAAGTGATTAAATAAATCCAAGTTAACTAACAATTTTTTTTTAAATACTCATACAATATGTAAGTTACTCGTGTTTGAATTACTCGCTTATGTTTTTTGTAGCAAATATTTATACAAACTTTGTTGAACTCAAGTACCGTTTATATTTATTGCTCGGCAAGATTAGATTTTTAAGTAGGAGTATAAATACGTAAATCGGCAGTCTGTTCCGAAAGACAATCAGGATACGAGTTTTAATTTTCATAATAAATGGCCGTTTGGATTTTACCTATGTAACAAAAACCACAATTTGGAAAATTAATGATATAAAACTACATTGATCATGAAGAAAAGATCTTTGTGTCCTTTAATGAAATCATAAAATTATGAATAACAGAAATATGTAAAACATTGACATTAACCGTATTACACTTTGTAACTTTGTTATTTGATAATAAGAAAGCTTTGTCAGCTAAATGGTATATTGCCCTTTTTCGAGTAATACAGTATGATGAAGAGATAAAAAATTCAGAACATGGCCAGGAATAATTGGTTTGTGGTCCAATTAAACTTGGGACTATGATTGTGCCGGCAAATAAAGTTTTCTAGAAACTATTAGAATAATTTTGTTCACACATACGTAATCCGTTAATGCTGATTATGACTATTGAACACCGTTAACACTTCATTGATACAGTCATAAGGACGCATATCCCTGATAAGTAATAGACAATACTTCTCCAAGTCTCTTCACAAACTCTGCAATAACCCCAGATAATGCTGAACCCATAGAAAAAACATAAATTTTGTGCTGAAATTTATTCTTGACATTAAAGTACGCAGAATTAAGAAAAAATTTAATGATACAGGTCATTTCAATTCAATAAATAGTGCTGAGATCTTCATAGATAGTCCACATGGACTTTAAGCTTTTATTCACTCAGTTGAATGGGATAGTAGTAAACCAAGGGACAACATAACAGAAATGAACCTGTGATTATTGGGAATGTGTAGATTTTTATCTTCAATCATGAAATCCAAGGAATGGTTAACAGAAAAGTGAAAGTAAAAGTTAGCCTTACATTATTTTGTATCAAAACGTTTAACGACCACATAGAAGTCTCCATAAGGAACTAACAGTCAATCCAAAAGGGTTGTCATTTATCAATAATTTTTTGGTTATACTTAAAACTTTCCTAACGTGTTATTAAGGGGAGTGAAAATGCCCTATGTTAAAATCCTAATTTTTAGGTATCATTTTGTTGGAAATAGTTATCGATATTTATTTTCAGCCTTATGGTATGTGTGTGGAAGACTGAATTATTAATTTATTTAACAAAATCTGTTTCATAATAAATTATAGAAGTTTTTACCCATCACTAATAATTGAATCATACATACAAGCTGTATTAAAATTTACAATGTGTTAAACGACAAATATTTCTGCTCCAGTGGGCTACTTCTGGCTGTATCATTCTTAACAAAATTAAAATTATTGTATTATTTAAATATAATCGTAACATTGTAATTGTTGAATAAGTCTCTTAATTTTTATTGAACGATACAAAAAAAATGAAACTATAAAACTTATTTTGTATTAGTATTCGTAGATAAAATTTATATGATAGTAATTAATTTAAAAATTATTTACAACTTCATTTTGATTTCCTTTGTGTTACCTGCTGTTCGATAATTGTCTTACATAACAGATTGTAAACCACGGATTTATGAGGAAAATTTCAGTACTTAAATACCCTTACGGAGTATGTAGACTTTTGATACCAAGGAAATATTGAAGTGATCCTACGTATTTTCAAAATTAAAATTTGATTTGTGATTGTTTATTAAAAATATTAATGAACTAATTGAGCTTGGCAGGGATGCAAGGAATGTTATCAACTTACCTGAAATAGCAAAATAGTTTAAAATCGTTGAGTGGATACATAAAGATAACTAAATTCTGAATCAGAGTTTCCGAAAAGGAAAGTGTAAATGCGTTTCCCGTGAGAACCCACTGATTATAGTGATGACAAATATATTCAGTTCGAAATTAAATTGAACAGACACGAAGAAAGTCAGTGTTCAACTCAGTTACCCCCACTGGCTTATATTTGACACCAATCACAATTGTTACCGCATTATTTTAATATTGCAAACCCTTACCTCATTAAATGATTGTTATAACTTACTTATACATATATACAGTATTCATGTTGTATGTATAAAAAAGAATGTCTGGATGTGTAAGCTATGACACTTATTTTTGTAAAATTCGGAAAAAGAAAAAATTACTTAATAAAGATATAAAACGTTAGTTTAGTCTATCATTCAATGTCAATATAACTGAAAACAATGATTATAAATTTTTAAGGAATTATTTAAAAAAAACTTACAAATTTTCTGAACTATTTCCCCCCCCCCCACCACCACCACCACGGGGCATAAGGGGATAGGTTGTTTTGTATTTACAATTGGTGCATTAAAATTGAATTTAAGGAAAAGCATAACTCCTTTTCTGTTGATCGCTTTAGCAATTCCTCCTGTCGCAAAGAGATTTTTTTGCCACTGCACAGTTTTTTCTATCATTTATATACATACATATATTTATTCCGATTCTTTTCTTTCTTTATCAATTATTTTTGGCTACAGCATCCTGTAGCTCATTCTTATAAAGTGAGTGCTAATTTTACATTTTTTTCTTGACGAACACATTACATTTAGCCTTATACAGTAGTATCCCGTTCTGCCACGCACGCACCTTTTAGATTAAAGTATTTTTACATGCAAGCATATTTCAGTTTTACACGTAACTAAAAACGTGTATCCCGTTCCGCCCCGAGTTCCCCAGAGAGATTTTTCTTAAATTTAAACTGTATCTGTACCAAATTTGGTTGAAATTATTCCATGCGTTCTCGGGACACACACCTACTGTCAGTTTTATTTATCAGACTAGGTAAATATTACCTTTTTCATCTAAGAGATAGCAAGGGAGGCGTTTGGACCGTAGCTTCTTATCTATTCTGTATTTGCGTTAGGCCTGTATAACTTACTTTTCTCCGTGGTTTAGCTTTGCTTTGTGGACCCCTCGTTACGTATTTACACTTTCTACTGTTAAAGTTTCAAGTACCGATCGCAGCTTGTGGTCGTTGCGACTGTATAATATTTAGCGTTTCTCGTTTATCCGAGGAGCGGTCGATATATTTAGCTGATTTTAGGATGGCCGCCAAGGCCTCTGCACAAGTAAATTGCTTCTAGAGACAGCGCCGCTGGCTTCCAGTTTAAACATAAGTTATTTTTGCGTCACCCAAATCTGCATACTGAAATACATGTTTACGTTGGCGTGTAGCTATAGAGATAAGTTCGTGTTAGTGTAGGATCCAAGTCGGCAACATATGCTGCGTGGCAATATGGAAGGAAAACAATGATCGCCCGTGTGCATGTCGTGGGACAAACCAACGGAGAGAACGTTTGACCGTTTGTTTTATTTGAAATTATGTAAATTCCCAAGATGAATCCCATTAGTAACAATTTACAGCACTATTACTCATTTATATCCATAATTTACTGATATAGTTGTAGAGACAACAAGGTAACATTTTTAACACTTAACATAGGGCAGTATTTGCTTGTCATAAGAGTTCATTACAAATAAAAATTATAAATTGTCTGCCTACGTAATTACTACTCCAGGAGAATTAAATGACCCCATAAGATATAGCGCATACTTGAAATGAAAATAAAGAAACAGTTGTAGTATGACAACACTCATGGAACAAAATAAAGGGCGAGAACCTAAGGATGTCACGAAACGCGTTCTGAGGAAGCTAAAATGGATCGAAACCTTTGAACTGAGATTAGAGCTCGTGAACACCAGCCACTTTAGTTCCAATTTTCATACATAATTCAGTATTTTAACAAACAAAGTAAGGCTGCTTTAAATTCAAATATTTCTGCGCTCATATACATCCTCAGTTGGCGTACGTTTGTAACTGTTCTGTATGAGTAGAAAAGCTAAAAATAAATAACCGGCACGCTTGAAACCCCTGCTTGCGAGAGAAGTATTTCAAGGCTAAGGATAAGTGTAGAGCTGTCCCCTTGAACAGTACTGCAGGCTTCTAGGTCAAACTCCTTGGCTTTGCATGATTCATGCTGCGCTGCATCGCGTGTTTCGCTTCCGCAATCGATAGCGAAAGCCGGAGTACGACGACATTCTTGTCTTCGCTCAATCTTACTTCTTTGCTGATAGCTGTTACTTTCTCGCGTGAGCGATGCGTATGCACGAGGAATGTAACAGCAAACTCATTATTTCATGAAAGACTAAAAGATATCGCAAATACACGAAAACTTCATACCGAGTTTTCAGGACATCTCAATTCTGTTAAATGATTGTTATAACTTACTTCTACATATATACAGTATTCATGTTGTATATATAAAAAAGAATGTCTGGATGTGTAAGTTATGAATACGTATTTAAACGCATGAAACGATCTTAACAGAATTTGGAACACATCCTCAAGACCTTTTTCCAGGTCCCCAAGCATGGAACTGGAGGAAGTTTTAGTAATGATATGTACGAATTTGCATGAAACCATCCGATGATTTTTACACTTTGAAAAGGTTACGTTCTACGAAACCAGAAACATTTTTATATATGTCGGTTTAGAACTTTCTACGTCGTTTTGCAACATCTAATCTCCACTCTTCTCTATTGAACCAGAGGTCGTCTTTCCTATATTTCCTTGTCTATTTCCTCTCGCCAACTTCTACTCTGTCTCCCTCTTTTATTTTTTCTGCGTGGTGTCCATAACAATATCTGCTTTGGTATTCTGTTTTCAGACATTCGTTGCACTTAACCAAACTATAAGATTTGTTTTGGTTGATGTCATCACTATTGTATGTTATACTCCCATGAACTCCTTTATTTTGCTGTTTGTTATCTTTCATTTATTTCATTTTCCTGCAGTTCTCCTACAGTAGTCCATTTCGGATTCTAATAACATTTTTCTCTGTTTTGTCATACCTCGCTTCCGTAAGTTATTTTGGAGGCAATAAACATCAGGTCTAGTGAGAATTTACTGAATAGAGATTCTGGATTCCAATTGAGCCTGGCTTGGAAGACATTGTTTCACGGGAGGAACGCGGGGCTGAGTCAGGGAGACTAGAGCATGAACAAGCAAGTGGACCAATGGGAGACGTCCTCGCTCCCGCGTCAACATCTAGCCAATCACAGGTGGTCTGTGCTTGCACAGACTTGCCTCAGACTATATAAATGCTTACACTTACCGAATTTGACTCTTCAGTCTGAAGATGATGGCAGAGCAAGCCATCGAAACGTCACTGTTAAAATCTTTGACCCGGTTGGAAACCCGAGAAGAATTTATATATTTTTTATATATGTCGGTATTGATTTTAGTTCAATATTTTATTACTTCTTCTCTTATTTCTCCAGGCCCGGCGGATTTTTCATTTTTTTATTATTATATGCCTTATTCACTTTTTTAGTTGTTATTATTAACGGACACGCAGTGACTTTTATCTTCTCTGCTGTTTCAGTATTTGCCTCGGGTTAGAAATATATTAAAATACGATTCCCATTGCTATTGTTAAAATGATGTCCTTGTTTTGGTTTTGTCATAGTTGCTTTATTATTTTTCAGCTCTCAGTAATTTTTGATCTACCCAGATAGGTGTTGACTTTCATACATTTTCATTCCCAGATACCGTTTTTCTTTTTATTTATCTCGTGTCTAACTATTGCTTGTATCATTTTCTAATCTGCCTTATCTCTGCCATTTTATGCATTTAGGATTTACTGATATTTTTTCTATTATATTGAGTTCTACCGATAATTTTTTTTGCTTTTAGTGTGTTCATAAATCCCTAAGGCCTTCTGTGCGGCTGAATGTTTACAGGTATTAAAGTATTTGTAACATTCTTCGAGGTTTGCAAATTTCTCTTTTCTAGCCGATTTCTGTAAAGTTATTTTGTACTCTCATGATCCATGCTATCTATGTTATATCTCCGTTGTTGTTGTTTTTGCTGTCTCCAATCTACATGTTTTTTTGGTTTATATATTATTTTTGTTCTGAGTAATTAGGGTCATTCCCACACATGGTTCCTCTATATACTCTTACATCTTGTATTTTCAATTTGTAATTCTTTCTAATAATACTATTATAATCAATTATGGATCTTAATTTTCTTGTATTTTGTGTTCATGTGTATTTGTGTACATCTCGATGCTGGTAAAAGCCATATATTATTTTCAAATGGTTTTGTTCACATAAAGCTATCAGTTGGTCTCCATTATTTTTTTGTATTCTCTCCATATGGTCATACAGTTTTTCATCTGTACTTTTGCCAACAACTCTGTAGTATAATTTCTCTTGATTTTTCCGACTTATTTCCCTGTACAGTTATATTTATGTTATTGATCGGGCATAGGTAGCATCCCATAGTATACATATTACTATTGAATTAACTCTCTAGCAGCAATAAATTGGCAATAAAACAATATTCATTATAAGTTATTGAACTAGTTTGTGTATGCGTAAAGACTGACGGAAGGAATCTAATTGATAATACAGTAACGAACAAATTTTATTTTTGGTTATGTTCGTATTTCAATGTTATGTAGTTAGTACGAGTATTTAGAAACTGTGTTTTGACGTTATTCGATATTTTTTTCCAAATTAGGTAAGCCTTGTTACATATATTGAAAAGTATTAAATTGGTATGAGGTGAATTAATTTATGTTAATATTTATAATGTAAGCCCCACGTTGGGCCCCAATTGAACTGTATTAATAGGTGGATTAATTTATTATAGTTAATAATTGCAATGTATTAAAGATCGAAGGTTTTCCCGGTGTATATTCTGAATAAACAATTCCAATGTAATAAGATATTACTCATTGAGCCCCACGTTGGTGGAAGCCAATTGTAATGTATTAATGGGGATTTGATAAATTTAGTTATGATAATAAATAATGAAAGGATATATTATTCAAAATAAAAGACAAGTTTAACTTTAAGATTCTGAATTTAATATAAATAAAATATTTTCGCAAGCCGCTTGATATTAGTTACAAATTATTAAAGAATATACTACTAAAACAATACATTTGTTTTGAGATTTTAAAATCAAGGTACTCTGTGGAGTCGACCGAGAACCGATTTAATTTCTAATGGCAATAGGCCTGGGAAATGTGAACTCTATTTAATACTGAACGATACCCGCGAAGTTTCCTGCATCAGCATTCTGGCCTGCTGTGTGTCGTGATGGTTGGATGCATCGGCGGTTAACCTCCGTTAAATATTGCCAAACTTTCAACATCATCTCTTCGGGGACTAACAATTTATTTTCCATCAGTTCAATTCGGCCTCTCACTATCTTTACTCAGCAACTAGCAATATAATTTCAATCCGCTATTTCCGGCCTCTCCATCTTCTCTCAGCTGGTAACAATATGTTTTCAATCCACTCTTTCCGGCCTCTCTCCAATATCTACTCTCTCCGTTTCCAAAATCCCTTCCCACGTAACCCTGGTGGAATATTTAGCCCTCTTACTTAAATTCAGACCATCAACGAGCTGCAATTCACAACAACCTCTATTGGCCTGCAACAATTACAGCCAATAGGAATTTTCAACTGCAGAGGGTAGACGTCCAATGTGTTTCGCATCTCTCCGTGACCTGCGATTCCGGATTATCCTCGCAGTTTCCGAATTATTTACGGGCGATCCCTTTTCGTAAGTGGATTCTTCTCTTCTATTCAACAGGAAGGGTCATCCTTTCCTCCTCAAGAATGCGAGGAAATGCGTTGCAGGACTTAAAGTTTATTTCGCGTATTATAACACATTACAGAATATATATATATATATATATATATATATATATATATATATATATTAGTGTAGGTAAGTTCGTGGGTCTCGACTCCACTGTTTGGGGCTCGCCTAGTTGAATGGACTTACACAGTCGGTTAACTTAAATAATTATGTTTGACTCATTTAAGATAAACCAGCGGTATTCATGACTCCTTTAAGGTAAAAGAGGTATTCTTAACGCATAACGGCAGTATTTTTGACTCAATGGTGCGAATGTATTTTTGACTTCCATATGGTACAAGGAATATTAACGATTTGCTCAGCGTACCAGGATATATTTTTTTTTCTTACAATTCCAGGATTTTTTCCGATAAGTTAAATTTAACTTCCCATTCGCTTAGGCCTAGAAGGAGGTGCGAAGGGGAAATGACGCTCTCGATAACGGTTTAGTTTAACAAACGATTAGTTTTAGTTCCCTTTTCGTTCTAATATAAATGAATACATCTAATATATATGAAGTGATGGAGTCAAGTGCAAAATTCGGTTCCTGTTTCTTACGATTCGAGGAAAAGCACCACTAAGAGTGGCTTTGTAAATCATGTGAAAACTGCCGATTTTAGTGTCGAACAAACAGTTTTCTCGGTAAATGAAAGTTGTAGTGACACACTGGAAGTTGTTAGCGTATAATTTCAACCTTTAATGACATAGGAGTGAGTACCCATTGGAGTTGAGGTGAACAAAGAAGCAGAAATGATAGATTAACATAATTGTGTCGAAACCGTGGTTATATGAGTCGCTGAGTTTAATCTCGTCTATCATTTCTGTTCAAGGTGACGTTCTTCTCAAACACGTAGAACAATTTCAACCAAACTTGGTACCCAGAATACGATAAAGAACAAACACTCATGGTAAGACACCTCTAAACTTAGAAAGCATTTAAGAAATTCATTCTACATAACTAGTATGAATAGGGCTAGTATTTAATAAATAAAAATGAGTTTTGTGTGAATGTTCCACATAAAAATTAAAACGAAATTTCAACCACTTGGCACACACATCACGATTTAGGAACTATCACTGTGGCTGGTAGGTATCATAATATTAAAATAATACGAAACGTATTATATCCGTTAAGAACAAATACTTTTTGTGATCGCCAAGATTAATTTTGTCATAATTATAAATAAATATCCAGCCAATTTACCAACAAATAATACTGATATTTATTAAAGACATATAACGTTTCGTCCATATTTGCAGACTTTCATCAGAGAAGTTGACAAAAATTTATAAAACAATTACGATTTTGAATACAGAATATTTCCTTTATATATAAAATAGTATAGCTTTCAATAAACAAGATTTAAATGTTTTATTTGATAATTATTTGATAATTTTGTGTCCTGAACTGTGTCCAGCGACGGTTACGGTCGAAATGCTGTTTAACAACGTGTGAGTAATATATTCCAACTATGACAATGATAAATGAAATACAAAAATTAAATTACTGTAGCAAGAGCGTATCGAAAATTTTCTGTAATCTATACCAATAAATAAAATTGAAGTGTCTGTCTGTTCGTATGTTTGTCTCAAATAGGCTCCGAAACGGCTCAGAGGATTTCAAAGAAAATTTGATGGTTTAAAACACGAAATATAACTTAAATATTCGTGCATATTTTATATCAGTTAATTATATTAATATAATACAAATATTAATTACACAGGAAGGTTTATTGGTTTACGTGCATTAGAAATTCCAATAAAGTTAATGAGGGTTACCTATAGTCTTGATCTGTTTATTCTCAGAAACGGCTTAACGAATTTCAATGAAAATTTCTAGAATCGAAACAGGAATTTTAACTAAAATTTTCGTGTATGTTCCATTTCGATATCTTGCAGAGTTCAGAAGATATTAATGTGAATTATCGTTCCTAAATTTGGCACCTCTCCTGGTGAATTTTAACGGTGAATATTGAGAAGTTACAAATTTAGGAACGAAATGTCATGTAAGAATTAATATTAATAAAGTTTGTTAAATATGTGCTGACTTGTAGACTTATTTCCTACCTATTTAAATACTTAATTATTGATTGTTCAGTAGCTGTCCTTAGACTTGTTTTCGTATACTAGACAAAGAATAATTGCAAAATATAGCACATCCCTCTGTTACAATTTTAAAATATCAATTTATTGATCCGACGAATACAAACACCGTAATGCATTGCACTTTATTTACAAAACATTTAAAAATAAGAACTTCGATGTTTGGTGCCTTACAGACCTTGTTCGTACCCCTATAACAATAATTATATATTTGGACTGATCATATTAGTCATATTATGTGTATAAAATATTTAAATTCACAAAATAACCGAATGATTTGTTAAATTGATGCCACAAAAGAGGATTTTGTTCAAAGAAAATATTGATCTATTAGATTGTTACTTAAATATTATTTTTGGTTTATAGTTTCAGCTAGTTGAACGGCCACAGAAGTCGTTTACATAACATGAAATATTTCGGTTCTACCACAGAATCACAGAATTTCATGCAGGAAATGAGGCCGACTTGAAACGAAATTTAAAATTATATCTTCATCGGTTTGCATAGTTTGTTTCCTACGTATTATGTGCTGGAGAGGTTATGGTTCATTCAAGTGTGAGATAAATACTGTTAGAGTATTACTGAAAATAATTGATTCCCTTTACTACAGAACCTTACAATATAATAGATAAAAGCGCCATAAACTACAGGAATCGTTTCTAGTTTTCCGTTCAGCTGCACATAGGTTTTATTACTCGAAACGGTGTTAGAAGGATGTGAATGTTGTATGTGATGGAAGGAGAGGATCGTCTTTCACGAGAGGCAGACCACGGCGTGATTAATGCTAGAGCGCAGAAATAGCCCTGGAAGGACGCAGACATGAACCGCCTAAAGAAACTTAGCTGGCACGCTTCCGGTTCAGAACAAAATTCACGATCATGGTGTTGTGACTCATGATTTACTATTCTGCAACCCATCTCATATTTCCAATGGAAGAAAGTGTAAAAATTCTAAAATGTGCTATTGTGATCCGCCACTAGATCTTTGCTCCAGGAACATACTTTCTAGTATATTGTAAGACTAAAGGTTATTGCATAAATTTTGGAAATTACATGTAGAATTTAAACGGGGCTGACTTTCGTTCAACACAATATTATACAGAATTAGAAACTAAACATTTCCACCAGTCTCTGTGGTCATGACGGCACTAACATCCAAGCATCCGGGACCTGTGTGTTGCGAGGCAGCGACGCCAGCCACTACACCACTCAAAGTTCGATATTCCATTTAACATATTGTTGATTGTTATTCACTGAACTTTGGCGGTGATAATGTTTATATTTCAGTAGACTGCTCAGAATTCTCGTCTATCCTCCAGTCAGGTAAATTTACCAAGGAAAATCCCAAAAAGGTTTATTTAAAAATATATGTACATTGATTTCTAACAATGAGTTTATCTAAACCCCTCAAGGCGTAGTCACGGCGTCTCACAAGCAGCATGAATTCCGGTAGCTTGTTGGAGAAGCCGACCCGACACGACGCGTCCGAATGCGCGTACGTATGCTGTCCGAATCTCCCATCGCAAATGCTTTTTACGCGATCTTTAATTTTTGTTCAGCTTTTGGACTGTTTTTTTCTGTGTACGAGGTGGTGTTATGCGAAATGAGGGATGATATGGCGTCTTCTGTGTTGCAGAGTCTTCAGCTAGTAGACTCTCAATCGGGCATGTCCCGAAACTATCAGTTGCAATTCGTAGCGCTGTATAGAGAATGGAGTGTAGTTGTTTGAGTTTTTTCTCTTCGGTTGAACCGTATATAGTACAAGCATAGTCTAATTTTGATCTCATAGTGGCGTGATACGTAAGTAGTAGTACTTCCCTATTTGCTCCCCAATTTGTACTTACTATGTTTTTAAAAGTATTGTTTATAATACAGAATAGATCGATATCTCCAAGAACAGTGCAATGTTGTTAGTGTAACACAAATAGCGAGTGGGAGTGAATAGAAGTACTTTCTACTGTCTAATGTCTAATGTCAAGTAGCTTTCCCCACCACTATAACATGGTTTCATTCATAATTAATAATGAGTGAGGTATTAAAATACTCTCTAACAGAAAATTTTGGACTGATACTACAGCATGTGTTAAGGTAATATTAATATCATATTATACATAATTATGATAAAGATTGATGTTTATAAAATTGAATGTTTGGAATGTACAGCCTGTTATATTTGACGGACAAAACGGAATCTGCAACCAGAACAATTGGCTAATTGGACACATTCTTTATTTTATTAACAAAGCATATACTTTCGAATAACTGCAGGATTGAAGGGTGCACTATACTTTCATATAAATATATAGCTGCTTTTGAAATTCTGAAGTAGTGTGATAATGTATGTTACCTAACAACGAAAGTCAATTTCAGGTTTATTTTTGCTGGCATGGGAGATCTCATATTACTATCAACTTTTTGAATATTAGAAGATATTTTACTTAGCATCCAATTAAACTGAATTGCCGGTATACTCATAAAAATGTAGAAGTTTTGATAATCGTCTGTTATTACCTCGCTTAAAAGTTCAACCGAAGCCCCAAAATTATCTTTCTTTGACAACCAGTTTCTTGTCCATAGCCGTTTTCTTCAATTATTCTTCAAGATGTTTTATTAAGAATTTAGTAAAAATGTTAAAATATTGATTAAACCGTGAGTATTCCCTTTCCCATGGTAGGTTCACTTTAAACACTAGCCAGTATTTTTCATGTATCTGCAGAGTTACTTGTCACTTAGTCATATAGTGCATAATAAACATGATTAGTTGAAAGCCCGTGGAAAACCAGCGTTACTCATTCGCATTACAATTGTAGTTCACTTGTATTCATCTGTGATATTGGAGGACGTATCGTATCTTAAACCCACTTCCAGCATAATAAAATAACATCTAGCGTGTAAGCGGACTATCTACATCAGTGATGGGCAAACTACGGCCCGCGGGCCAGATGTGGCCACCTAAAATGTTCTATCTGGCCCACGAGACATTATTCCTAATCTGACAAATAAAAAAATTATACAGGCTATACAAAAAAATATATTAATATTTTTCCTCTCTTTAGTTTTGTATCAGTGACGACATACAAATTAATTGACTTATCCAAGATGTTGGAATGTTATATTGAGAGTGAGAGACAACCGGCTGCTGGCAACTTTGTAGCGAAGAGTAAAATTGGCAACGGAGCCTCTTCGCAGTAGCTACCCCCTTTACCGCGCCTAGATGTCGAGAAACGTTTCTTAATTCAGACATGTCTTAGCGTTCTTGGTTTTCTAGTTTTATTCTGCTTATGGTAAAAAAAAAATTAGTCCCAAGATGTTATCTAAGAAACGTAAAGTTGATTCTAACTGCTCTGTTTGCAAAGATGATGTTGGAAGTACTTTTTATTAGTTTTTAGTCGACTTGTTTAACCTTACGCTGACGTGACGTAGAAGGAAAAAGCTTTGCTGATTTGTTCTCCCATAAAAGCGCGGGATAACTAGAAGCCAAACAGAGCCTTTTGACGATCACTGATAAGACATTCTGGAGTTGATGATGACAGAGAGCGGACGTAGTCTGTGAGCGGGTCACGTTGTAACGGTAAGACTGTTCTGCGCAAAATTCGTTGATAGCCGAGAAATAATTTTTCGTAAAACATTATGGTGTTTTTATGTAGATATCATCGTAAAACCTTCAATATTATCTACGAACCAGTACATAGAAAAACAGCACGCTACACAACTATGTCTCATGTGAAACGAAAATGAAGCATTTTACAAAGAATATAACATTTCACGATGCTTCAACTTTAAAGTATATTGGCCCTCATAAAGTTTTTTCCCCTCTTTAAAATGTTTGCCCATCACTGATCTAGACTAAATTCGTCATAAACTTCTACACAATATATCTGTTCTTCTATGTCACTAGGTAAATGGGAGACGAGCACACTTCCCTTCACACCTCCCCACAAAAAAAATCACATGGAATTATGTGTGGCGATCTTGGAGGCCAATAATGCAGGGCTCCGTACGTAAGGAGCTCCATCCTGTTGGAAAATAGAGGGAGGATAAGGATTGAATACGCCAAGTAGATAAGGGACGATGTGGGATGTAGAAGCGTAAAGGCTTGCACAGAATAGTTTGCACCAGACCAGTCTAAGGACTGAAAGCTACAACAAAACGTTTACTTTAGATGAGTCTCTTGACGTATAGCTTTTCGATGTTGTTCGTGCTGCTCCTGCTGATCGTCTTATAGAGCCTTTCTAATAGCACATCTAAAACTTTAAGATTTTGTGAGTATTTTGGAATCCATCTCATTTTTGTTGTACGTTTTTTTAGAAATAAATATGGAGTCTGAAACAGATTATTCTTTCTGGAACACCCTTTAGAATGCGGAAATATGTTAACTGCGATCGATCAGTGCTCATCAGTTAAAAAAGACAAGAAAACTAAAAGGGAATGTAGCAAAAAATAAATAAGTGAAAGGGCGAAAGTACTCCTCTGTTTACTGTAAAGTATTGTAGCAATTTCTTAAATATACTTCATGAACAATTCTCGGGTTTTCAACTGTGTTCAAACTTTCTACTTACCCGGTTGAAAACCCGAGAATTGTTCATGAATAATACACACCGGGAAAGCCCACGCTTTCTTAAATATAGTTCCAATTTTTATTGCTTCAAAAATACCTTACATTATCTATTTTTTAATTTTAAAATGTTTAAAATTTCATTTCGTGCACGACTCTGGTTTATTACACTGGTATATGGTTAAATCATTTTATTATAGATTTTGAACTGAGTAGATATTGAGTTACCATTAACATCTGCCAAATAGGGGTTGTGCTCATTCGTTCCACGAAAGACCAGTTCACTTATAACTTATCACGTTCGTTGTCTTGACAATGCAGGTATTTTTAATTGAGGCATGAGAGTGCCATTGTTGGCGCAGATTTCCAAGTCGAAATTCCATTTCGTTGAGAGGAGAACGACTCCTTGTGAAGGACGCATGCACACGTCTTTGTTCGCACATCATCTGTCCGTTTCGCACTCAATTTATCGTTCCCCCACACGCATTCTGCGCGTCGGGGAAATCAACATTTCAGCCCACTACACAAGACCAGACCCGCTGCGAACTACAATTAGACGATTTTAATACCCACGTCAGTTAGATTTGTGGCCACACTCTGAATAAACTCGAATGTTCATGCTATCTTCTATATTTGTATTAGAAATTTGTTCTTATCTTGATATGCTACAGTTTCTTCTTATGGCATTCATTTCGACTCCTTGTAATCTACAGTCGTTTTTCTTATTTATTTCCCATGTTTCCGAGTTTTATGCCTTCTGTGAAGCCATCTGTACATTTTCTTCTTCGTCTCATTATACTTTAATAGCATAAAAGATTTTTTTCTACGAAATTGTTTCTTCTCGATTACTCCTCCCTCCTTACTTCTTGAATGGTAAGGCCCCGGGCTTGTGACTTGCTTAGCGGCATACATGGGAAATATGAAATATGATCTTTTAACAATTTATTACGAAAAACGAAAAACAAAAGTAATATTTGATGACATATTCTCAGGTCAAGTATGGAAAGTAGTACCTTTTGTTTAAAAGTTATGCTCTGAACCTACGAATAACAGACGAATCATTTAAGTGATTCATGAGTTCTGGTGCCTGAAACAGCGTTTATTCGGTGTGCGCCGGGTCTTACATGACACATTCAGGATTTTATATAGTGGCATATCGTCAGGTTTTGCTTCTTAATTACAATGACACAAATATAACAATGTATTAAGTTTTCGAGGAATTGGGCAACGGGATTGTTGCGATTACGTGTTCGAGAACATTTTTGATATTGGGAGAATACCAGATGTTTACATCGTTCTTTGTATGCGATGGGTGGAGCTGTGTCACCAGGCGCAGTTGTACATTATAATTACCGAGGATATAATTCTTGATTTAGTCACTAAGTTGATAGTCCTTTCCTGAGAAAGTCTGATTACTTGATGCCATTACTTATAATTACCGCGCTTACCTCGTAGGGTGTGCTTAAGAAGAAAGATTCCCTCGCCGTCGGTGTTCAGTGTTTTGTTAAACTCCAAACAACTTAGAGGCACGAGAAAAAGCATTTCTGTATTCTATGTTTATAAATCTCATTCTTTCATGCTTGTTACCTTATACTTAGATTTCTTAAACCTAAATCATCATGACGCGGGTGGAAATCAAAGAACGTGTTAATAATTCTAATCTCACTGTTTCCGCAAAACATTTCTTGTAATTTCGCCTATTAATTCTATAATACGCAGGGAATGGGCTGGCAGGTGACTTTATGACGATTCAAACTAGCTGTTGCATTGTATAACTGGAAAGTAATATAGTCAGTCTCTCTTATTTACTGTTTGAGACACGGAGAAGGGAATGCTGCGAGCATTGCCCGTCATTCGGAAGAGCTTGAGAATAGTACCCAATAGCTGGACCCATCTCATGTAGGTTTTTGAGGGTTTTCCCTGCATCTCTTTAGGTGAAATCCTTAAACTGTAGTCCGGGAACCGTAGACAACTCTTGGCTACCTTGCTCTGTTAAATTCCCTTCCTATTCTATTTAAGGGGAGTTGCCTGTTTTATGATCACCCTCGTGTAGTTTGTTAACAAAAATAATCATGTGTCAAACCTACTTATGTGGAGTACTCAGAAAATGTATAAGATGATTAATCGTTACCATCAACTAATTTCACGGAAGTGTATCATTTTCGTTAAAAGTATAACTTATTGCTCAAAGGATTTAAATGAATTTAGGAGTTGTAAATAATTGTCATTTACATGGATACAGTAACGTGCAATGAGCAGGAACGTATTGTGTATTCTCATTGCTTATTACGACTTTCCATCCGTACTCTTCGATTTACCTTCAGACTTTGAACTTTTGGACCACTCACTATATATAATATTTAAACGTTTTTTGCGGAAAATTCTTCGTTGCTTCTATGTAATTCAGTGAGTGTTATTTTTCCCTTTCAAAAGAAAGATTATAAGGATACGTTATCTTACCTGAATGGACCAAGAGAAATATTCTGATATTTTAGACCTTGCATGTCGCACGAAATCAAGCTTGTATTTATGGTTAACAAAATGCATTAGATACTACACACTGTATTGTAATATTATTAATACATAGTCATTGTGCTTTACTGTATTTTATTATTTATCAGTGTGTGATTGGTTACTGTAGTGTATAAATAAATTATTCATTGTGATTTTGTATAATACTACCAATTGTATGATTTTCTAGAAATTTTGAGTCAGAAATGACTTGAAATTCAATTGGCTTTGGTAGTTCATTAATCAGTGTCTGGAAATTTAAACATATGAATGCAAAAAATCATAAGTTTAGTCCACTTACAGCTGCAAGTTCTTACCTATTATAAAAATGAGAATATATTTTTCTTCTATGCTTATAAAATTTGAAAATAACAAAATCTGTTATTTTTACGGAATAATATTTTATGTGCCTCAGTGGATAAGGTAAAAGTTTGGAGAAATGGTGAATGATGGTTTCAAACAGTAGAAAATCAGCTCGTCTTCAGATAAGAAAGTATAACTCAACCATAAAGCGTCTATGATGACAGCCAAATGTGCTCAGCTAAGCAGCGACTTCGTCACGACAAACTGCGTATGAAATGACAATCAGATGGGGATGTGGAGGCTTACTTAAAGGAGTGTCGAGAGAATCTAAATCGATCCAGCAACCCTGAAGACTTGCTTGTCCACCACGTAGAGGAGAGTTGTCGCAGCGTCCGCGAGAGGTCTCTGCGTGGCGTTGCGACGGAGGGACGCAGCGACGACAGTTGTGCGTCCGGCGCCGAGCTGAGCGAAGCCGACATGACTCACCAGGTAACGCACTCCCGCGGCAACTCACGTGCTTCACTTACCGTATTGTGACTCTTTTGTATTATGAATGTAACTCAACTAAAGCATAGGCTGGGAGCGGAGTGCTGAATCGTTTTTTCTTCATCTTTTGCAGACCTCTAACCCTTGAAGAGTGCTACACGACAGCCAGCCAGCTTGCTTTGCTACATCCCCCGGCCAGAAAATATTTCAATCTAAAACATGCGCTAGCTTATCCTCGCCCTGCCCTGCCCTGCCCTGCCCTGCCCAGCCCTAGGAAGGTCTTATAGCTTGTGGGCCGCTTCTGCTTTATCTTTTTTCTTGTGTGTTATCTAAACAACCACTCCACTCACTCGAGATTCCGCTTCACCCTCCGTCCCCTTTCTAATTCTATTACAATTTGCTTCGTGCCGAAACGTACCCCAACCTCACATACCGAGAAAGTTTTCGAAACCCGTACGCCGAACAAGTACACCTACTAGAAAAGAAAATTTCCCCATTCTGCAATCCAGCGTACCGAATAGTACTAATTCGTAAACGGTGTACTATATATATTATAGCTTCTTCCAGGAAGGAGTTACGTGTTATTAGGAAGAAAATTTGACATTTATGCTGGGACAGTCCTAAGACTTCCTGTGATCCTCCCTACAAAACGGTGATATTTTATGGCACAGTGATATTATTCCTCGTTACTAGTCTTCGTTTGCCATAAATAAATATAAAGCCAGCACGCGCGCACGTTGTGAGTGGATATTTTGAATACATTATATATAGATATAGAAGAGACAGACAGCTAAAGTGCCCACCATAGAGGCGGTCGAGTCCCCCCCTCCCCCGCAGGTTCCCGGCAGCGGCAGCATGGCCATGGTGAACATGAACAACCTGCTGAACGGCAAGGACTCTCGCTGGCTGCAGCTGGAGGTGTGCCGCGAGTTCCAGCGCAACAAGTGCACGCGTCCCGACACTGAGTGCAAGTTCGCGCACCCGCCCGCCAACGTCGAGGTGCAGAACGGACGCGTCACCGCCTGCTACGACAGCATCAAGGTTGGTCTCTTTTATATTACAGTCAAACTAATTGCACCGGCCAGCGGCCAGTTTTCACATCTACGCTTCTTATAAAGACAACGTTCGAACCGATCTCGGCGCAACTTCGTGACAAAATGGTGCATGTGCCTCAAAATGAAAACGGTCGATCCCATTTCGCTAAACTTTCTATCGTTGTTTCATAGGCGAAGAATGATTTTAACAATATGAAAGTTCAGTTCGTCTCATTGTCTAACGTTACAAAACATTACTTTAACTTCTTTGATAGGGATGGTTTGTTTTACAGAAAAGTAATGAACGGAATAACTAGAAGGCCATGTGAAATTGTTATCCACAAGTTGAAAAGAATTTGACTCAGTATTCAGTCTGCCTAATTAGTTTTTCGTTTTAAGGGACAATACTTTTGCTAAGAGTAGAAAGACAATAAATAATAAAAGTATTACTTGAAAAATTATAGCCGATTAATGAATTATGAGTAACGAAGATTAGGAGGAAAGACAAAAGATACACCTTTCTCCTTTTTTATCAATGGTATGCCTTGTAGTAAAATTATTGTGGAAAGATAATTGAAACCTTAATATCTTTCTACAATATACAATATATATATATATATATATATATATATATATATATATATATACTCATTTCGACAAGACAAAGCACCATTACATGAAAATAAAACCAAATATGTAAATAGAGGATACAGCATATATTAAAATATATCAATACGAAACAAAGACAAATAACTGCAAAACGCAAAATACTCATAAAAATGAAGATACCAAATAATAGATATGCAAATTAAAAGATTATAAAATAGACATATTAAAAATATCTAAAATTTAAAACAATAATACATAAGTGAAATGAATTAAAACGAAAACGTGAAGGAAAGAAACCGATACACAAATTTTAAAAACTTAAAAAAATAATCATATGCTTCTGAGAGAAAAACTGGGACACAAGAAAAACTTCTATTTTTAATTTAATGTGAAAAATTATATTATAATTATTACTGACAGAACAACTTGACGTGGTCAAGTTTATAGATTTCAGCTGTCCTTGCGTGAAATGACACCTCGTTTTAATGTTTCTGAAATGTATGCAGGTTTTTTAAAAATCGCTTTGCAAGTGTTCTTTTTTGTATCATGAAAATTTCCATACAGAAATATCAAAGAATATGATGACAGTGGTTTTTATCTACTTATTGAGAAATCTTTAGTGAGTATCAGACAAAGCCTAATTTACCAGTAAATGATCTCATAATTCCATTTTAACCAGTCAGCAATTGTATGCTTATAATCGGTCAATGTTAGAAACCATTTTGTTTTACTACAGACAATTTCCGTATTCTGTTAAAAATTTGACAACCAGAATCTTCAATATTCAGAGCTAAATTATTTGCCTTGAATCATTCATTCCATTGTTTTAAATTGCCATCGAAATTCAGGTTAAGTTCAGTCGAATCGCAACTTGAAATCATCACATTACTGTAATTTAGCATATAAAACACATTTGATTATATATATATATATATATATATATATATATATATGCATTTGTTTGTATATTGCATGTAAAGGATTGGGTCTAAAAATTAACCATGTATCACTCTACGGGTTATTTTCGTAGCTTCAGGCAAATTAATTTTGACATTACCCATATTTATGTTACTGACGTAACATTTTTGTCCTAATTTGTATTATATCTTAGGCTTGAATGTCTTTTGAGTTTATGAATCCCACATCACATATGCACAGAATCATTCCTTTTCATGATGACAATTTTAACGCGATCGCTGCCGTAGAAAAACATTTTGGATTATTATCGATGGAAATATCTCAGCGACAATGAATTACAATATTATAGATCCGGGTTTCCCAATTTTTTTCTTCGGTAAATTTTAACGAAACCCTAGGCTAATTATATAGGCAGAATTATCCCCAAACTTTTGCGGAACACCTATTCAGGCTCCGTGGAACACAGTTTGGCAATCTGGACACTAGATGTTCGAATTAAGGTTCGCGTTTTTAAATTAGCATATGAAAACTTTGAATTTTTATTCGGTTCCAAAATTACTGGTTATGATGAATATTGTTTTGGGAGGGAGACTGGGTGACATGCTACATGACGGTGATCCTGAAACAGGCAACTCTCTTTAAAAGCATAGGAATTGAATTGAAAAGGGGGGAATGTAGGTAGCCAGCGGTTGACTAGGGCCCCTGGGCTATAGTTTAAGGATCCTACCCAGTGATTCACACAAGAGAAATGTCTGGAAAACTGTAGTTCTTATAATAAATTATCATTTTGGAGTAAGGAACGCAAGCCACCAAAATATGTCTCTTGCCTGGTGATCGCACAAATACTTGTCTGGCCACTGGACTATCCACAGTCCACTCAGGCAATATTTTGTCGTGTTCTTCATACTTAGGAACTCGTAAAAAGTATCTATACTTTACCTACTTTGGTTCTTGAATTTCTATACAAGTATTTTTAGTATTCCATACTTTTTTTGTAATACCTTCGAGTATCGATATTTTTTTCCGATATTCAAAAGTACCGGGAAAAGGTATTGAAAGTTTTTGGGCGGTCGTTTTCATTGTCGATTGTTGTCTGTTGTTGCTTTGACTTGTCACCCAGCCGTCTCATGGTGAGGACCAACTCCAACAACTCAGTAAATGTGATACTTAATCAAAAGATTATCACTTGAATACAAAAAATATGGGCTACGATTTTCTGTCATTTTTTTTTCAAGTGTGATTACTTCTACACAGCGATGGAACTTCTCAAAAGCAATATGTGGTCATTTTTAAAAGTCTGTAATCATGCGATTTAACATTTTTTAAATGTATAAAAACATGTTGAAACACATCAAATATAAAAAAGCATCCCCAACGCCGTCCTAACGTTGACTTCTACTTTTTTAATTAAGTAGCTATTTCAGCCCAGTGGAGTGTAAATATCTGATATTAAGAATTGATATTCGATCAGCAATCATGACGAAATTAGCAGAATCGAAATCTTTCCACATTTGCTCAAATTCCATATGGTAATGATTACACTTCTATTTGTTAAAAGGAGCGAATAATAATTAAAATGTGTACAGGAGAAATATATTTTAATGTATAAATGTCTTATTATCTATCTTAAATGTGCGTATCTTTCAAAAATTTGCACTTTAAATTTTTACATATTCTAAACAATAAAGTAATATTTTCAATAAACATTATTTTGTAATTTACTGTTCGTTACCTGTGCTCTTATTATAAGCATTGAGAAGTAATCATCAGATAAACTTATTAGTAATGGCTTTTATTAAAAATATAGAAAAAACATCTGCATCCGATACTTATTCGATACTTTCAAACCGATACATTTTTGATACCGACTTCGGAGATATGATACTAGAACTGAGTATATAATGATACTTCTCTTCCGATACCGTATCCCTATTCATTCTTGTCAGGATATTACCTGCGTTCTTATATAATAATTATTAATAATCACGTTTCTAATCAACGTTAATCGAATATTGTAAACATTAATTGAGGCGTAGTTGAAAACTTTAAAAAAAAAAGAATTGTCCGGTATAAACGGTCAGCCAGACGTTCAATCCTTGTTTGATATCTTTTGTGGACATTGATTAAATGTGTCAAAAATTACTGATCTGGCTGTAATTAAACTAAGCCAGTAATGTCTTTTATAGATGATTCAATGATTATGAATTTCAATATGGAAAATCCATTTAACATATAGGATGTAAATATTGTATTTACTTCCTGATGAACTTCGTCTTACATTGGTATTATCGCCCATGTTGGTTAATTTATGTATAGAACAGACGATGAAGAAAGTTAAAACGAAAACGTAGTATGGAAAAGGAATCGTATTTCAAGGAGAATAAGTAAAAACCCTGAGGTTTGTCGATGATATTGTAGAATTAGGGGTTAGAAAAAGACTTGGAAATCATAATAAATGGCTTGAACGTCGACCTAAAGAAAGAGTTCAATATGAGGTCTTACATTGGGAAGGGATATTTTGAAGAACGTTAAGGAATTCTGCTACTTGGGCAGCATACTAACTAGAGTAGGATAGCACAGGCAAGGAAGGGTTTCGTAAAAAAGAGGAATTTATTTACAAAAGTTATATAAATATGAGCATTAGGAAATCATTACTAATAATGTTGGTATGGAGTGTGTTGTTATGTGGGTGCGAAACGTGGACGGTAGGAGTTGCAGAAAGGAAACGAGTAGAAGCCTATGAAATGAGGTGCTATAAGAGGATGCTGAAAATCAGATGGGTGAATATAATCACTAACGAGGACGTTCTAAACAGAATAGGGGAAGATCGAACAATTTGGAGGATAGATTAATGGGCCACATTTTTAGATTAGCGAGGATGTGGTAGTTATGCGTGAATGAAAAGACTTTCAGTCTAAGGACTGATTACCACGGCAACAACATTATTATAAAGAAAATGGGAGTTTAATCTGACTAATTTAAATAAATGTCAGAAATGTTTGCTTTGGTTGCTGTGGTAGCAATAAAGAAAATTCTGATGTATGGTATCCATATAAACTAGCTAACCAACACGACTTCGTTCATGCGGAAATAGTTCTTTTTATTTTTCACTAAAAACGAAACAACAGGTACAAAGTTTTGAAAAAATTGAATTAATTGAATATATAAAAATTACGGTATCATTTATTTATTATGATAACCTTATAAACCGCAGTTACGTTTCGGAGCCCATAAAAATGAGTATACTAAATATTAAAATTTATCCCTTAACTTTTGGTAGTTTCTTTATATTCCATTGTGTCCAGTTCAAAATGGCTGCCTTCCTTGATGTAGCGCTCGTCTTTTTTCGCGTTTGCAGGTATCTTAAGAATTTTTTCATTTTTTAGCTTTAGGCTGACGTATCCTTTTCAGACAAACTGTATCGTGTTCAGTACATTCATGCATACAAAATAATCCAACTACCTTTATACAAAAAAAATATATATTTATCTGACGTGGCAGCAAGAAAAATGAAAAAATAAAAAGTATTTTTAAAATATGTGCCATCTCAAAGCGGATTTTGACTAAGTTAGAATGGAAATTTTTTTAAATCGTGCCATGGAAAAATATCTGCGATGGGATTGGAGGTAGAATGAAACGACCGGTAACAAGGGATATTTTACAGTGGCTTATAAGGATACTTTACGTTCTGTAAAGAAATCTTTGATGGTATTACGTATGTTTATATGTATTCTCCCGAAATCTAGAAAATTAATTAAAGGAATTATAGGATAGCACAACTCCTGCCTCAAAATGAAAGGAACTGAACCATTTTATTTATTTTATACCACAATCAGAAAGTGTTAAAATGTCATCAACAGTAAATGAACGTCAGCAAATACCAATAGTTATATCATTGACACTTCAAAATAAAGACACAGTTGCATGCAGTTGTGAAGGCCAGTGATGGGTTGCGAAAATGTGCAACTTAGATCGGCGGCCCCCAACCTTTTTGCACTTAGACGCCGGTGAGACGGCGGGAACCATTTATTTTTTCAAGGTATAATTATAGTTAAAAATTGGTAATAATACACAACACGTGGAAAAACAATGTTTAATTAAAAAAATAAAATTTTAACATATGAAAATCGTTGCTTATATTTTTATGTAATAAAATAAATTCGCAATGTATCAACATTGATGATGCGACGATCGTTAGCGAATATCTTACTTCCCACGTGTATAATTGCGCGTGGGTCTTTGCTGTCAAAATAAACGTTTAATGAAAATGAATTTTTTTACTCAAATACTTCTCCAAACGGTAAAATAATCGTTTATGTAAAAATAAACAGAAAACGTAAGAATCGCGAAGTGCAGCGCCATGGTGCTCGCGGACAAAGGGTTATGGTGAGGACCCCTGAGGTAGGACCAAGTACTTCATTCCAAAGAATGAAAAGGATAAACCTTGTTGCCAATAATAAATATATTGGGGAATTCACCGCGGTAATCGGACGATTATTATTGAGAATATTCAACATTAAAAACTAATGATAGATTAAGGCAGTTATCGATTAATTAATGTTAACTCAGTGCTAATTAGGCTCAGGGAAATAGTGTCATTTTTGTGATTGTAGTTTTATTTTCATTTATATATTTGTATTTCATTGCGCTTTTTGAAATGAACATTATATAATAGTCTAACCACATTTATCACAAATAGTTATTTTAATGTTTTCAAAATAGTTTTCTTAGTGACTAAGTAGTTGAAGTATTGCCGACCTCATGTGGTTTAGTGGCTCGCGTCGTTGCATGGCAACCCAGAGCTCCCGGGTTCGAATCCTGGCGTGGGATTGATATTTGTGCCGCCATGGGCACGGAGACTGCTGGAGAATCGATAAGCTGACCACGTATCACTCCAAATTCTAAATGTGTCATGTAAGATGACAGGCCAACGCGCTGAATGGAAATCAAGTGTTTCTTGCTATTTTTAATAATTTTAGACGATCTTTGAGTTAAATCTCAGAGTTTCTATCATAGTGACCTAGAATATGTTCAACTTTCAGATTTTTATCTATATATACACAGAGATATGGCAACACAAACGTGCAATAAATCGAAGAATACTATTTTAAATTGTGCCATTTGTAAATCTCACGTCAGGTACAATTGATATTTTATATAAAATAACTACGATATTGTTTATAAAAACACTAAAAACTTGATATTCGCAAAGTTTCTTTTATGGTATTCTACGGGAACTGAATTTTCTTCATTTTCTATCGACAACTTCGTGTCGTAGGGTCTACATAAAAAATTGATATATTAGGAAAGTGAATAAAGGTATATAGGCATGAATGTACTCAACACGAAACAGTTTATTTGAAAAGGATACGTAAACACAGCGGTAAACACTTTAGAAATGCAGACGTTCATATCTACGTGCAAACGCGAAAAAGGACATGCGTGCTACAAGAAAAATGACGGGCAGTATTAAACATGACACAATAGAAATTAAACAAAATTAGTTTGCTATCATAGAGACCTATTATGTGTATAACTTGAAGATGTACCAAACATGATGGCAAGCAACAACAAAATGTAATTTTTTTTCTGAGATGGTGCTGCAAGCCGTGCAAGACCACTTACCGGTCAGCGTTCTATGTGGGGTAATTTGGCCTCTTAGCGAAAGTGCCGTAAGCATGCAGTGTCAGGGAGAAGCTGACCTTCCGCAACCGGTTCATACAAGGCTGTTCCCATGCAGCCGAATCCTGCAGAGATGCAGCAACAGCCTCCTGACACACTTCAAGGCGCCAAACAGGCTCCAACACATCAAACCCGTTCTGCCAAAGACCCATCAACTGCACTCCTCTTAATGGACGATATTGCAATTTATTTTCCTTTTTATTATTATCATCATAATTTATTTAGCAATCAGAATACAATTCTATAAGCTAAAATGTTAACAGCAACTAAAATAACATTTACAGGGTGATATCACCTGTATAATTGACATAAACAGTACTCGTTTAACTTAAAATAGTTCACTAGATCACACCTATTTTAGCCTCTTATTTATTCACTGGTACTTGTAATATGGCAGGAACTAAGTGCTTGGAAAAGCCCTTTGCTGGTCTCCAAGCCTCTTGAGTCAACGCAAATCCGTACAATATTACTATTCATGCGATATAAATGTGATTTTGGGCCTTTTATATTACGGTTAACATATCGTGTTCACGCACAGAATGGAAGGAAAATATTTTTTTAAAGTTGGAAGAATTGTAAATTTAGGTTCAGAGTAGCTTATAATGATAACGTATGATATGAAGTTTAAAGTTGTTGTGAACCATCGGCTCGAGCTCATTACTATTTGGGCATCGGATTCCGGCGTCTGCTGGACTCGTTGGCGTCGCGGAATGCAGCGTCTTTTCATAAAACTCCCTCCGCGGCCACTCGGATATGAAGCCTGCAGGAATGCCCCCAGGAAGGTGTGAGGCATCCAATCGATATCTTATAGGATTCCGCAGGTCTTCGTTCCAACCCACTCTGCAGACGTTCATATCTATATCTACGTGCGTCATGAACTGCGAATGCTTCACAACTAACTTCTTAATAGCTTCACTAAATTGTTCGCGAGTTAATTCCACATTTAGGTCACACTTATTAATTATTTCCCCAGTTTCAGGTCATTATCATTTAAAATTTTAAGAGGCCATTCTTAAATGACACTTAATAATTGCTTTTCAATATGGAAGATTAACTTTCACCAAAGAATTGATATATATATATATCAATTCTTTTATCCTTTTGTAACAGTGCTGTGATGTTGTTGGTTGGATCCATTTTCATGCATAGCTTATTCTCTTAACTTGTTGCAGCTAAGTCCTTTAATCTGACATGGATGCAGTATCAATGAATAGCGTCTCTAATTAATAAGTTTTAACAATTTGTTTGCAAATGTATATAAACGTTTCTAATCAGAATAAATGCATGTATATCACTCTGAATAATCTATACGAAATGCAGCAAGGGTTGATGATACCAAACTAATTTTACGTAAAGAACTTTAGTGTTGTGTGGTCGTTACGTCTATTAGGATGACAGCATTTATTAAAAAACAGTCTGATTTCAGGACGTAGAAAATTTTATTTCTTCCAATCGCACTGTGCGAATTGTCCCGACAAACCCTTGAACTTCATAAACCGTTCTACATGATAATGAATTAAACAAATATGAATGAATGAGAGGAAATACAAAACGCATACATTATTTAAATTTAATATAGTGTTTATCATGTAAATACCTCGCAACCAAAAAAACTTATGAACTTATGAAGAGTTACATTTTTTAAAGGTTTTGGTAAAACAACGTCTCGGCTTTTATGAACCAAAAATAAATTTCGCGTGACTTTTAACATGGAAACAATTCGGAAATTTATTGACTTTTATTATTATTATTATTATTATCAAAAGTTAGGGCACGCCCCTGCTTTTGATATATTTTCCCTCTCCCATCTCACTCCGTACGCAGTTTCGTCTTCTTTACAAAAAGATCCATTCATTTTCCTTACTTTCATTACTTCTTACTTGGTCAGCGATCTTCTGAAGTACAAATTTCAAACTCTGAAATTTCGTTATGTCCTAAGTTTACTTCCATTAAAAAAAGAAAATAAAAGAGTAATAATAAACTTGTACACCGTTTACCTAAAGAAACACAAAGAACCTGATTTTATTATTTGAATAAAGTTAATTTCTCTGATTTGTAGTACCGTGAAGAGATCAGGAAAGTACAAACTCGTGGAAGACTGAAGTAATGTAATTACTTTATGCATTTTAAAATTTACCCGAAGAAGTCCACAGAGTTGAATGAAACGCTGTATTTATTTTAATTAAATACTAATTAAATTTATTTAGGACTTATTTGGCAGTATTTTCATTTATTTATTACTAAACTTAAAAATGATGTTTACATTCAGAAGAGGATGAAATTAGACCTACTTTTTCAAGTAGTTATTATCGATCTTTAATGTGGAATTACGGAGTTGAACTATAATAGTTTTTCAATGTCTCTATTCACCTGGTTCTCTATTCTTCCGAGATTTTCAGTCATTTCCCACTGCAGATTGTTACATTTATTGCGCCTCGCTGCGGATCATGTTTTATTTCATATTTCCGATGTAGTCGTTGTGTTCCAAAATTACGGTTCTCTTTCAACCGAGCTAAGTTCATTAGACCGGAACCTGTCTGTCTCGAAGTTGTCATTAAAACGAATTTCTTATTGACAGAAATAAATACTTCGACGAATAAAATTATATTTACAAACGCGATTTCTTTAAATCGCCTGGTTTGCTATGTACATACTTAAATATGTCATTCACTATAGTGAAAATCCTTCTTAAAATCTAGCTCTTTAACAATAATTTTAGAAATTACATTTACAATTCTGATCGGTAACCCTGTTCATAACCTTGCATTTAAACTTGCAAGTGAGGGTTACTTTGGATGTGTTCAATCCAGCAGGCAATATCAGTGGGTCAATGAGACGAACATATAAGCTGATTTCAGAGGAAACTACGCCTACGAAAGTAACAGTTGATCTAGTTTGTTAATGTTCAAATATTGAATACTCACCTACTTTCAGACGTCGAGAGCATCGAAACCCAAAAAGTATCGACCCCGATGCAATTATTTTAATTTACAAATACGTTATATCTAAGAGTTAAGAGTTAGACGTGACATTTATTGTTGTACGCTTAGTTACAGATTAAAAATTGGAAACAATATCGATAAACTAACATATGTTACCATATGTTACAGTTTTAATATATTTAGCAGAAGAAGGATCGTAGTATTATATTTTACATCACTGTGCACGTTTGGAACATAGAGTAACATCAACGAACTGCGGCGCGCACTTTTCCTGGATTTATGGGTCCTTTTTTAAATAGCGGCTCTTGACAATATCGTGTTATGTATTGTACAGTTGAACTCTCGGCGAAGGCCTGCATCTATCACGGCATATCTGAGCAACGCCTGAGCATTAAGAAAGGGAGTAAGAAGAAAGCGATAAAACAGTTGGGCGAGGGCGGGGCGAATTCCCTGGAATCCAGTCTAGGGTGCGAAACGCCGGCCGTTCTCGCGAAATTGGTTCCTGGCGGAACGAATACGACGTCCATCTTTTCACCTATCATCTGGTGGCGATCCATCGTTCACTGCTAACGTATTTAAAATTAAACTCCTGATTTTAGTGTTTGCAAGTATGTCAATCTTCCGTTTTTTTTAGTTTGAAAATGTGGAAGAGGAAGATAGCAAGCTTCAAGTAAAAAATACAAAATGTCCCTGAAACTTGCACTTGTTTTGTCAATACTCCCTCCAAATACATAATTTAATTTTTTTATCACTCGCATCAGTTCACTTTCTTATCGTTTGGGTGATCGGCAAAACTTTCTGGTGTGTTGGCCGACTCGCCCTCCACTTAACCGGATTATTCATGATAATTAAAAGTTTTATCAATTAAACAATTATTTACGTATGGGTGGATAAAGTAAGTAACGAGGAATTTATAAAGGGAATAGGAGAAAAGCGAACAATATGGAGGACGTTGACCAGGAGAAGGGATAAATTAATATGCAACGAGGGTCTTGTAAAATTAGCATTAGAGAGAAGTGTGTAGGGTAAGAACAGAAGAGGGAGGCCAATGATATAATACGCTATGCATATTAGGGAGGATATTGGAATGCTAGTTATGAGAAATGAAAAGGCTTGGTTAGCATGGAGGGTTGCATCAGACTAGTCTTCGGACTGAATACCACAACAACAACAACAAATTTCACCAACGATTCGTATTGCGAGCCGAAATGATCTGCAGTTTGAGAAAGTTCCAGGAGAAAACAATATTGTTTCATATGATTTGGAATTTCAGCTAAGGTAGATTCAATACTTTGGCCTATAGGAATAGATGTGTGGCTGAAAACATAATAGAACAAGTTGTACAATCGTGGCTACTTACCAAAATAGTTGACGCTCTGTTCTACACGTTTATTTAGTTTCTTAACTAAGTTTGTGTCCTGTGGAGCGTATCGAATAATCGTTTATATGCAGTTTACCTGTAAAGGAAATTTAATCGGAAGCGGGAGTTAAGGTGATGGTTATCGTGTTACACTCCGCTGTTTGTAACTAAAAACTGCCTTCGTTCGAAGAATGCTCCTTGATCTATTTCCTGATAAGCATCTCTAAAACAAACAGCCTGGTCATTTTCCAGTACGGCGTTGCTGATGACGTTAGTCTCCATAACTGAACGACGTACAGTGACAGCGAGAAATTACTGAATGACTATAATTCCAACGTGGCGTAGTTTTCTTGGCCGTTAATACAAATGCATTTTTTCTTAATTTATTGGTTAAGTTTTATGTGTACAATTGTACAAAATAATTATGATAATATATATGCTTCGAAACAATCACCTTACACGTGAGATGGGGAAACTGCTCATTACCAGGCCCCAGCATATGATTTTGATTATACAGAGCAGATAATGGTACAAGTAAGAGTTTTAATGGGAAAAAAATGTTGAATTTACATAGACTATGATGAGTGTAAGTTATAAGGTCTGTTGGACGTTTACGCTTGAGTCTTCTCAGGAATATAGGTTGTAGAAGGTTACTTACAGTGTGTCTTATTACTGGTTTCTGTGGCACTTTATGGAATTGTGTAGCCTGCGATAGCTGAAATTAATATATTGTAGGGATATTTAAGTCTTGATGAATGATGCCGTTTCTTACGTACCACGGCACATTGGCAATTGTATTCTATTTTGAACTGTCTGAATTCTTTTATTTGTGATGGAGCCGCTGAGCAACCAAATAACCATATCGGCCGTATTATTCCCATATACACAAGTCTTTAATTTTATTGGGACACACGAGTTGCCTGATAGAATAAATTTCAGTTACTTCAGACTGTCTTACTTTTTGAACCACTGTTGAGATATGTGGAGCACATGTCAATTTTGCGTCGAGTACCAGACTGTAGACTGTGATATATTTTCACCAACTAGGGTAATATAGCAAGTAATTAATTTAGATTTCTGTAATGAAAGCTTCACACGCCACGTTTTACATCAGTCTTCGACGAGGTGCACACATACCTGTATTTGTGACGCAGCTTCTCGGCATGAATCCTTAATTAGAAATGCAACATTGTCTGCAAACTGAATCACCTTTACGTTAGTCGACACCGGTAAGATTTACTAGTACATTAAATATAAGTGTGGACCTATGATGCTTCCTTGGGGGACACCAGAAATAATCTGTAATGTGGTGGATGTGCAATTGTCACTTTTGTAAAGGTAAGATTGAACTTTCTTAAAAGAAAACAGTGTCCGATAAATGGTCCTTTCTTTTGGCTATCAGGCCTTCTTGCCAGACTCACTACCCTGTGCAATTGTTGAGGCACGAGTGAGCTTTACGGAAACCATATTGGGAAGATGTGTTCGGAGATGAGGCATAAGCAGTTTCTCAAATGTGTTCGGAGATGAGGCATAAGCAGTTTCTCAAATATTTTAGAAAAAATTGAAAGTAACGGCCTCTAACTGTTTGTTAGGTGTCTGAATCAGATTGATCGGACTTGTAAAATATGTGGTACGGAGATTACTATTAAAAATTTGTATTAGTAGCACAACCGCATTGCGGGGAATCACTTTAAGCAAAGGCTGTGTAATTTGGTCGTATCCTGGGGCCTTTCTTCTTGGTGTTCTGTTGATGACGTATTTTATTTGAGTTGGGGTAAAGTAAATGGCAAAAGATGACAATTGAAGAGGTTCCATTAGTTGGTTACTAATATTTTGTTCGAATGGTTGGCTGGTTGACGAAATTTGGGATGAATTTTTTTTGCAGCATGACGTTTGACAACTGCGCCTTTTCTTTTTCTTGTGTCTCGTAGTGATGCGCAAATTTAATTGGAGTAATTTTGTTGGAGTCTCTGGTAACATATTTAGTTTTTCTTGAGAGTGGGTCCAGAGTTATGAGCATCTGTTCTGTAGTTACTCTTCTTTCTTCTCTCAGAACATTTGACAAGTCACAAGTTGCTGATGTATGATCTGGATATTGAGTTCAAAACCAAATTTACGGCATTGGTTTTTGATTTCTAAAGTTTTTCAATCAGTGCAGAATTTTTTGTTTTTAAATCTTAATAATTTGTTGTTTCTAATTTTGTTACTTGTAATTTTAGCAGTCACAGCAACGTCGTTGTCTTTTCTTATCTTCAGGGTATACGGGGATCTGTAAGCTCACCTGGGCTTGTGGTGTATAGGTCACAAACAAACGGGAACTGGATTAGGGAACTAGAAGTCCTTAGAGTAGGTTTAATATTTATTTTCAAAATCACTGGGAAATGGTCAGAGTTCATTTCGTAGACTAAATCAGGAACTGGACACAAGGAAGAAATGTTTTTAATGACGAAGATGTCCAAAATATCTGGTGTGTGGTCTGATTTTCAGAAGTAAGTAGGCTCTGTCGGGAGGAATATTTCAAGTGTGTGTCTGTAGACAATATCGTGTACGCATTGCATTACAATATAAACAATTAATTTTGTGAATAACATTGTCTTTCCAGAAAGTTATTAAAGATAAAATTAACATTTAATAATCTTTTCGGTTGAGGGAGTCAAGAACTAAATGACATGAATAGCTAAATTTGTAAGTTTTGAACCATGTTTATATATATATATATATATATATATATATTTGTTTAAAAAATTGTAACATACGAGTAGAACCCATATTTAATTTCTTGTAATATGTTTGTAGTATGCCCGAGGAAGTCTCAAAAGGGTAACTAAACGTCGTATTTAATTACATAGTAATATATATATATATAAAGGGTGAATTATTTTTAGTCTTTTTATTTATTGTAAAACTAGTTACGCTTCGAAAGGACAAAAACAACGCTGGGAATAATATGTTAACTATGGATGTAGAGAGTTGTAAGATAACAAATCAAAATTAAGTTTCCGTCATGATTATTTTAACAATAAATAAGACTTTACCGTACTGCCTGCTATAAAAGTGGCTAAGCCTATCACTTCAAAATTTATGACGAGTGTTGTTGTTTATTAGTTTTTGGAGGCTGACGCCCATAACTTTTTTGATTCAGAACCTCAGTCAAATCGTACTTCAACCCCTGGTCTCAAGTAGCTCACCACTCAGCCGACTCTGGGAATCGACTCATAAAATTTCATTATTTGGAGAAAATTACTCAAATCGTAATATTGGGACATTTCGATTTTATTACCTTATATCATTCTGGTTTATTTTTTTATAAATATCATACTGGTTTCGACAAATATACTAAACTTCCCCATCTGCGGTTAAGTTTTTTATATGTGCTAGGAAACTTCTTTGGAGGACTTATCGACCGATAGCGCTATAAGAATTTCCGAGAAATCAATGTAAAAGTGTCATCTGAACTATTTGTAGCTTATACATAATATATAATGTCTCTTTTGACATACATTTACTAGACTTCAACGGTATGATGACCAATATTGCTTGGTGGTGAACATGAACCTACTGAACAGCAGCAAGTGGTTCAGCTGATTCAAATCATGCCGATATTTACGATGTTTATTTTCTGTAGCTAAGTGGGTACTTTCTGTGACATTAATGAAGATAGACTGCGGTTTACTTCTACTCCAGACAGCAATATAAGACCGTGCATGGCCTTGTCCCCAGCCGAATTACTTTCAACTCTCGACTCATTTCATTTCCCGCCACAAATTCAGTTTTAGTAATGCAATAAGGTTGACCGGATCGCAGCTTCGTTCAAGGAAGCACAATGTAATACAGCAGCTAGGCAATCGTGTTCTTCGTTGTTCTTTTCTACACATTATGTACTATGTATTGTTTCTACCACCGATATCATCGGTGTGAAGCGTCATCGATTCAACTGCTAGAAAATTATTTATTTCTAGCTCATTTCCAATCAAATTAGTTTTTAAATTGAGATTCATTTTTACTTGCTAACCCCAATTAAAAATTATATCACAACACTTAAATATTAACATTATAAGATAAGGTGTAAGTTTAGCCTACCGTAATTAACAAAATAGTATTACATTTTTTTCAACTCGCGTTTCACTTTGTGTGAAACATCTACTAAACCAACTGCACTACACTTGTTGATTAACTCGATACTTCTGAATCAATATTAGCACTTTTATCAAGGTCTTTCAAAGCATTTTGTAAAACCTTTTTTACTTATGTCACTAAAATTTCTTTATATTGCACGTTTCTTAGGGATCGCGAGATTCAATAACACACACACGTAGGGGTTATAAGCGTTTAATCAACGGCGAAGTGCTGTACAAAGCTCGTACTGCTTCAGACTGACTCCGATTTGGAATCCAGTCCCACTTATACATACATGGAATATTCTAGAAGCAGAACATTCTAGAAACTAAAGGCAAACAATGTAAATAAATTAAACAAATAGAAATGGTTGCGTCGGCTGGGACTCGAACCCGAGTCTACGTGTCTGCAGTCCGGCTCGCTACCGCTCTGCCATCACTGCAGTTATTGAAATGTGGCAATATGTTGTAAAACTTTGGTCATACGTAAACAATGTACAGTATTTCTCTTACCATTTGTAAGTTACATTGTCTTTTAGAAATGAAAGGAGGATCATTCCATGTCAAGTGGCCAAGGGATTCCCGCGCGATCATTTCCAATTTGGATGAAATATTTATTTTGTACTATCATGCCTTAAATGGACATTTCAAAATTTCAGTTCGAAATTTCTTCCTAGCTGAGATGCCACTTTTGAGCTTACCAATTATTAGAGAATTGAAAATTCGTTTTTAAAGTAAAATTTATGCTTTGATTACGAAAATAAACGAAAAGTTAGATAAATATCATAGCTGGCCAGAAAGATGCCAAGATATTTTCGTATTTTAAAGGAATTATTGCTGGGATAAATAAAGTAAGTATTGTATTCATATTTTGTAACTGTTAAGAAGTCAAAGGATTTACAGCTTTGCAGACAATGTACTTTGGTGAATTTGGTGCAGCAAACTTGGCGAAAAAGTGAAAATCCCAAAAAATGAGCTTTTTTAGATGGATAATTCAGATATGGTTTTCTAGTCGACACTAGTAGAAAGGTTCATCTGCAACGTCTATGTTTAACCTACGCATAAGGTTTACCTTAGAAATTAATCTTCACGCTGTATTCTGTAATAAGTGCCACAATATTAAAGCTCAAAAGTGAAATTTTTGAGGCGACGTAAACTGTGACGAACAACAACCTTCAACGAAAAAGCGCGTATCTCGAACAGAAATGTCAAATTTTGCAGCTGTACATGTAAAGCACCACAGTACAAACTTTAAAAATTTCATATAAATCAGAAATGGTCACGCGGGGATCGTTCCACAAATTTGGCCACTTCACATGGAATGGCCCAATTCTGAAATATACGCGTTTTTCAGGTGGAATTTACTGTCATAAAAATCAACCTTATTTACAAATTTGTTGAATCTTAGTATGGCTAAATTAATTTTAATTTAATTTCTTAGATTTATACTGATCACTTGTCATGTTCATAATTTATGCCTATCATTCTGCCAGCTGCGATCTATTATTCATCACAGGTCCTTCGTAAATTGTTCTATTTCATCTCTATTGTAATACCGTTAGTTTTTTTCTATTCTGTATATGCGTTGCTATAACAGTTGCTCAATGTACAATTAATTCAAACAACGTGTTTTTGTCCCAACTTTCTATTTCATTGTAAACTTGTCGGTATTAAATTTGGTCCTGCTGGGTACTCGACAGAAATTCGCCGCTGTAGTTCTAAACAAATTAATTGCAACTATAATTATTATAATAAAACAGCACTGCTTTGTAGTTACCTGTAGTGGTCGTTATTTCGCTATCTATTGAAGACGATAGTGGGGCACACCTTAAAAAATTGCTTAATTTAGGTCTATTTTATATTTTAGAAACTCCACATGGAAGTAGCGTGGGTTGTAGTGACGACATTAGGAGTTGGTTTTTTTGTATGGTTTATAGGCGCCGCCATTCGCCTCAGTGGGTCTCGAACTATCGATTGTCTGGCCGCGTCTTCACACGTGCATTGTCGGACGGCTTTAACTTTGTAATATCGGTTATCAATATCACCGTGATAAAAGTAACAGGCGAGGAACCTTATCGCAAGCGTATTTCAGGACCGCGGATAGCGAAATGTTGTAACAGCTGCTGAAGAGAGAGAAATGTTTCCTCCGTCACACCAGTCGGTACACGAAACCTGCTCACAAAATGTGATAATCTTCAGGATGTTGTTAGGAATCAAGTAACATCAAGTGGAAAGTTGAGTATTTTTACTTAATTTTTTCCTTAAACAAAACTAAGTAGTTTTGTCGTCTATGTTACGTAGGATTGAAAAGTCTGTCTGTACCCTATCCCGTTTTATTCTTAGCATCCTATGAAAGGCATCGTCTTAATGTAAGCTGTACGCTGTACTGCAAGCATTCTAGCATATCCAACTCAATCTTATATTTCAATTACATTATTACTTTATTTATATTTTAGAGTTTATTACTGTTCAAAATGGTCAATGCTAGTTGGTCTTAGTTCATCTATTTGAATATATACGCCCCGAAAACTACACTTGAGGATTATTCGGTTATATATAATTTGACAGATAAAGCCATTTGGCTGTCTCGTCACAAATTTCACTTCATCAACATTGAAATAGTCAAAGAAATATTAATAGCTACTTCGTTCCACAAAGTTTCATCAATACGTTTCTTAAAAAACGATTACTTAAACTCAGTCCAAATATCGAAACACCATTCCCACAAAACCCTTAACAAATTATATTACTATGCCATTCCACCAACCTTTACACAATTCTCTGAAAAACCTTTTCGACTCCTACAACATCCAGCTCATAACTAATCATCTAATAATTTATCCACCATTGTAAAACATTTAAAAGATCCAGTGGTAAAGACAAAATTCATAATGCTTTTTATAAATTAAATTGCAATGGCTGTCCTAGTGTGTACATCCGAAAAGAGCCTTCAGCACCAGAATCAAGGAACACAGATCCATTATTAAGCTGTCACAAGACAAATAGTCCATAATTTCAAAACACATTTTATATTCTAACCACACTATAGACTGAGACAATTTCCAAATTTTAGACCAAGACAGTAACTACAAATGACGATTAATTTCAGAACAGCTTCACAAAAAACTACTTTAATACTCTTAATGTAAAAACTGACACTGATTTGGTCAGTGGTATTTGTAATATCTTAATTTATGAAATGTAATTTTCTAATGTATAATTATTATATTTGTTTTTTAAATATTTTGTCTTTGGTTTCTTTATTTACTGTATTCTTTGTCTCTACTGCTATATCTTTAGTGTTATAATTTATTGCTTTGTAATTCAGTTCAACCTGAAGAGGGTCTGTTTCAGGACCGAAACATGTGGTTGTTTTACAATTATATTTTATGTTTCTCTTATTTTTGTCTGTTTTAGCCTTATTTTAACTTATAGAAAAATGTATTATTTCATTCAAGTTTTTAAATGGCACTGAAGAAAAAGCATGTCAGTACAGTTTCTGGTTCTTCGGTAGACAAAATTAACGAACCGTCCTTCTCGTTCGTATTTCTCCAAATTGGAAATTTTGACTGATGTGCAGAAGCCTGTGAGGAAAGAGACGGTTTTATCCTCCATTCTAATTAATCGTAATTGTGTCAGTGTTCCTAGCAGTTGAGGTGATAATTTTCAACTGAATTTTCAACTTCACATGACCTTGCAGTAGCCCAAAAACGTAAAGTTGCGATCAGACATTTCTCCGCTGGTATGCATTTAAGCATGAACGTTTCATTTTTTTGCAATAGAGGGGCCATTTTTTTCGTGTCAGTACTCAAAACATCTGTTGTCCATTCTTAACTAATTTTTGTAATCTTCATCAATATATAATTTAAGAATTTCGCGTCACAGTAATTAATTTTGTCAACATATAATTTATTGGCCCATATGTTATTCTTTCCTTTTTACATTGAATCTGCTAATAAAAGGTAACTTTGATAACAAGAAGCACATGCACATACTCAGCGTGGAAGTATACTCCTTCTCTAGACTTAATATGCGTATCTGCTTCGTAATTCTGATTTATCGCACTACGATAAAATACACAAGTAAAACAATTAACTTCATAAAGAGTGTTACTCTTTCCATTTTGTGGATAACTGAGTAATCGAGCATAATATCTGGTTGATATATGGAAAATATTTTATTCATATTTTGACCAATCATGTTTCTTTTGCTGAGTTATGTTATTACTGGCTGCTGAAAACCTGTTTCCTGCCCTCTATAGCAGCGATTTGACGTCTATCATTTCTTGTGAAATGAGATCAGTCAACATGACAGACAAATTTTGAGTAGGTCGATTTCATAATTCTATACCAATCTAAGGCATGTTTTGTTTAAGTCAATTCATTCAAACGGAGCTTAGCACTTCAGACAACCAAACCGAATTGACGAATTACAGTATAAAGTGTGCCGGAGTGGGAATTGAATCGGGTACCTCCTTTATTACCGGGACTTCTAACCTTAATCAATAAAATTTTAATAGACTGAAACATTTTGGTGTCCTACATTTTCAGGGCGATTTATGAAATAAACTTTGTAAGATATTAAGAAGTATACTGCGCATGCAAATATACAACAATTTGGCTATTAGTTACGAATATTCTGACTTATTCATGTTATGTTATGTTTGGAGCGTTGTGAGAATAATCTATTTTGCTGCTTTAGTTGGCTCTACACGCCTTTGAATTAATTGAAGAATCTCAATATTTGTCGCTTATGCTTAATTTTATTTATTATAATTGGTTTGGTTTGAAAATGTTTGACTTAGTTTTACTAATACCTCTTATATACGCCTCTTATTATAATTTATGTCATGCACTGTACTATATTATTCTTATTTTCTTAGGGACGTTCAAATCTGTTATTAGTTTTTGTTTAACTTGGTACAAGTCTGCGTTGTTATATGATGACTAAGTCTACGTACTAGATGCTTTAAATTTCTTTAGTTGTTTTATACGTTATTTATTGTTAAGCGCAGTCCTGTCAAGTTGTTATAGTGATCGCTCTTACCTTTCAGCTCAGTAGATGTGGTCATATACCAGACATCATTTTCCATAACAAGAATGAACATATTTATGAAAAAATTAGTTAATATAATTTCTTTTTCAATAAGAGCGGCTCAATGTTTAAATGGAATTAAACAAGCTGTGTGTTAGGTATTAACGAAATTATTTTTTATTTGAAAGGACTACGTATGACATTATTTATAGAATATAACATAGTTGAAATGTCCGCCGCGGCTTATCACGGCGGCACTGATCTGGGTGGTCCATTTATCAATGACTGTCGCATAGATCCGACTGAATTTGTGCAATAGCCTGGGTTATGTTGACTTAAAGGGCATCGGTCGATTACGGTTTATTGGCATAGAGCCACGACTTCAGGTAGCCACAAAATAAAAAGTATAGCGGGGTCAGATCGCACGATCTTGGTGCCAATGCACGTCACCTCTGCCAGAGATGACCGTACCCTCAAATCCTTCATGCAGAACATGCACTGTGTGGCACGTAGCGCCGTCTACGTCCATATCATCCAATTTGGACCGAAATAAATGGTTATCATCGTTCTGTAGCGCTCGCCGTTGGCGGTGATGGCCTTACGAATGTCATTTTCAAAGAATGTCCGCCACGGCAATGTTCTCGGCGATCTGGCGTTCCTTTGACATACGAGTGTTGGCTGTTTGTTTACCGAACCGGTCGTCGGGATTTTGGCCATCAAAAGTTGGAGAGTCGACTTTGAAGGACTAACGATATCTGCCGTAAAATGGCGCGCATGTTTTCACTATTGAAATTTCATTTTGAGAGTAAAGTTTTATCATTTGACGTGGTGTTATCCGTGTAACTTTCCATGGTTACTGTTTTTAAAATAAATATCGTTTTAATAGTATCCCTCTGCAGCGTGATTTAGAAGGTAGACGCACATGTATAGCGTCGCCAATTTGTGTTTTCCTTTTGTTATAGCGTTTCGAAATGTTCAAAATAATCGAACGACCCACCGAGTGTACAGACAGAATTAAGGAATGAAAGAATTCAAGGAATACCACATTTTAATAATTTATAGATTAATTAACACTTTTTCCATCGTGATAACGTTCCACAATAACTTACTTGACAGCTGTAGATAAAATAATGTGATTTAAAAATCTCTTTGTCCTGCTACGTTTAGGCATAGAAAACCATTTTAAACTTGTGTAAAAAACATCTTCTATGTCAATTCTATACATTCCTTTGATTTGCAAAATGCCAATATTTATATATGGACACCATTCATTATATCATATTTAATGTAACTACAGTTAGTGTACAAACTGGTTCTATGAAACTGAACAATAGTTATGATGCCTTATTGTGTGGCTTTTATACTATCTTTGCGTTTTAGTTAGCTGTTGCTTTGCATTTGAGATCGCTATGTGTTGTATCCATGTTTCGCCTTTACATCCCCACCCCTACGAATTCTTTCTCCTTTCCCTGCTGAAATAGTGTCGTGGGAAACTGTTTAAGTAATTCACCCCAAAATATATTTATTCTACGGAAATGTAGGCCGTTTATGCACATTAAAAAATTTCCGCTTCCTCCACCGCCGTCTCTAGGTATAGTATCTGTCTTACCGCAACACGATTTCCGAGTCAGAAATGACCTGTATACAAAATTTGTCCCAAATTGTTATATTTGTATGCGGAACGTACATACATATAAACAATGAATTCCATTTATACTAATAATAAAGTTGATCCATCTGTTCGGTTTCCTTTTAATCCAAGTAAATGTTTCAACGGCCAACCAATTGTAATAAATTCAAGCGCATATGTTAATGTATTGTGAAACCTCATCTTTATCGATTTTTATATTGTCCATCCTCTTTTTAAGTAAATAAGTATTTCTATTGAAATTGCTTAAAGATCGATAAAAATTTATGTAAATTGTATTTGCTACTTCCAATAGAGTCAAAATATGACGAATTGGATACCCTGATTTCTCAAATTTATAAACGCCATGTAGGTTCTTGAATCTTGAATGTGTCATAATTCTTAAGAACGTATACTTTTGTTACATCAATTAAATAAAATAAAGTAACTTTATATATTCACTTGTTCTCTAATCAAGATCATTACTGCGGTTACTTATAATAATTCTATAACTTTACTTGTCTTTAAATTCAATTTTAATTTCATGTTATATTCAATATGAACGCTGGTCTTATTATCGGATTTAAATTAATTAGGTAAATGTTTGTTGCGTTTACTGTTTATCGGAAACATATTGAAACTCTTTCAACTTTATAATGGTAAAGAATCTAGGGATATTTTTTGTGGAAAATCACGTTCCTTTAAAATTTAGAAACTTTAATTTGTTTTACGGCTTAGCCAAAACGGTTTGCCACATGTGTTTTTTCTTATTATAAATTTGCCTTAATATTTCGTTCTTTACTTGAGCCTCAATTCCTTTGAAGAGAATAATTTTTTAAAAGTACTTGTCGAGCGTAAGCACCAAACAATCTTTTCTCTTATAAATGTAATTGAATTGGCTGGTTGAAATTTTCGTTTTAAATTTTGTATTAAATGTACAGAATATTTTCCCGCAATGAAAGAGCTCATGACACTGTAGAGTTGAGAGGAGGCGGCGCTCTTCTAACAAACTTAGGCACACATCCTGCCCGTGTTGGCAGCCACCCTGCTTGCAAAATCCTCAATCACTCCTAATACTTCATTACGAAACATTAGCCAAAAGAAATAATGCTCCTTGCTCACGACCTGTTGTTTCTATAAGTGATTCCCATTAACAATGTGAATTGTAAGCAGCAGGTATTGAAATTTCATTGAAGTCATTTTAACAATGTTGTTCTTACTGTGGTATTCACTCCTAAGACTGGTCTAACGCAACCTTCCATTCTAACCTATCTTGCGCAAGTCTTTTCATTTCGCATAACTGCAACGTCCTCCCTAGTCTGCTTAGCGCATTCCATCATTGCCTCCGTCTTCTGTATTTACCCCACACACTTCCCTCTAAGGCTAATTTTACAAGCCCCTCATGTCTCAAAACGTGCCCTATTAATCTATCCCTTTTCTTGGTCAACGACCTCCATATTGTTCTCTCTTCCCCTATTCTGCATAGAACGTCCACATTTTAAAGGCTTGTATTCTTTTCCTTTCCGTAACTCCTACCGTCCACGTTTAGCACCCATTAACGCCACACTCCATACCAACATTATTCGTAATGATTTCCTAATACTCATAATTATGTTAATTATAAATAAATTCGTTTCTTTACGCAACCCTACCTTGCCTGTGCTATCCTAAAATATCCCTTCTCAAGATAACATCCTTTGTTATTCCACTGTATCCCATTGTATTACGTTGGGTTTCCTTCTATTAATCTTCATATTAAACTCTTTCTGTAGGTCCACGTTCATACCATTTATTATGGTTTCCAAATCTTCTTCTGACTCCCCTAATAGTACAACATCATCGAAAAACCTCTGGGTTTTTATTTCTTCTCCTCGCAATACGATTCCTTTTCCATATTCCGTTTTAACTTTCTTCATCGCCTGTTCTACATATAAGTTAAAGAGCATGGGCGACGACTGCATCCTTCTCTTACTCCTTTCTTCATTTCTGCTTTTCTTTCTTGCCCTTCAATTCTGATTACTGCTGACTGCTATATATTGTAGGTAAGCCTTCACCATTCATTAACGGACATCAGCTTATTACTTTTTGATGAATCGAACGTTGCATAAATAGTTTATTTTAAGTGATTTTGTTTTATTTCGTGAAACTTGCTACAGTTGTTCATACTAATCTCATACAATTGACTTGTCAACAGTAATTCGGCTGTACAGTTTCATGATATCTTTACAATGGCCTCACCTCAGTGAGCAACACGGAGGTACAGCACGCGGGGCTTCCACTGTTAATACGATTAATAAGGACAATAGCAGGTTGGTCCTGGGTTCGAGAGCTCTGAATAGGGTCGTAACTACCCTAGACGTCACAATGATCGAGCGAGTATTCACTCGTCCGAAATTCACAGGGGAAATTTGATTCGGCAGCGGGAACGTGAGTCGAATGCCACGACGGCTCTTGCCTGGTCTCAAGACCAACTTCACAAACGACATCGATGCAGGGTGTAAACAACGAGGGTGAATACGAAAAAACTAGCCTCACTGGGAGCGATCATTATTCCTCAGAGTGATGCATACTTCGTCTGAGCCACGCCAGTCCGAGACTGTTGACTCGCATTCATTTTTTTTCTGCGTGGGCAGGTGGAAAATCTTCAGAAAGACGCCATAAAGGACGTACTTCACGGCGTGGGGAATTTTTTTTTTCACTAAAAACCATCTCCCTAAATAAAACTGGTCTATAGAGACCAATCATTTGTTTTACTTTGTTAATTCTTATAAATTAGTCCAATGACAACCTTTAGTTTTCATTGTCGTCCTAGCATTCATTATGGAAATTCAAAACATAAGTCAGCTTTCCGCTCTTCATAGTCTTCTGTCTGTACAAGAAACCAAAACCAGGGCCATTTGGCGTGTAGCGGATTTTCTCTATTTTTGAAGCGCTTGAGGATTTCTTTTTAAAATTTGTCCGATATAAAAAAACATTGATATCGAATCAGATGTCCGTAATGACGTTTCCTAATAAAATCAATTTGAAGTTTGTCAATGTGCATTGGACTGACAATTTTATGTTTGCATTGTTTGTCTGTTCCACTCGATGGTACGACTTGGTGAGCGAGAGACTGGCGTCCGTAAAGTAGGCAATTTTCTTGGTGCTTATTTAGTTGGACTATCGCGGTGCCGTAGTAAATCTCTATTAGGACGAAGTGGCCGCTCCCTTGACCTGGCGTGTTTGCTCTACCGCCTTAATAATTTACGCGCGGCCATGCTTCGAGCTCTGTTAAACCAATCAAGTCCGCTCCCCACAACTTGATTAGCTTACCCAGATTGCGTGCGCAAAAGCCGCACTGTCTTGGATAATATTTTCATGATTGGGCGAAAGTCTGCTGCAAAAGTAATTTACGGCGCCGCCTGCCCTGAATAGGGGTCTGCATAAAATAATCTTTCAGTTATAAAAGTTAATCGAGTTGTTGAGTATTGTTTCAAGATCACAATTAAACAATTTAACAGTTTTACATAAGCCCATGCGCAAGTACTGTTTTCTTGTTTTTCCACTTGAAGTGTCACATACGAAAAATGGCGACTCCTGAACGTTAATCTTTTGTATTCTGCAGTTAGCTAAGAGTGAATATGTAACGTTCGATTCGCTTGACATTATATTGTTATCCCTCATGTGACAAAAGGATCCGCAGATGATGTAGACAATTCGAAACAACTGTATGTGTGCGTCAAGCCATGGTCAAAAGTGCCTTAAGAGGGTGTTGACACTTGTCCGCTCAGAAATTAAGTCTTGAATTAAGTTGCCAAAGACAGTGTGGAAGACGTTTACACGTGCGACCATCATACCATGCGGTAACAGATCGTACTTTATTTAAATCCAGATGACTATGCTGTACGTTATAACTGACCCATTTACCAATAATTCGTTAAAATACTGCTGCATCTGAATAAAATTAATGGACTCATTTTAAGGAATTGTTTACGATTTTACTACCGATGGAAGGAGTTCCGTTAATATCGATACACTTATATTTTTCATATATAAATACTTTTAAACAAATGACAACGGAATTATATAATTCGTAATTAAATTTCTACATTTTTACTCATTTACATTTCATTAATTAGCAATAATATGCACCAACTGATTATTTTGGACTATTAGCAATATCAATATTATGCTGTATATAAATCTTTTCTAAAATTCTTCGCTTTAATGACTTTTGATGTTGGTCGTCAACTATGAATTCGATCTTGTATTGGAGTTTTTATCCAGATTTCGTCATTGGGCAAGGCAGGGGAGGGGCTACGATGAGTTGAGTAAGTAGTCCAGAGGAGGCGTCGCGTGGTCTAGACTCGAGCGTGGCGCATTGATCCGAGTCGGCGGCGGCGGCGGCGGAGGCGGCGGAGGAAGGCGCAGCTAGGCCGTACCAGCAGTAGTCCGCACGCAAACACCAGAATAGCTCAACTGCTACACGTCGCAATATCTTCTACCTACGTGGTGCACACACAAGTACCGCTCTTCAACAATCATCATAATTTGAAATTGTTTTCAAACTGGGTCGTCATATACTCAACTACCTCATATCTTAGACAAACTAACGAACAATTAATACATTCTGTTCGGTCAAGGAAAGTGTAGATTATATGGTTACATTATGTCCAAGACACTTTTCTCCAGAGCAACCTTTTGCATTGTTTGTAGCGATCCAATTCTTCACACAAACTTGGATCTTTATGACCAAAGGCTTGATTTATTAATTGATATTCTCGTTTCGTCACGATTTATGCTCATAGTTTTCCGTTCGCAGCTAATTAGCATACCAAGATGTACAGAAGAAAGGTAATTGGAAGCTTGATCATCTCATGATCAATAATTTGTTTGCTCATTCCCTTATGCTTTGGTAATTCAAAACTAATTTCCTTTACATTTTCATTTTGTCCGTTTAAAAAATAGCGTCCATTTGTGCTGTAAAGAGCATGCTGATTTTAGCACTAGATTGTTCTATCATTTTCAAAGAAAATGCATTGTGTTTCATACAAATATTATATCTTTTAACTTACCTAACATTACTCGAAGGAAGTAGAAATGCTTCAATTGAAGCTCAGGTAAAGAATGTATATGTCAACCGGACCCAGCAGCTTTGATCAGTTTACACAATGTCATTATTCACTGAAATCCAAGAAATTAGGTTGTGAAGAATGTGTAAAGTAAATGCACTAACAATAAAAATAGCCACCGTTTTTTGACTAAACAGTATGAAAAATTTATAAAAAAAACTTAATTATCAAAACCGAAGGGAATGCATAAAGCGAAATATAAATTCTTTCTTGCCATGGATTGACCTTGTTAAAGGAAGAATTCTCAATTTTCACCGAAATATTTTCAAATTATCAGTTTTTGTTAATTAGTTTGAAATAAATAAGTTTTGTTTCAATGACTATTGTTGTATTACCTACTTTAGATTTAATAACGCATGGTTTACTAAATAAATACTATTAATATCTTAAAAACATTATTTCATCTTTTCACTACAAAACTTAAGGGATTTAATCAAATCACACCACAGGGTAAATGCCTGAGATCAGGGGCCAAGATGAATATGCTGATTCGGTCAATAAAGGCCATTATCGAGATTTGATTCAGTTAATCGCTAAGTACGATAATTTACTAGAAAGTCATCTGCCAAATTCCATCGTATTTACATTCTATTTCAAAAGGATCTAATTTCCTCAGCTGCCTTCATCCAGATTACAAAGGAGATAGGAGAGTGTACTTTTATTGCTATCATTCTATATGAAACTACTGATGTCATGGATATCAGTCGGCTTTCAGGGATTGTAGTATTCTTCTATATTTTACATGACACTTAAACAATTAAATTGTGGTTAAAAACTCATCGCTCGGGTTAAAGTAAATAAGCTGTCTTGCACATACGCCGAATTTAGTGTTATCAGCCTGCATTATCAATCAAAAATATAATGTAAAACACAAAGAATGGCCGGAAGTCAGAAATGAAATGATTTTAATCAAAATATTGATTTTTCTTTGTGTTTTATTGTATTAATTCAATTACTTTGTTTATAATACGGACATTTACTGTATTAACTTGCTTCCCTAACCGGAAAAGTCAGCACACCCCTGAAAAGTAGGTTACTTCATTCACATAAGAGGACTGAATTTTGAATTTTGCATATAAATAGAATAAAATGATAAAACCCTTTATTACAGTGTCATTAAATAATAGTTTTAATGTTGATTACACAATAATATGTCCTGTTAAAACAACCTTTCGGTAGACTTCTACCATAATCATCAGCAAAATTGATAATTTATTCTAAGACAGATTAATTACATCAATTGAAGCTAAGCCCATGAAATAAAATTTAGAAGGTAAGATCCGGAACCTCCCGCTTAACGTGCGATTGCACAAATGATCTGAGCTAGTCCAGGTTGACCACCAGATCCAATACCACGTTCCTCCACTCTTCTAAACCCAACTCGGCTCACCTCCAAGTTACTAATCACATTCTTCACAAACCTTAGCCAGGAAATCAGTTAAGAATGGACATTGCATAAATTGATAAAAGGCGCAGGGATATAAATTCCTATGAAGTCAACATTACCATGACCATCGCTCAAATTCAGCCTGATCTATGCGTCAGAGTTGAAAATGGACCACTCGGATCTGTGCCGCGGACATTATGGCATACATAAAGTAAATCAAAAATTCAGCAATACCACACAGACAGCTTGTTTTATTCCGTTTAAACATGGATCCATCCTTATTGGAAACCCTTCATATTACAATTCAATATACAATAATGGGATTACATGTAGTCAGTGTAGACAAAGTTTGCATATGCTGTTTCATGACGTTCATGAGTAAGAGATTATTTCCCTGAAAGTTTGTTATTATCAGTCGTACTATGTGTGTGAGACATTATTTGGTATGGACTCGAAAGAGTCCTTGAGCAAAATCCTGCTGAGCAATAGGGCGAATATCCGGGAAGTTGCAGTTCCGTAATGAGGGGCCTACGACACAGCGCCCGTCCGGGGCCAAACTTTCGGCAGCAACTGCAACGTCCATTGTCCATTCTCGCTACATTTACATTTAGAAGCATGCAAATTCAGACCTCATTCCTTCTATAGACAACCATCTGGCTCTTCCACATCCTAAATGGAAATGAAGCGTATCACGACCTCCTTCTTAAATTGAACTTTCCCCCCTCATAACTCATCTGCGTCCATCAACAAATAAATTCGACATTCTCTCACCGGACTGTATACGTCCGATATGCATCTTTCAACATTGTCTGCAATGCAACCTTGTTACGCCTATCTTACACAATCAGTTAGTCGACGATTTCAGGAATAGCTGCACTTTTCGGACGTCCGTCATATGGACTATATTATATTGTTTCACAGCTACGTCTCAACTTGTCAAGTATTGCTTATACTGAAGGAGAAATCATACATTTTTACCGTCTTAGTTTAATTTGGTCGGCTTTTCCGAAGAATTTTATCACGGACGGACACTGCATTCATTGTTTCTACCAAACACGTACCGTAACTAATTTAAACGACTATGTACAACTAATTGCTAGATGGAATGGCTTGTAGTTTCACACGGCGTATGCTGCTAATGACCCTGTAAAGGAAATAATTATTCGATTTGTTGTGACTTAACGACAAGGGCGAAATCTGATCAGATATATTTCGTATCTATCGAAGTATAATTTTATATTGTTGCCCCTGTCTTATCACTTTTCCTGGAATCAATTATTTTATGACGTTTTGTAGCTTTCGACACAGCATTCTCATTCCATCTATTGTCGTAAACCTGCTGCGACTTATAAGGTTTACCGTGAAGCGATCATAAGCTCTACCACTGGACTGGACGGACGTGTTCATACAGTATTGATAGATTGACATTAAGTCGTATTCAATTACCGTTTCTTTCGCAACAGCAAAACTTAGTGCGTTTTGATGTGTTTATCGTCGTGTTATATATTGTTAGTGATAAGAAAATGCCACCAGTGAGGCGCCAAAATTTTGGTTGAACGTGTAACGCAAGTCGACTTCATAATCTACCGTCAGGTTCTGGCAAGAGGCGACATAACGTAATAATTTACCCATGAATGTTTGGCGTTTAGCTTCCGAACGACTCCTCTAGGGGGAGGGGTGGAGTTGGTGGAATTTTTATATGTAATAAAGGCTCATGTTTGAGTTGAAAAAGAATTGAGGTCAATTATATTTGTGTATAATTTCAACCCCTTGCAGAGTGTGAATGGTGGGGATGTAAATGAGTGATATGAAAATAACAAGCAAATTATCAACTTTGGGCGATCCGATCGAGATTTCATTCAAACAACTAGCTCCTTACGCGGAGTGAGTGATCATTAAATCGTAAAAAGAGAGCGGTAGCTCTTTTGATTCACTCCACTTCTACAATTCGAGAGAAACCAGCTATTTGAAACACTCACTCAGAAATTAGATTGCGGAAATCAGAATATTTTTCTATTTGGATACGTTATCATGGGGTAAACTTAAATTAAGTAGCATATGCACAAAATATTGTAACCGAACGTTAATATTAAATTCTCTTATCTGATTTTGCAAATATAATACCTCTCAAGATCGCTTCACACTATATTGTGCTTTTACTAACATTATTAATGATTAACTTCATTTCTTATTATGTCGAAGTAGAATTAGGATAAAGTCCTTAATTACGTTAAATTCATCTCAATATTAATCTAAAGAACGTATCTATTGAGCGAGTGGTTCCGATCAGATTCCTAAAACGAACGGTTTTGTCCAGCTATAGTCGAAACCGGTGTCAAAGGTATTGCTGTGTTACAATATGACCTTTAAAATGCGATGTAAGTAAAAATTCATCCCATAAGTGGGGAAGAAATTTTATTCTGTCGGAGTTCTGAAAATATTTTTTTCCTGCTATTGTACTGGGAGTATTTTTGACTTTAGAGTTACTGTAAGTATATTTGAGGTTCATATTGCGACGTTGTCGATGCCGGTTTACCATATGTTGATCAAGAATTAAATAATGTACTGGGATAATATAAATAAATACCCGGGCTACGCCGGTCCTCAGCTAGAGGTATATAAAATTTGAATGACATTACGTTTATTCATTATCCTATCTGCGGAATTATTTCTGGGTTAAACGCATTAATACATTTGTTACATCCATATCAACTACTTTACTAGCATTTTGCCTATGCTGATCTGGTATTTCCAAATCGAAAATGATTGATTTAATACATTGTGTATGTTCCAATTTTCACATTGGCTATACCTAGGTAGGTGACATTTATTACACACGGAATGAATACAAGCTGTTATATTAAGAAGAAAAAATATATAATAAAAGTGAAGGGTAGTACTGTTTTGCTGAATCAGGAAGAAATATTTATACGAAAAGATTTTTTAAAGTGTGAATTGAATGTAACTCAGAACAACAGGCGCAGAAATTATCTCGGTCTAAGAAACGGACACAAATATGTGTGTGAATGCAAAGAAAGTGTCAAAAGACTTAGGTGGGAGTTGTGACGAGATCATCGGGACTGCTCGTCAGAGTGGCTCTGTTTTACGGCCAATACAAAACTAGTTAAAAGTTGGCGCACACTGCTGCGTTTTATATGCCGTGTCGACAATTTTAATCAAAAGTTTTAATAAAATTCAGGTACATTTTGGGGGAAAGGTGAGTCATCAGCAGACATGTTCTTACGAAAAATTTCTCTGCATGCTGTGAGACTTGTGATTTATTTCTGTCTGTTCCATTCTCACAACCATCGTCATGTGTTGAATATTCAGACACTCCATTTGTCTTTTACAATTCTTAATCAGACCCCACACATCATCTCCCTTATAGCTACGTTCTAAATATTTTACACGTTCATAAGTAAATTAAGAAAATAATTTGAACTATGCTACATGTAGCACCTTATATCAAATTGTGATCATTTCAAATATTTTGTTTACTTTGCAATGATCGTATTTCTCTATCATTTTATAAAATATATGTACCTAAACTGTGGCTTTTAAATGATTGCTTTAGAAAATGCAATAAATGTATGTCTGTTGTTTAATATATTTCTGAGTAAAGTTGAGAAGTTGGTGGCACGATAAATTAAATAAAGTCTAAAACGGTACATTTTATACTCGGTACCGTAGAGAAGCAAAAATACACACGGTATCGTATTGAATGAAACATACTCCGGAGACATGCAGTGTTAAGCTAATAGAGTAAAACATTGGCCCGCTACCGTAAGTATTAAAAATCATAGCGACCTTATAGGTGTTATTTACTGTTTCTTGCTGGATACTAATTTGGGAATAAATTATTCCACGTCATCAAGATATATGCGGAACTTTGTTTCCTTCACACTCGTAGAGAGATCAAATTTAACTGGCTTGTATGAATGTCTGAATTATACTCGGCGATTTCCATTACCTCGGATATTGCGCCAATGTCGGTAGTTTCCGCGTTATTTTTATGTACCGTTCCGCCAACCATATTATACAGAAGCAACATCCATCTCACTGATCCCGAAAAATATTTATTAGAATGAAGTAAATTAACCTTTCCCCCCACACTCCCTTTTCGTCTTTGCTCCTAGTAATTTTTCTGTAATTAATTTTAGTCCACATAAAATTTGTATGCGGAATTTATTATGCACAAACACAATAATAAAATCTAATAATAGGGGGTACCTCCTGCAGAGCACTGAAATAAAATATCGAGAAAGGAGGCTAATACGTAACCTCTACACAAGACAGGCGGCAGTAATTAGTATAGAAGACCAGTAAAAGAAAGCCGTAATCAAGAAAGGATTACTCCTTTCTCAAGGATGCAGTTTGTCGTCCATGTTGTTTAACTTATATATAGAACAGGCGATAAAGAAAGTTAAAACAGAATATGGAAAAGGAATCATGCTGCAAGAAGAAGAAATAAAAACCTTATGCTTTACCGACGATATATATTAGGGGAGTCAGAAGAAGACTTGGAAACCATAATAAATGTCATGAACGGAGTATTGGAGAAATAGTTCAAAATGAGGACTAATAGAGGGAAAACCAAGGAAATGGAGTGTAGTATGGGAAACAGTGGAGAATAACAAAGGATGTTAGATTGTGAAGGGATATTTTGACGGAAGTTACGGAATTGTGCTACTTGGGAAGCGTAATAACTAGGGATGGTAGAAGTATAGTAGACATAAAGAGTAGGATAGCATAGACAAGAAAGGCTTTCGCGAAAGAGAGGAATTTACTTACATGTAATATAAGTGTGAATATTAGGAAATTGTTGCTAAAAATGTTCGTATGCAGCGTGGCGTTATATATGGGTGCGAAACGTGGACGATAGGAGTTAGGGAAAGAAAAAGAATAGAAGTCATTGAAATGTGGTGCTATAGGCGAATGCTGAAAATCAGATGGGTGGATAGAATCACAAAGGAGGAAGTTCTAAGTATAATAGGGGGAGAGCGAACAATATGAGGGACGTTGACTAAGAGAAGGGATAGATTAATAGGCCACATTTTAAGACACGAGGGTCTTGTAAAATTAGCAATTGAGGAAAGTGTGTGAGGTAAGAACAGAAGAGGGATGTCAAGGATGGAATACGCTAAGCATATTAGAGAGGATGTGGGTTGTGCTAGTTATAAGGAAATGAAAAGGCAAGATAGGTTAGCATGGAGGGTTGCATCAGACCAGTCTTAGGACTGAATACCATACCACAACCACAACAACCTCTTGCAGGACAATGCTTCGTGACATAAAGATGGCATTGTCCTCAGATGGTTGGAAGAGCATGACTGAGACTTTATTTCTCCTCGTTGGCCTGCTTAATCACCAGATGTCAATCCAGTTGTGAATTTGTAGGATGACATCCAACGGGCCATTAGCGATATGGATCCTGTAAAGAGCAGTCCCTCATCTCATTGAATCCATGCCCAGAAGAATTCGAGCATTACTAAGAGCGGAAGGTATTGAGGGAGTGAGCACAATAATTTGGCCGCTCGGTGCAAAAATTAATAGTTCATAGTCACATTACGAAATTAAATACGTTTAACGTGAAATAAATATAGTTATATTTATGAAAACAAATAGAACACTTTTAGTAATTATTAATCAATAAAGACTTTTTATTCAGTCCATCCATAAAACTTCACAATTTGTTTTATTTGAAAATGCTCATTATTTACTTAAAGAAATGATCTTTCCTCCGTGCGGGCATAGTCATCGTGTATCAGAAATGGAAAGCTTCTGAATTCGAAAACATTCTCGGTATTCTAATTGAGTAAAAAATCCTCACAGAAATTTATAATAGAAAAAATACTCCCGGTTTTGATTCATTATTTATAAACGAAAAAAGTATGAGTACCATATGCCTTAAGACATTTAAAATATTTTTGGAAAACTTATAGAGCTAAGAATGTTAAAAGAACAGTAATAATTAGTTCTTGTACCCTAAGAAAGTAAACGACACTCCCCTGTAGTTGCTACGAGGGTTTGTTTTACTTATAGAGTGTGCAAACTAGATTGTAAGTGAAATATGTATGAAGTTCTAAATTGGAGCGTACGTACTAATGGATTTAATTCATCTTAACCGGCATTTTGATGTTAGAGTGAAACTGAAGAACTTCCATTTTGCCTGGTATCGCATCGTCTTATTTATTTTCACTCTGATTCATCCTCTCCAAAACCCCTCTGGACTGAAGTACGATTTAAGCTGTATGTTGAGTCTTAGCAAAACTGAAAGTGATTCTCTATTAAACAACGATCAAACCAGTACTTATGTTTAGGAGTGAGGCATGGGTATTGACTGAGGCCATAGAGAGTAGATTGAACGTGTGGGAAAGGAAAGTTTTGAGAAAGATATATGGGCCGGTGAAGGAAGGAAATTTCTGGAGGATCAGAACAAATAAAGAAATAAGATTATTGTATAAGGAACCGGAATTGGTAGCTTCAGTCAAAATGAGAAGATTTGGGATGGCTAGGACACGTACAACGAATGGGGAATGGGGAATGAAAGACTGCCATGGAGAGGACGGCCCTGGAGGAGATGGCTGGAAGATGTGGACTGTCGGAGTCAGGAGGTGGCGTAGACGGCCTGAGGACCGGAACGACTGGAGGCCGTAGAGCCATTGAGTACGTAAGTCGAGTCTTAGAATTGAACTCACACAACTCGGAATAGTTAGGAATTTTGGTTGATTTTGCTCTATTTTCTTATGCACAATACCACCCTCACTCATTTCACTCTCTGGGTATGAAGTATTCAGGTCTGTGACTTCCATTACACCGTAGTAGACACGAATGTCAGTTGATTTTGTCTTATTGACTTTTACCCTCTGGTGCTGAAGTATGGCTTTTGTTGTAATTTTAACGTCAGAATTAATCTCAACTCCGGATTAGACGTTAATCTCAATTGTTTTCTCGTTATTTATGAGACGCCCCTACACCCCATGTTGACACCCAGGGAAACATTGTCAAAGTAATTAACACCGAAGTATATATATTTGACGTAAATATCTGCTGTTAATACATGTTTTAAAATTTTCGCCCTCCTCTAGGGATGGCAAGTTTTTTTCTGCGTGGCGAGGAAGATGGACACAAAATTTCATCTATAGTCCAGTAGTTTTTTACCCTTTTCCAACCCCCTAAATCGCATGTTGTATGTCAGAATTAAACTCCTGTAACACTGGTTTCGACACCAATCCCAACTGTTTTCATGTTATTTTTATGCGTCAGCCCTTGACCCCTACCGATATGCTGAAGTGGGTTGAAATTATACGTAAACAATCTCGGAGAAAACAATATTTATTCTCCCCAATTATGGGTGTGGCACTCGTGCCTCCACCACTATGTTTGTTTCCGGGTCGCAAAAAAAATGGTTGAAATTGCTCCCTGGCCTTAGATTTGTATATGGAGCACACTCTCACACAGTTAATTTCCTTTTAGAGATAAAATAATGTAAACTATATTAAGGTAATTTTGGCAAGTAATGAGAATTCTGTCTTCAACGCAGTTTAACGAATCTAATATTTTTCGTAATTTGGATAGAGACTTAGTAGGTCATAGACACGTTTTTTGTACTAGTCATATGTAAAATTTTAATTAATCATGTATTTTTGCACTGTACTTTTATGTGTATGACATCTCAACTTGCGAATTTTACTTTTCATATTCAAGTCAGCTACGAACTTTCTACGTAATATGTTTATATATTATGTATTTGTTTACTGAGGTATTTTATATTATACTGTGAGACAAATTACAATTTTTATGAAATTAATAGACAACCATTCATTTCCTATTTTTTGTTACTATATGCTATTTTGATTCAGCTATTGAAACAGCTGTTTTTACCTTGAGTCATTGACTGAACGTTAAAACAATATTATGATTATACAAGTTCATTACTTTAACTTAGCTCGAATCTAAAACGCTACACTGCATCATGACTTTAATTTTTTTAAATAAGTTTGAGTCGGGTAAGAACACTTTCTGTTTGTTAATCAATATCACACGTGAAAAGAATATATATTGAGCCAGTTATTTTCACAGTATCGCGCTTTAATTAATAAGGGTAGAGTGTGTTTTGGTAATTAGAACTGAAGTCGATGGGAGAACCTCCGCTATTCACGACATTTGTTAATCGTTTCGACAGGTCTCAAGTATTTTAATTTAACTGTTGTTAGTAGTGAATTATTTTCACTGATAATTCCTTATAGTGATTGATAATATCGAAAATGTATTTATTGTGTCACAATTTATTTCAGTTGTGTGGTGTATAGAAATTAAATTAATCTTGTAAAGAGTTAGTAATTTAATCTTTACTATACAGCGTAGTACTTTAAAAATTTAGTAATCCTATATTATTTTGCAGTGTTCTGAATAGTATTTAAATATGACTACTGTGACTACAATTACATAGAAAATGTTAATATTGACTCGGAATTGGAACAATATCAGATTGCTTAAACTGAATGATTCATTAACTGATTTAGTGCAACTGAGACGCTTTTAAAATATTTACTATGTTACCGCAAACTTTCCTCGTTATTGTGAATACATTTTCTTTATTTACTGTTGTCATGTTGTTTGGTCGTACGAAATCAGATTGATGAAAACCTCAGTCAAAATCACGTTTTCTCAACTATTTTCAGTGTACAATTTTTTGTAAGTTTATGTGCGCTTTGAAAATCTAGCGTAAGAGTTTCACAAGACTTCATCGGAATTGAAGAGCTGTCTGTGTCTGTTTTCTATAAGACTAATAGGTTCTAATCTAAGAATAAGTTGATCCTGCGCGGAGTGCAAGAATGCTTTCTAAAGTAGCTTGTGAATGGCGTTGGCTTTGGAGTGTTTAACCCTCGATCCTATGTCTTTAATCAAGTCGCTCTCTCTCTTTCTGTTGCAGGTTAGTGCCAATGAATCGCTGCTCTGTCTAGCCTGAACTTCGCTCTAGTAATAAGTGAGTGAGCTGAACTGAACTGAAATCTCTCTTTACCATTGTAATGCCAAAATTACATATTTCACTAGTTTTGAGTTGATACGTTTACAGCTGACAAGACGAGCCCGACATTTTACATGCAAAGAAGCGTAATATTCACGTACCCCTCTAATGGAAACATGAATCCGCCCAGATTCCGCCGAATTTATGTGTATTAGAGTTCCAACAAATAATCTTTCTTCCTTGAAAATACTCTCCTTTTGCATTCACATACCTTTTCCCAAGGTTGGTTGAAAAGGATAAAAACATTCCCAAAAGTAATTTCTCCATAATCTGCCCCGTCCTACTTTTCGCGGTCTCAGAATTTAGTTTTCGACAGTGCAAAATGGAATGTTCAATAGTGCTAACATTATTTTCGAATAGCGGCGCACTGTCATTCAGATCGACGAAATCGTTTCGTGACCATTTTTCTGAATGTTTCCGCCTAATTAACTCGTAGACAGCGAATAATTACCCGCGTGGAATTAATTCATCAAGTAGCGGATTAAAATAAAAATTTACAAAACGACGTGCTCTCTTTTTGTGTGTCTCCTGGTTCCTGTCTTTGATTCGGGAAACCAGGTTAGGAAATCCTATGGTATTCTTTATGAACAATTCTGTGAACACTCGTGTGGCAAACCGAATTGGGACGAAATTTCGTCTATGGTCATTGTTCTGTCCTCATTCGAGGAACACACACGCTATTTTCGTTTGTCTTCTTCCTTCGTTCCTGAGTCTGTGGCCAGTGTTTCGCAACATTTTTTAACATATCTTCACCACTAAGGCTTCTGCCGCCGTGTATGTAACATTCACTTTTTTTTAATATTCAAAATAGATTTATTCCCTAAATGAACTTGTCCAGGACAAAACTTGGAATTTAGGTAGTAATAACTCTGAGAGTAATACGGAAATATCAGTAAATAAAATCGAAGACATATAATAGGCAGTTACATTCAAGCACAAAGTAATTCATAAAAGGATTTTTCCATAATATTTTATTGGTTTTAACATTCAATGTGAGGTCAATTCTGTATTAGTGAACTAAATTTAGTGATATGCTTGTGCTTTCTGCAGAAACAATAAACAAGGTATTTATAAATGAATATTTTATTATAATAAACGTATTTATTCATGTTTATGGCTAAAGCTTCCTGAACTTGCAATAGTCCAAGTTTTTGATGCATTAATCACAATCACTCGATGTGTGCAACACTACACAGTAATCAAATTATTCCTATTCGCGGTGTAGAATGTCCTCTGTGATGGTCTGCTGTGCATGCCTTATCCGATCACTCACTTCCTCAGACTTTGGCAACCCCCCACACAAAGAAATCGCAGGAGGTTAAATCTTGCCAGAGGAGCAGGTTATTTTATCAAGCGCTGTTGAAGAACACGATTAAGAAGAACTCTAGTCATCATAATAGGTGTTCGGCTGGGGTAACAACCAGGTTCCCAAATGAGTTACCCGTGCTCGTGAGTTGTTTGAAGAAAAATGGATCGTGCAGTGCACGTATCAGATCGGAAACACTACCTCAGTAACAAGAGCTAACTCTACTCGTGACAGCTGTCAACATGCCAACCTTTCGGATTTCTTCAAAAAATGAAAACGCATCCATTACCCGTACGGATATTGCCAACAAGTGAGACATATCTATCTATTCATGGATTAAATACTCTGCATGTTAGAAGTTACAGCTATGAAATAATCAGATTTTTGAGTTCATTCAATGAATGTTTGCTATTGCAACTCATTGCTACAAATTTCGTGTAAAAATCTTCTTGATATCGAATTTTCAATTTTTTAGTCTACATAAACTCTCCTTTCCCCAAGCAGCTAACAATAGTAACTCAAAACATATTAAATATATTTCCTACTTACGAGTTTTATCTTAATTTCTAAGTAATCTTCATCTCCCTTCCGTGCGTTAGCACAATGGTTCACGACGCTCTATATGTATCACAATTTTTCCGCGACGCACCAAATCAAAACATTGATCATTTTTATTGTATTGCGGTTAAGTTACTTTAAAATATTATAATACATGGAGCACGCATTTGAAATTTATAGACAAGTTATTGAAAGGGCATACTTAAAACAATGTAATTGTCCACTAGACAATTTCTCAAATATCGGAATCATAGTGGTTGCAGCTAACCCTCGTCTAGTGTTCTTTGTTAATTTTCACTCAAAACTTACTTTTTAATACAATGACTGCCGAAAAGATGCAAATAGAATTAATCTTTTAATAAAATATACTAAATAGTGAGTTCCGTGTTGTAAATTTTATCTTTAATGAATCTTCGCGAAACAATAGGATTGGCGCGAAATAGGTCTTGAATCCATATAAATGTATCTATACTATTTGCGTGCAAGTGTTTTTCGAACCATTTGATACGTTGGGATATTAATAATGTACGTGTCAGTTTTGGAAATAAATAAATGACGTGCAATAAATATGGAATAACGGTTATGTTGCCCGCAGGAAAGCTAGTTCACGCATTAACAGCTAAACAGAAACTCTGAAGTCAGACACCAGACTTAATTTCTAGAAATGTGCTATATGCTAAATATATAGTTGTGAGATTACGTCTTTAAATATGTGTAAAAATAGATCTAAATGTAGGATATGCCTCAAGTTGTTTTTTTCTCTTCAGAGAAATTTGACGTGGATTATAGTACTAACTACCACATACTAAATTGTGCCACACAAAATAATCTGCAGTCTTATTGTTGAGATTCAATTTCCTTGAGTTTATACATCCGTTCAGCTCCTGGCAATACCGGAAATGCCAAGAAATAGTCTGCTGAATGTTGGATAATATCGAATTGGGTGATTCAAAATAAAAAGCAGATTATATTAAACAGGTATATTATTGTCTTTACATAGGGAAAAGGTAACTCCATTCCTGAAGGTCCGAACTGAATAATAATGGTTTATTTAAGTTTTGTTGCCTTCCTTTGTTATTTGCATCTACTTTGAATACTTTAGGTTCATTTTAAATGTAATAAATTCGTTTCTATTTGAAAAAGGAATCAATAACAATTACAATATTTACGGAAAAATATTTTCTAAATTGTGTAATAAATAATAATTACTTACCTGACTTCAATGAAATATACAATTTTAGTTTAAACAATGTTTTAAGCAATAAACTTGTTTTCTTCCAATATACGTGATTTTGTAATTGAAGGGTTATCTATTTTCTTATTGAAAGCATTGAGAAATAGATAGATAATTTCAATAATGATAATTCAACGAACTTTTTCCTTTCGATTCAACACATATTCGAAACCCTTTGGTATCTTGAGTCGTTGATTTAGTCTTCTGTAGGCGATCCTCCAGCGATCGGCTGGTCATGCTTTCCACATAATTTGACGCAACATCGGCAGACATGAAATTGACAAGTACCTTCTTGTAATTACAATGCTGTACTTTTTTGGTGTTGGCCGTTCAACAATCCTCGTAATTTATGTGTAGTAAAGTCTTGCAAAACGACTTGCATGATGGCGCAGCTCGCAACCTCAACACAGAGTAATTGATCAGTTTAAATGGAAGCCGCGAGCCCATATATACGGCCAGGGAAATTGTTGTGTCAGAAATTGGACCCCTCCCACGGCTTTTCACAGCGGTGACGTTAATTTGTCGCCTGTGAGCGCGTGTAATTAATGCAAGCCTTGTCAACGTAGAGCGGATCGCCATCTTGCGCGTCCCTTTTTATGTATGTCACCGTCATAGCTCTATTCTTAGCGGGAAACGTAATATATGAAACCACTGAAACAATACAGAAATTAAATACATTTGGAAGCAAGTAATAGTTTCCTAATTGTTTCCTTTTATCCTCATTTCCAGACTAATTGGACGCAACTGTCGTGCTGTTCTCAAATCTTCCTGTAACAATTATTGCATATTTCGAACTCCTCAGGCTACGCGTCTTGCAATAGCCGACACCTTAAATCATAATCATACAAGAGCACTGTGAACATAAACATTCATAATCATTGGATGAGCCTGCTGAACCTGTTATTTCGTCCTTTTACTAAATATCTCATGACTATTCAAGCTTGTAACTGGCACTCAACCAGGTATATACCAGGTGAATACATCCAGCTTGCTTAGTGATCTCATAAAAGAAATTCCTTCTGTGGTCGGGAAAGTTGAAATGGCAAACAGTCTATCAGTTGAAACACTTAACAGCTGCCCTTTGAATTTCCCATGAATTACCCTGAAGATAAATTTACTTTACTGATACAAACATTGTTTTCAATGTTTCGTTCTCCCAAACACCAAAATTTCATGACAGTCCGCAGCCGCCTCGGTAGGCCTAGGCCCTCAAGAGGGCTGTTGAGCTATTGGAAGAAGAAGAAGAAACACCAAAATTTCAATATTACATTTACCACACAAGCCCCAGGCCTTAATTAATTTCAAGAATTACTCCTGTATTCCGTCTATTTTTCTTTTGGACCAAAAATCATGCTCTTCCCGGCTTCTAACTTCAGCTTTTCCATTTTCCTTTTAGAATTCTCAGACGTACCAGCACATTTAAACGTCTTATATTCCACTGTCTGATTCGTAGAACTCAACTCTTTGTCTTTCTGATGACATCCTCCGCGTATTCCCCGCCCAGAGATCCGAATGGGATGACTATTTTACCTTCGGAATATTTTACTCGAGAGGCTGTCATTATATTGTTATACATTTAGCGATGCACGTTCCCTGGAAATTAAAGGCATGACTGTAGCTTACCCTTGCTTGCACCCGTGTAACTGTAAGACAACTATTGAAGCTGTTACAACCGTGATTATGTTTGCCCAACTTTGAGTTTTTACTGGATCACTATCCTCGGGCCTCGAAATTTCGGCACCACCCAAATCTGGGTGGGCGCCGTTACTTCGCAAACTGGGGAGACGTCCGATTATCCCCATACGCAACAACAAACTCACACATTCAAATATATTTATATACAATTACATATTCATATACACCTACATCTACACATATATACGCACACACACATACACTACAACGTGTTATTTACATAATACGATAAAATGATCTACGTTGGGTGCCAATTATGTAACACAACAACTTATTAGATCAACTACCACACGTTTGGCGCCAATTCTGTACCACATCAAGAAACACTTTGGGCGCCGATTATGTAACATAACTTTTTATTCCAAAAATACGGTCAGCGAATGCTCGAAATTCGGTAACGCAAATTTATAAGGAATCAGGTTGGGGTTCTTATTTCAAGGTAAACCGTTCAAAATGAGAAGTATGCCGAGGAAAAAGGGTACAATAATGAACACAAAAATCCCCTAGGAAAATATAATAGTATTATTCAAGATATGAATTACACGTGTTAAAATACCGTGTCACTTGAGAATGAAAGAAAAGAAATATGCATATTTGAAATCGTGAAAAGTAAAAAACCGTTCGCTCAATAAAACTGACAGTACATTACTATTCGATATCTTGCGTGACGAGATGGTCGGCGTCTTTCTTAGTCGTGCATGCATGCAACAGCAAACCACGTGGCAATCAGCTGTCCGTTCGCGCGCTGCGTACGAGGCTGGCAGCGATCTTTCTCAACGGCGCTTGAATTTAGTCTTCTCGCAAACTGCAGTTAATTACAGCTTGAATTCCAGAACGTATATATATATATATATATATATATATATATATATACGCCTACTTTATTTCTTATTACGATATAATTTCATCTTCATTATTGGTATGCAATACGATACATACAGAATTCCTTATGACTACTTTGAACACTATAAAACAATTGTATGGTATATTATTTTACTAACGTATATCACCGTACTGTCTCTAACATCGTACTGTAGGAGGGGGGTTAATTAAATAGATGTTGATTAAAAATCTTTGGAATTTATTTACATCGGGGAATTATACAGGGAATACATTATTAAGGGAATATATACAAGGAAATTAAGGGTTCGGTGAAGCAATCTGATCTCTTTAACTCACGTTTAATACATGGGCGATCCCCCCTTAAATGATCTTGATTGGAAGCTTGGCAGCGTACCTCTTTACAGCTTCTATCTTCTTCGTCTCATTCAGCATCTGCAAAGTCCAGCCCAAGCCCTCAGATCCGAGCGTCTGCCCGTAATGTCTGGAACCGAATGCATCTGCAGATGTCCAGAACAAGTCGATCGTCTTCTCTAAGTGTCTAGGGCAGTGTCTCAGCCTGAATTGTATCCATGGAATCTTCAGTCTCACTTTCGTTAACTGTAGAATTATCTTCATGCCACTCTTAAGTCAGCCTTGTCCGGATTCTGCTGTATCTCTTCCCCTTTTTCTAGATTGTTTACTCTTGTTCATCGTCGTAAAATGTTTCGCCTCGACTTATGATCAATTTCATCTTATTCACACACCAGATACGGCAAGCCTTCGATTCTTCTGCATACCCCTTCCTGGCCACGATCGTCCAGTTTATTTCTTCCAGGATCACGTTCTATGTAGAACACACGACTCCCGAATACCCTTAAATGTGAAATGTCTGGTCGTTTTCCGATCCACATCTAGTACGGATTACGGCCGTTCAAACTTTTGGAGGGTAAATGATTTTGCAAATAGTTGGCAGTATTTAGAGCTTCTGCCCCAAAATATTTTGGTAGCTTGGATTTAGTGAGCAACCATCTCGTCATGTCGAGAAGAGTACGATTTCGTCCGTTCAGGATTATAGGGAGCAGTAAGCTTTCTCGTAATTCCGTTCTTCTTCAGGAATTCGTCGAACTGGTGATTTACATACTCACGACCATTATCTGATTGTAATGATTTCAAAGTTATTCCATTTTTGATTTTCCGCTTTGTTGATGAATTCTACGGGTCTACTGAAGACATCGGATTTGGATTTCAGGAATTTGACTTCACATCTTGAATCGTCGTCAATAAATAATAACATTTGGCACCACCGAGAGATTGTGATTTCATCGGCCCACCAACATCTGTGTGAATCAAGTCCAATAAGGGTGTCTTATGGAAAGGTGTTCGTGAAAACCTTCCCTTTCAAACAAGTGTAACAATTAAACTTGAATTTCTTCTCAGTTTACACGCAAGTAACAAGTTTCTTGTTTACATCATCAAAATGTCTTTCATGTTCGCATGACCGAGTCTTGTGCAAAATTTGGAGCGAAATTTTATTCGGTTTCAAATCAGATGAAACAACACAAGCATCTTCAAAAAATTCTACGGGAAGATTTATTGGAATTGCCGCGCAAAACCCGGTGTGTAAATCAACTGCAATCTATGTCCTATTACGCGTTCCTATATGATTCATCCCACTTACTATCTATTGTTGCAGCAGGCTAAGTAAAAGTTAACTTATTTGGATCGTCTATACGGTGTAGACATTAATTAATAGATTGGTTTTATTTCTCGCGTCCGGTAAGTTTTAAAATTTAGTAATTACTAATATGAAAATAAAAAGGAAACTATGAAGTTTCGTGTCGAAACCGGTGTAATGCGAGTCGCTGTGTTACATTATGACCTTTAATATGCGATTTAAGTAAAAATTTAACCATCAAGTGGGGGAAAATTTTTATCCTGTTACAGTACTGAAAATATTCCTGCTATTGTACCGGGTGTATTTTGGACTCGAGACACTGGGAGTGTATTTGAGGATCATATTGTGACGTTTTCGGTGTCTGTTTAGTTATATGTTGACCAAGAATTAAAGAATATTCCGGAATATTATAAATAAATACCCGGGCAACGTCGGGTCCCCAGCTAGTTTCAAATAATTTTTATCAATGATTCACATATTTATTGACTCATAGAGTGACTTTTAGACGATATATTACTTAATAATTCAAATAATTTATGTTTTAGTTTCTTTAAAATAATTAAGAGTACCTTACGATGGAACTTATTCACAGGAATGCCAACTGAAGCGGAAGAATCTTGCTGATTTTGTCAGTGTTGAGAACTTTAAAAAGGTATGTGAGAGAAGCTGGTGTGCTGCCGGCAAGCTTAGGGTTTTTCTTATTTTCTTCTTACCATTTTATTGGAGAGATGTGTAGTAATATACACGTACTGATGCGTTGAAAAGTATCTAATTGTGTTTGAAAGGCCAGTATCGGCGCAATCAGAGCCGGAGCAGCGCCATGTAAAATTCATGAGCGACTGCAACGGAATTGCTCTTCATGGCTAATCAGAGTGGGCGCCACTACTCCAGTATTCCCCGGGCGCAACCGACAACTTTTGCTATGTCGGCTTTCCCCACTCTTCACAGCGGATATGCGAAACAGAGAAACCCGCAAAATCATAAATGCCTCTATCCACTTCCAATCGCCCTAATTCATGGTATTAACCGCCAAGAAAGTTAAATTGACACATAGTATCTTTAGGCCTTATTAGTTTAAGTATAAAAATTCAGATTGAACGAACCCAGTGTACGGTATTTTCTCTGTAATGGGGTGGTGATGTAAGACGGGCATAAAAGAGAGATTTTTATCTACAGTTTTCCCGATCAATCTTTACAATATTCGTTAGGTCCACAAATCTGGCAGATATATTTCCTAACAAGAAACTCGTTCTATTGTGTACCGACGATCTCGAGTTGTATCATAATTATTGTTATCGCAAGCAACTAATATATGGCGATTACGTAAGGATAGAACATTACAACACTTGAATAAGTAGCGGATTGTATCTCAAGATTTTAAAAATTTATAAAGCTAGCAGCTGTGTAGATGCCACGAGACGTGAATTTTATTTTTATGGAAGTCTGGAAAGGGAAATTTTCCTTTGATAGAAAATGTTTGAAATGATTGGTTGCCACATTGGACGATTTATGACTAATTTTGAAACTCACTTTCTTTTCATTTATAATTACGGTAATTACAGTATTGTGTAACACATTTTGTTTAGCTGGGATATTCCTCATCAAACGAATAATGTAAAAAATGTTTTGGTTGACACGACCGGCTGCTCTGGTTCCGAAATTCAGATTAAAGCAAATGAAAATGGTAAAAATAAAATTTCCATTGTTTCGACCCCGTAATCCCTAGGCCAATAACATTTCAATGGGATTATATAGGATGGAGAGACGAGGGCGACAGAAGAAAATTGAAAACGGTTGGTATGATATTTGATGAGAGACGGTTGTGTGAGAATAACAGCTGTGGAGAAAATTTGGTTGATTTTAAGATACAGTTAGATGCAGATACGACCCTTGTAAACGGTTGAGGTTTTAGACTTTACGTGAACTGGAGCAATAGGAGTAAATGTGCAGAAGAACTTAGCCTTGTTGATGCGAAGAGTAGGCGAAACTACTAGAGTAAAAAATACTCCCTCCAGTCGGGGACTGAAGTGCAGAATAAGTTTCACGTTGAATGTCAGAATTGAACGCAGATATTTTCACACCGATCTCTGTTTGGCTTCCACCCCTCTTATCTCTCCAATGCCGCTATGGGGCTGAAGTACAAATTCAGTTGTATTTTGTATATTTATTGTTATTGCCTTTCACCCCCTTCCATCCCCACCCCACAATCTGGGACTGAACTACAACTTAACTGGCATGTTGAATGTCAGAATTAAACTCAACATCTACCGTAGAAATTCTCAAGTATCACTAAATCAAATTGCTATTGTATAAAGAAGCCATAAAATCTATGTGGACGTACGTAATCCAATTTTTGGATACTGTAAGTGCATCCAATATTTAAATATTCGAAAGGTTTCAACAGAAGTCCTCCGAAGGGGCTTAAACATTGACTTTGCCAGCTCCTTCAGCTCTAAGTACCTCAAGAAACTTCAGAAACATCTAGTGGACAACGACAGTAACATCTATAGTTTGCGAATAACAAACCGTCTAGATTTACCTTAAAAGTTCGCCAAACTATCCTAGCTAATGATACGTGAAGGTGGTGACGTGTACTCTGTGATTCTTAAAAATATCTAATGGTGATTTAGAGATAGATTTGGTTACTTTTGCATTAGTCCTATGTTGAGGAAGTAGGATACATTATATCAAGTAACAAAATAATTATAATTAAATTGCGTGCGGGTCTATTACTAGCATCAGTACTAAATTGAACTAACTTAGTCTTATCTAGGTTGAGCGATAGTTTATTGACCTTAAACCAGACATTTAGACCGTCCGCTTTATTAACAACATTATCGAAATTTTTAACTGCAATGACTGTATTTGGGTCACCTGCTTAGACAATCGACCCTTGACGAACTCCGCATTTTATAAACTCCCAATCGGATAAATGAAGTTGGCAGGGTTTAGTTTCAACTACTATTCGTTGTTTACGGTTCGTAAAGATACGATCTTAGTAGAAGTGAATTCAAACTTTTTAAATAATATTTGGTGATGTAGGGTGTCAAAAACTTTAAGCAGCTAAATGTGCCCCCCCCCCCCCCCACGCTCCATTTGGCCCTCGCTCCAAATCCAAAGGTTGTCTAGCCTGCAGTATTTGTCTCCTAGACGGAAGAAATAGACAACGTTTGGTTTAAATTGCTTTACGCATTTATACTTGTACGCAGAACACACACATTCAGTTTTATTATTAGATGGGTTAAATATTATTTTAATATAGGTGTATGAATTTTACAATAAATTTATTGTTTCCAAACATAATAATATTTATTTGACAAGTATTTGATCGTAAATTTATTAACCCTAATGTTAGAAGGTGACAAAATTAATAATGATGTACTAAACATTACTAATGTCGAAAGCTTTTGAAATTATGGATCGAAAACCCTGAAGAATTATTTTTATTATTATTTATTTTTGACTTCTAGTTCCATTCCTGAAAATAAATTGCTAATTATTTATTTATTATAATTAATGAGTTCTTCCTTGTAGACAGAAAATACAAAAAAAAAGTGTGCTGGTAAGAGTATTGCAACGATATGGCGTTCCGTTTTCGTATATATATATATATATATATGGCTTTAGCAAGTGACCCACTGGCGATTTATATAAAGTACGTTTCGCCTACTTAATTCTGCTTAGTTATTATGCTATAATGATTTATAGAATGATATTATTGTAGGAACAGACAGTTTTTCAGAATTCAACGTAATCCCCCGTGGTTACTGTTTCTCCCAATTAATAAATGTAAACTATGGAGTTCAAGAGTGCTCTTTTTTGTATTGAAACATAATATTTCGATTATATTATTTGCACGAATTGTTGTTGGTCAAGTTCACTCTCAAAGACAAAGCCAGCTTGTATCAACTCTCGCTTTATCGATCACGTCTCTGTTTTGCATGTCACGTGTATAGTATAATTAATGCAACAGCGAAAGGTGAGTGTTAATCATGCAAACGTGCTGGCACCATGGCAACGAAATGCACTTCTGTTGAAATATCGTCCAGAAGCATAAACTTCACTCTGCTACTTCAGCGTAATAAATGATTTCAACTTCAGTGTCTTCACATTGAAATATCGTCCAGAAGCATAAACTTCACTCTGCTACTTCAGCGTAATAAATGATTTCAACTTCAGTGTCTTCACATTTAGCCTACATGTAAAACGTGAGCATAGACTTACTTAATAGGGATCCAAAAGTGATAACTTGCAATTATTAGTTAGATATTACATTTTAAAAATTCTCATGGTTACAGCTGTTTGAAACGAAAGATTTTGACATAGGGATGAATTTGTGATAAGAAATTCATCACTTCTACTTTGAAAAACACGCCTCTTATCGTTTATTTCTGTTCTATATCAAAAGTTCAGCGAGGTTGCAATCACCCTGGATATGTGAAACCAATTTCACTCCTATTAGGATATGCCTTTCTGAGTCAGGAAATGACATTGTCTGTTAAAACAATTAATAAGGAATAGAAAGAGATAGAAAGTAGGTGACTTACCTGAGGTTCATAGATGGTAGGCACCTTGAGAGGTTTGGAATTCTTTAAATTTTCGGAGGCACCGCCCCCTTCATTACAAAGTTAGGAAGACATTTCCAGTGATCGGCTAGCCGATGATAAAGGGGGCGGTGCCTCCGAAAATTTAAAGAACTCCAAACCTCTCAAGGTGCCTACCATCTACGAATCTCAGGTAAGTCACCTACTTTCTATCTCCCTCAGATCTAAGATGGTATATCGTTGCCATTTCTTCTATGCCTCATGAGAAGGCTTGATAAAATACAAAATAGAGCGTCCAGAATTATTACCAGGTGTCTGAGAATCACAGCTAATTCTAATTGAGTCGGATTTCCCTAGCTTTACGTCTAGATGAAAGACATCACTTATTTTTTACGAGGGACAAAAGTGGAATGTTAAGAAAGACGAAGAGGTGGGTCCGCACTCCTCAACCCACTAAACCCTGTGTAGTTCGTGGCATGTTCCACCCCGGGATTATATATACATCACTTCAGGTGGTGTCAACCTGAGTTATTCTTCTTCACACGACCTTCACGTTTCTCATCTATATACAACTTTTATCTATATACATTTATATATTTAAGTATCTACAAGATATCTGCTCCCCTGATGGCACATTTCTTTGTGAGAATACTCCTGATGAAATTTTCCATCTGTCCCTAGTTTTCATTTTTATGGAGAGGAAGATTAACGAAATGCTCTTTTTTAATCCTCTCCACCCACGCGTTGCAATGGAAGATTGTCGTCATTATATTCGCAGAAGTCGCACTTGCTGTTTTCCGCTTTGTTGAACCTATGTTCATCCGTACCCGCTTAGCGCTTGCGTTAGGTAACTATGTCTGGTATAAGTTGGATAGCATCGCTGATATTTTCCATACCGGTTAACTTAAGATGAGATTCAATGAGATGGGGTGAAACAGCGTTACACAAAATAATACGCAAGCCTCTGAATGAAAGTAGGTTGTATGGTTTTGTGCTCGCTGAGAGTATTATTAGATATTACTATGCCAAATAAATTAACATTCAGCAATCTCCGAATAGTGGGGTTTAGGGTAAGAGTGAGATCAAAAGGATCCGTTTATTCCTTTCAATTACCAGGACTGTTCTTGGCTCCCTTCAGGTACCGGTAGTATTCCTGGTGGGACTCCGAGCGGCAGGGTAGTGAGCGATAGAGAACCCTTGAGCGGGTTCATGGCGCACTGCCTCGTCCTGCATTCCCCGTCTCTCAGTGACAGTAGTGGCCTTTTATGGAATCCAATTTTAACGAAAGGCAAGAGAAAGTTTGAAGTTCATCCATAAATTGCGTCTGCCTTAAGCAAAATGTTTTGTAAACTCGTACGTCGTTATTTCCATCCAAAAATTAATCAATAAATTATGATTTAAAATAACTATATCAACACTTCCTTCACGTATTAATTTGTTAATATTCTCGAAGCAGAGATGGTTCAATATTAATGTAACATTTTTATATAATAAAGTAAACAAAATTTCTTACTTTCCCTTTTTTAACATTTAATAAACAAATTAAATGATTTTTATTAACGGAAATTACATTGTCCTCGACCTTTTTTTGTGCATTCAGTTGGACTTGAGCGTTTTTTATCGCATTCCGATGCAGCACAAAGGAATCGGACAAAACAGTTATTCCTCACATAGCTCTTCACACTTAAGTATTCATCAATGTAAAGGTGTATTTAATTTTTTGAAGGTGATTAATAAATTATTTGACATACACAATTTATATTTATATTAGTAAGTAAATTTCCTTCTCTGCGAAAGCGATCCTTGTCTGTGCTAATCTACTCTATTATTGCTCTGCCCAAGTAGCAGAATCCCTTACCTTCCTTAAAAAATCCCTTCCCAATCTAACATCCTTTGTTATTCCACTGTTTCCCATAATACACTCCCTTACCTTGATTTTCCCTCTATTAATCATCATGTTGTTCTTATCCTCCACGATCGTGTTCATTTCTTTTATTATGTTTTCCAAGTCCTCTTCTGACTCCCCTAATACTACAATATCATCTGCAAACATTAGAGTTTTTATTTTTTCTTCTTGTAGTTTGATTCCCTTTTCATATTCATTTTCAAATTTCTTCATCGTCTGTTCTATAAATAAGTTGAACAGCATGCATCCTTGTCTTACTCCTTTTTTGCCCTTCAATTCTAATTACTTCTGACTGTCATCTGTAGAAGTTGTGGATAGCTCTTCTTCATCGATATATTGTTCCTGTCGTCTTCAAAACATCTAAATCTACAAATGCCGTTAACGTAGGCCTGTTTTTTTCTTATTCTGTCTTCTAAAGTTAGGCGCAGGGTCGATATTGCTTCTCTTCATGAAACCAAAGATACGCATTTTATTTCACGTTCGATTCCCCTATAAACTATTTTACATTTATGAGATACTCGACGTAAGATATTTTCGTATGTATATCAGGTAAAAGAATGGAATATAATATAAATAAATAATAAAATAGGAATTGTCTATATTCAGTAGACAATTACATTACAATGAAATTATTTATACCATATCTCCTACCAATTACTTTTTAAGGTGATTTATTTTCTAATATTACACTATTCATAGTAAGAAAACTAAAAATGATGGTGGAATGTGGAGCCTGTTTGAAAGATATTGAGAAAAATGTCATTACTAATGAGAAAGGCCTACTTACAATAAAGGACCGTGTACGATTAATATTACCAGATGTGTGTGTTATTAATATTTGTAGTTTGTGAGAAAATATATATATATATATATATATATATATATATATATATATATATGCGAGTGGCAGGTACACCATACGAAGTCTCTCGCATCCTTGCTATCTTTCCAATCTTCATCTCGAATACATCTGTTCTCCATTACTTGCATCATTCCATTTAAGTTTCGGTCTTCCCTTTTTCTTTCGTTTTGGGGGTTTCCAGTGAAATATTCTTAATGGCTACGTTCCTCTGCATTCGTCTCAAATGTCCATACCAATTCAACCTCCTACCTTGTATTGTATCTAAGATATTTAGTGATGTAACCACCATTTCTTATCATTTCTGTTCTTTTCACACCACTGCTGCTGAAAAAATATTTACTTGCAAAAAGAAACGAACTCACAGCAGACTCTGCGGCTTATATGATCCTTTTTGATAAAACAATGCATAAAACAAGACTAATCACTTTTCAGAAGAATAAACTCATTATACGTCACTTATCAAGGAAATTGGACTTGAAAGTTCGAATGTACTCTTAATGACGAATTGCACAGAGAACGAATCGGAGCAAGGAATATAAAATAGTTATATTCGACGGACAATAATTTAATTCTGTTAATTGTTTCGTAATTCATATTCGTATTAGCCACATAAATGTTATACCACATAATGTAAATATACCAGTTATTACAAAAAATAAGTGATGCCCATAAACGTAGATAAATCTTCGCTTGCAGGACAACAGTGCCTAGAGTTGGTGGGTATTGGAGTAATTTCTTTTACTCGCTTACTTTGCCTTCACTGGGGGCTGCCGCTTCTATTCTATTCTATGTTCTGTGGCTGAACCTTAGAATAATAATTGACTTTTCCCACAAAATCATAGATATTTATATAGACCTGATTATACGTGAGATCAGAATTTGATAACGTCATTGTGACGCATGCGACCGATCTATGATTTGGTCAGGAATGCAAAGAAAACATATTTGATAGATACTCTTGACTCCCTTGAGATTTGGGAGTGCATTTAACTTCGTTAAGTTATCACGAATATATTTCGACTCTCTTATGTTACTAGGAGTATTCTTGACTAGGTTAAAGTGTACTTCGACCTCATCTCAGCTACGTTTAAGTTAACACCGAAATTTATAAAAATAAAAATGGAGAAATAGTCCAAACAGGATTAAGTCACTTCATTCAAATGTTTAGATTATTGTCGAAATAATTATTTTTCCTAATATAAGAAACCGGGTAACGTCGGGCACAGAGATTAAAAAGTAATAATATATTTGTCTACTGTTCTCTTTAAAAGATTGAAAAAACTCTTTGAATGTTTTCTAACTAAAACATGAAAAGTAGCTTAACATCTTGTAATATCCAAGCCAATTCAATTAATTTATCTGATGACGTGAGCACATTGCGTAAATGAAATATCACATGGTGATCCTATTTTTAGCACCGATTGAAAACTTTTCTAACTCCTTGGATGTAGCTTCACTGGGTATCGACGAAAAACATTGGACAATATGAGTTTCACTTGCTTGGTTACTAGAGTCTGAGGGAGCATGAAACAAGCCGGCTAACTTGATTGATCAATTTGTCAGCTCCAGCTACACGCATGCCTTGCTGTTTGCGATTTTCGAGATGATCCTCAGGATAGCCGGGGTCACATGTTGTAGCAGTGGGAAAATATATAGTCATTCATAATCGACTTTTGAATGAAGTCGATGGTAATGGCATGATGCTTATCAAGGGTTTTATCCGACGTCGTCGTATTAGCATATGTCGTTGTACTTGACTTCGGAACTGACATCCTACTTTAGACTTAATACTGGAAGCTAATTTAATTGTCAATTGGCCTCCTGGGGGGGGGGGGTCAATGACAATAATACCACAATTATTCAGCATGAAATGTTGAAAACGTCGTTGTCTGAAGCACCTTTCACACGCAGGCACGCCTACAGTACTCGCAGTACAGGAGCTAAATACAAAATACGTCCACACACTACAAGTAGCAATAACGAATGTAAACAAGTTCCCGGAAAAAGTTAATTGACCATGAGTTGTAAATTAATACTGTTTTTTGACAATTAACTTCAATTTAAATTCTAAACTAAATGTAATGTTAAAGTTGTGTATGCAAATGTAAAGTCCAAAATGTATACTTAACTGTAAATTTAGAACTACATAACCTCTACTGAAGATATGCAGCAGTAAGACCAAGAAAAGAAAGCCGCAATGAAGAAAGGAGTAAGACAAGGATGCAGTCTGTCGCCCATGCCGTTTAATTTATATATAGAACAGGCGATGAAGAAAGTTGAAACAGAATATGGAAAAGGAATCATTCTGCAAGGAGAAGAAATAAAAACCTGACGCTTTTCCGATGATATTGTTAGGGAGTCAGAAGAAGACTTGGAAACCATAATAAATGGCATGAACGTAGTAGGATTAATAGAGGCAAAACCAAGGTAATGGATTGCAGTATGGGAAACAGTGGAATAACAATGGAATAATAGAGGAAGGAATATTTAGACGGAAGTTAAGGAATTCTGCTACTTGGGAAACGTAATAACTAGGGATGGTAGAAGTATAGTAGACATAAAGAGTAGGATAGCACAGCCAAGGAAGGCTTTCGCGAAAGAGAGGAATTTACTTACATGTAATATAAGTGTGAATATTAGGAAATAGTTGCTAAAAATGTTCGTATGCAGCGTGGCGTTATATATGGGTGCGAAACGTGGACGATAGGAGTTAGGGAAAGGAAAAGAATAGAAGTCATTGAAATGTGGTGCTATAGGAGACTGCTGAAAATCAGATGGGTGGATAGAATCACCAACGAGGAAGTTGTAGACAGAATAGGGGAAAAGTGAACAATATGGAGGACGTTGACTAAGAGAAGGGATAGATTAATAGACCACATTTCAAGATTTGAGGTTCTTGTACAATAAGCATTAGAGGGAAGTGTGTGTGTAAGAACAGAAGAGGGAGGCCAAGGATGGAATGCGCTAAGTAGATTAGGGAGGATGTGGAAGGTGGTAGTTATGAAGAAATGAAAGGCATGCGCAAGATAAAATGTTTCCTATTCTGATAAACCGTTAAGTGTAATATGCGCTTTCTTGATTTGTGCAGCTGATTTAATCTCAGTTGTTGAGTAATTTTATTCGTTTGTAATGTTCTTGTGTAACTGATGTGAAATAGTGGCCTGACGTGTATGTTTGTTAGGAATCCGTGGAACTTATTTCCGTCTTCTAGATGGGCGTGGGGGTTGCCATCTTTCTTCATGTATTTGGCTTGGCGTCTAGCCACATTCTATCGTGTCATAAAAGTTAACGCACTCTCTCTTCTATTTAAAATAAATGTAGCATATCTATAAACCTCGTCGATTCATGCGTCTGTAAAATAGTTGCTGCAACGTATTAGTCAAGTGATTTGCCACTACATTGAAGATCTTTTATTATTCATGCAACAACAAGAACTCGGAAACTATTTTTAAAATACTGTATATCGTTCACGGGATAATGGTAACGTCTTTCCCACATCCAGCTGACTTTGGCTTTGACCCCACATTTTATTTGACAAATATAGATTTTTATGGGCTTCAGGAGGGAGATCAATTTCTTATAGAAATAAGGAATCCAAACAAATTAGTACTTTAAAAGTTATTAAATAGAAGTAAATGAATCATAAAATAACAATATAAATATAACAGTCTTCGTATATCCATGGGTTCTAGGTCCGATGGGTTGATTTCTTAGGAAATATAACATGTGGATTAAAAATGGAAGGCTAAATGGAGAAAATGTAGACGAGACGAAATGGTTTGTATGCATTGCAGCTTCTGTAAGTGTCTAATACGCGTCGGCTATCACATACTAAATAATATCAATTATCGGGAATTTATTTAAAATTTAGTAGCATTCGAAACATTTAATAAAAGCTAGAATACGGACAAAGGGAACATTGGGAAAGCCTCTAACTAAAAGTAAGATAGCTGCTGCACGAGAAACAATGGAAAATCGCGGAACGGCAGAAAACAAAATTTCCTGTGACGTAGTGGGTTGAGAAATGAAAGATGGGCTGTGAAGGGCAAGTCGAAGATCATTGGTAAATAGATCTGGCAACCAGGCATACTGGAGATGAGAAGGGGTAGTTTACCTCTAGCTGGAGCTGGATCAAGAAGGGCCGCAAATTTCGTGCAAATAGGACCTGGGCATGGGAACGAAAGGGTAAAGTGACTATATATCTTATACTGATATAATCTTACAAGTGGAAATGGAGTTTTTTGCTATATTTACCCATTTTTATAGTATGTTTAAGTTAAATCTCAAAGTTCAAATTTATACCGTAGTTTGCTACTGTAAAGATCTATTATTTTAACAAGTTTCAGATTTTTATGTATATGCCCATATCGCGTCTCAAACATTGAAATAAATTACAAAATCTCATTTTGGAAGGGCAGTAATTTGTAAAGAGAACGTCAGTTCCCATTAATAATTTACACAGAGTAACTACACCATTATGTGTAAAAGCACAAAAATGATTGCGGTTCGCAAACTGTTATTTCTTGGAGAAATTAGACTACGAAAATGGAATTTTCTTCAGTTGTAATCGACAACTTCGTGTTTCACAGAGTACACGAAAAAGTTATATTACGTTAGTAAATATGCATTCAATTTGCACGTCCGGATGTTTTTAACACGAAGCAGTTTATTTGAAAATGATACGTCTACACAGTCATGGATAATCTATACATTCGTAGATGCCTGCAAACGCGAAAAACGGCGTGCGCACCCCTACAAATACGGCTGCCATTTTTGAACCGGACACAATGTAAATTTAAATAGAATAGTTTTGGACTGCGAAAGCATGAGGAAATGCACAAACAAAATATTAATTTTTCTAATATGGTGCGGCAACCACTTCTGGACCACTTGGCTTGGATTGACCCAAAGGTTAGATTGTTTACCAATAATTGTATCGTTTACAGGACTGTTGAAACGCACCGCGACGAACTGCAGATGCATTAAGCCAGATGAATATTCACTGTGGTAAAAACGGTGCAATATGCTTGTGTAGAAGATGAAGCGCTGTCTCACAAACATATTAAATCTAACGCAGGAATATAATTGAAGATATTTAAGAAGTAACACGTTAACACCTATTACATATGTCATATTCTTCTGTTTATATAATTTTTAAGTGCTTGTTGATAAGTTATTTCCGGGATGTATGCTAATCACAGCAACTATAGTTCTTTTCAAATAGGAACCGCACTTACCCTCAGCAAAGCTTTTCGTGAACAATAATATGAGACACCGTGACATGGCGCAAAGAAGAGCTTCAAGGTTATATTGATTCCCATTTGTAAATTACTTTAATTACAGAATACAATGAATCTGCTGGACTGTTGTACGTAAACAAGAGTTTATCTGTAGTTAAGCGCTTATAAATAAATGAATGTATATAACGAAGAAGCCAGCTGATGAATGGCGCTCAGCTGAGTTTAGCCAGCTGATGCGGCTTCTAGAGTATACTATATGTGTCTCCATGACAACCAAGCTATCGATTTGAAAGCTCCGACGTCATCGCACAAGCCACATAATGTTTGTGGCTGCTCCCCGCCTCCGGATCCAGCCAATCTATTTCCGCACATGCAATTAAGGATTGCTCACTTCTTTCTCTACCCATGCCTTCCTTTATCGTCTTTGCAAATATCTCTTACGTGAGAACATCTTTCTCGGAATCTGAAATATTCTTCGCTAGTGAGATCGGTCCGGTCTTGTTTCAGTCCGTTTCTGAATGTCATTAGCTTTTGTTTGATGTGAAGCAGCATAATTACATGTCTGAAATATGGTGGGTGTAGTCCAGAGGAACATACAACAGAATACACTTTTCTGCTGAAGTTAGATCGCGAACGAATTGTTCCAGATAAAACAGAAGGCTTTAAACGAAACGTTGATTCATGTTTTTTTTCTTTCGATTGGTTGATTCTAACAGAACCTAAAATATAAGAGCACCATGCATGGAAAAAATTACGTTAATCTTGTTGTTGTCCTAAGACTGGTTTGATGCAACCCTCCATGCTAACCTATCTTGGGCAATAAATTTAGATTTAGATTTCAACACAGTTTACAAAATAATTTGATGTGAAGGATATAAGGGATGAATGATAAATTATAAGCAATAACATACAAAATTAACTTTTCATGTAGTCTGAAACGGTTCTTATTTGAAGGTTAACATGAAACCAATTCACTCACTGTAAGGCACTACTCACATAGGGATACTCAAATCACGGAACAACTGGGATAGTCGGCAACTAAGTGACGCGGCAAGTGTAATTAGATGGCGCCACTCACACGAGGAAATTTCAGTCGTGGAGACTGGGAGACTAGACATGCTGCTCTCCTAGTCGCTCAGTTGCTTTGTTCCCTTGACCGCGATGAGTGAACAGGCGTCCAATTTCAAGTTTGTGGCGGAAGTGGAAAAAGTTTCCAAACCTTTATAATTATAAGCTGAAAGGCTATTCAAAGAAAGATGTTTTAGAAAAGGCATGGAATGAAGCAGCCAAAGCTCTCTGGCAAGTTTTAATAAACATGTATAAAATTAAATGCTCTTTGGCACTAGTAGTATAAAAACAAAGAATTCAATTTAATTCCAGAAAAATAGTTACACCAAATAAAAGTTGTTCACATTGTTATAGGCTACTACAAAGTACATAACATAGATTTTGATAAAAGATGTTCTTTAAAATTAACTTTTGGAATCTTCAAATGTTGATGCAACATTTCCTTTGCCATTGAAGGGAAGCATGATAAGTTATAAAATAGTTAGCTTATTATTCCTTACCTTAATAACATTATTCCGAGAATGCATTGCTTTGCTCCCTTTTGTTTGGTTAATGGTAATAGATGTTTCGTAGTTTTCTTGTGGTTCGTAAATGTCACATTGAATTTATGCAAGCTGATTTAGGTATGTCAAATACACACTGCGTCGTTCGGGTACAAATAAGACTGCTTAATACTTTGAATTCTTTGTCATCTTTCCAAAAGCACGTTCCACAGACATATTTCTTCTACTCCATCTGTCATTGAAAACTCATCTGCTTCATCTCCAACAAACTAATATTATCATCTGGTAATCTTGAGGGTATGCCGAGACACCTTCACCTATTTTAGGAGGTATATGTACTGGGGTCAAAGACCTTGGGCATATGGCAAGAGTTGTCCGCTAATCCCATTGGATCAGTCGGCTAACTGCCTCTTGAAACTGGTAGAGACACGGAGAACGGAATGCTGCGACCCCACAGCAGACTCGTCTCCCGTCATTCGGAAGGGCGTGAGAATAGTACCCAATGCCCGACCTACCTGATGCAGGTTTTCTAGGGTTTTCCCTGCATCTCTTTAGGTGAAACACCGGGTAGGATCCTTAAACCATAACCCGGGGGCCCTAGTTAACCCTTGGCTACCTTGCTCTACCTTCCGCATCCCTCCTTTTCATTTCCCTTCCTATGCTATTAAAGGGGAGTTGCCTGTTTCAGGATCACCCTCATGTAGCCTGTTAACCAAAAATAAATGAGCTGCATTACAGAAAAAGAGAAAATTAGAATCTGATTCCTGCAATAAATAATCAGCAATTTGTTTCTTTCCATATAACAGTGTAATAGTATAACCCCGTGCACGTGAAGTTCCTTGTGTTAAATGGGACCGTAGCCATGGTGTGGCGTGTTTCTTCTCTTTTTGCGACTGTAATAACAATATTGAACAATGACATCGTCACTATCCATTGCCGAATGAAGCGCAGTAGAAAACGCACTTCTTCCACTCCGAAAGAAGCTGAATACTGACTGGCAACTAGAGTAGCGGCGTGTGAGGATGACGGCCAACCAGTCTTCGAGTCTCCGATATTTCAGTATCCCCGTGTGAAGAGTGTCTAACACTTTATAACACCTCCACTGTTTTATTGGATACCATAAAAACCAGAAACAAAAAAATCTGCTTTTAATGGAATATGAAATGAAATTTTGAATTTGTATGTATGTATGTATGTATTTATTTTTTCTATATGTGGCCCTTTGCCCGGTGGCAGTTTGTTGATAAAATAACAGTACAAAGATAAATTATAGGAAAAAAATTAAAACACAATTTTAAAATATTTCACGTCCTTTTGTTACAAAATAAGCACCTCACTTTTCTGTGTTTATAACTTCTGTTTGAAAACCTTTGTATTTCTAGGGAAAGCCTCTAGTACCATTCCAGGCAAAGCATTCAGTTCCTTATTGCCCTGTTTACGAAGGAATATTTGCCCACATCCGTTTTTGGTCCCTTTCGTTTGTTTCTAATGACGATCGTTTTCAGAGAAAAATGTGGGTATATTTAGACGGTCACTGTCCAAGCCGGTTCATCCTTAACGTGTGCTCCAATTCTAGCCGAGTGATTCCCATTTAGTTTCTCCCCAGCCAGTTTCTGAATTTTGCTAGTGCATTATGTGCTCCGCTCCGTAACTTGCTGGCCTGTATTCGATCACAGGTCTAACTAGAGAAGTGCTACTGGCTGCCTTGTACGTTTACATTTCTTCACTATTCTGTTTATGAAGTGTATCGATCTCATCCCTTTCACGCTACTAACTTGACGTGCTAGTCCCAGTTTAATTTCTTATTGAAAGTTACGCCCAGTTATTTATTTACAGGTTTCATTGAGAGGCACTCTTTCGTTTCCCATTTTATGTTTCCCGGGGTAACCATTTTCTTCTTAGTAAAAAGAATTGTTTCACTTTTACACCTTATAAAAAATTGATACAAGTAATCTTTTGAACCGACTTGCTATAAGCACGGAACAGAAACCTATAGGTCTGAGTACTCGAGTACACAACACGCACACTTATAAAAACTGGGAGTTCCGGGCATCAACACAAGTCGGAATAAGGGCCTGTTCTCTTTACCTCACCGAGCCCTTTCAGTAGATATATTTATTTCGAAGGTGGATCAACACCATCCCCAGATATACAGCACAAAAACTCAATTTTGAAACCCTTCCAACTTTAGTCTGAGGATACACTGCCGATTGAAAATTCTATTCTCTACAATTTTGGTCATATTTTTTTCTCAGACCACCGGAAATGGGTCAAAATGACACCTCTACCATTTTGACGATTATTCGTCATTTACGCAAACTACGATTGAAAATAGGTTGGATTTGATAACAGAAATAGATTCAGGCCGATAGAAACCATAAAACGAGTGTTTACACACCCCTCTAGTAAATGCGATGAGTGTATCCTCAAGTACAGTAACAAACTTGTCTTTAATTTCATTGCTGCTTTATTGGTTAGTTACGTGAAACCGAACAACGCCGGTATATTCCTATCAAGGTGTTGACGTAAAATTTGCAATTATTTTAGTGACACTATTAAAAACGAGTCGATGGAGGATGAAATAAGCTATTCTCTTAAAGCTATAGTCGTATGCGAACAATTCGAAACACCGTTTCAGTATTTTAGAAGGCTGAGAAGCACTGACATATTGCACAGCAGTGATAGCCATGACAAGGAAAACTTCTAGGACGAAAATATTAGAGTGGTAAATGCAAAGGGAAAGTAAATTCGTAAAAAACTTTTATGTTTGGCGCAAAATATAAAATGGACAGGTTTACATGGGAATTTGTGCCAAGTGGACTTAATAAGGGGTGTCGATATTATAATCAGTTCTTCGGAGGAAAGAGAGTTGAAACGGTTATAAGGCGATGCCCGGGAATTCATTTGCATTAGCCCCCAATTTAACAGTAATCACTTTGTCAACGTGTGATTAAATCATCAGTAAGAGCGTCGTAACCACCGCGATAACTCAGTATTTTAATAGACTCAAGAAATCTATTGTTATCTTAACTAAGGACATACATACAGAAAAATACACAGAAACAATCAATTATATTCATAAATAGAACATATTTGAACCATCTCATTGTTCGATTTCCTTGAAATAATGTGGTAAAAAATTTGCGACTGGTCTTGTTATAACGTATATACATATGCCCTGTGACGTATAGAAGATTTTGCATATGTATTAGCTAGTTAAAAGTATCATTCCTTAAATACATTGTTAGTTAAATTTAAGTATTATATAATGCGTGACATATATTCAGAAATATAAATCTTCAAAAATAACAACAGAAACGTTTTCTTAACTGAGCACTACAATACACCAAAATTTGATGGCAATGGGACGACTCGTATAGGGAATCATAAGAAACAAACAATAAAGTCTCAGAGCAATTGTGAGGGGGAAGGAAGGTATCTAAATCTTCGCAATGTCGACAGAAACCTTCTGTGGGCAGTGCACTACAATACACCAAAATTTCACGCCAAATCTTGGAGCTAGCTCGTAGTCTGTTCGAACAAGCCGGGTCTATAATCGCTGGAGCAGGCCGAAAACATTGATTTTTATTTTATTGGAGTAATATGAATATAAAATGGTGTAAGTAGCACATTTATTGACGCATTCAAGGAAATAAAATATTAGAAATAAAAGTAGAAGCAGAATATACAGAGACAGGCAGTTCTCGGACCTATCGAAATATAGAATATTCATTGATGATTAACGATGGCACGCGTATTTAATTATACGAATGATGCCGTAGCGAGGCCTTTTGGCCCCTCATAAATCGGGAATAAACGAGTTCTCCGTGGAAGTGCGCGTCGAGAAATTAGAAACTTGCAGACGGAGGCGTGCTGTAATACATTAGAAGTTCTTACATGGAGTAACTGCCCCCAAGGGGGTACTAGACCTTCGGGGCAAGGGGATAACTATCGAAGGGCTTCTGTTGCCAGATAAATCACGCTCGAAAACACTTTCAGTACTAAAAATCCAATTGAAGCGCCGAACTGACAAAAACTTTTGTGCTTTTAAACAAGATTCACTTCAAATAGTTTTTTATATTACTGCCCTGATTGTAAATAATTTTTGTAGTTAATGTACATGTTATTTTAAAGTCTCATTTTCAATAGAGTTGTTGGAATCCGAAACACAATTATAATACACTAGCTTAAAACATAATTATAATACACTAGCTTAAAATCAACTCATATAATTTATAAGAGGCCATTAAAATCAAAAACACATATTCTTTCTCAACTACAAACTGCTGGGAATTTGGTATTAGAATACCGGAAACTTTACTTTTATTTTGCCTGGTTTCCTCTAACCATGTAAGAATATTGTTGACTTCTCCGCGATGTATAGCGCTTTACGGGTTTGGTATGACTCAACACGAATTCAAAAGTTCATGTTTGGATATTTCTACGTGTACTGCTCTGTTAACTAAGTGTATAATGTTGTTATACATCGTACGATTCCGTGATTTGTGTTTGGACACTACTTCGGTAAACACATTAATAGTATTCTCCAGGACTTTCATTACTTTCACACCGAATATTATTAATTCCATTTTATAATTTATCAAAAAGTCATCTTTATATTACGACATGAAATATTCGTGCCAGCTGTGATATTTATATTGGGGTAACTAAATTAACGCGGTCTACCGTTTTTCATTAGTACATACTGTATAGTGATAATGCTGAAATGTTGGATTTAAGATCTTGAAGTATATGGTAATTGAAACATTTCCAAATTAGAGTTGAATTCTGTGAATAAAATGGGACGTATTTCAGATTTGAGTTAAATTCTCTTATGCCAGTAGACGTATACAATGAAGTATAAACAATATTTTCCATATTCGTGTTGTAGTGGTATTCAGTCCTAAGACTGGCCTGATGCTACCCTCCATGATAACTTAGCTTGCGCAAGCCTTTTCATTTCTAATTTACTTAGCGTAGTCTATCCTTGGCCTTCCTCATCTGTTCTTACCCCACACACTTCCCTAATATTCACACTTATATTAACTGTAAGTAAATTCTTCTTTTTAGCGAAAGTCTTCCTTGCCTTTGCTATCCTACTCTTTATGTCTACTATACTTCTACCATCCACAGTTATTACGCTTCCCATGTAGCAGAATTACTTAACTTCCATTAAAATATCCCTTCCCAATCTAACAGCCTTTGTTATTCCAGTGTTTCCCAAACTACACTCCATTACCTTGGTTTTCCCTCTATTAATCCTCATATAGAACTCTTTCTCCAGGACTCCGTTCATGCCATTTATTATGGTTTCCAAGTTTTCTTCTGCCTCCCCTAATACTACAATATCGTCGGCAAGCGTAAGGTTTTTATTTCTTCTCCTTGCAGTATGATTCCTTTTTCATATTCATTTTTAACTTGCTTCATCGTCTGTTCTATATATAAGGTAAAAAGGATGGGCGACAGACTTCATCCTTGTCTTACTCCTTTCTTGATTTCTGCTTTCTTTTCTGATAAACCAGCCACGTCTTTGTAATGGCACACGGCTTGCGGTGAAGAAATTAATGAACAACGTCATCGAGGTCAAAATTTTAAAAGGGAAGTACATAGGCGAAGACGTTTTCATTCCACGCGTCTCTACGATTCCGAACGACATGATATTCGACTTCGAACGGCTATAATTTCCAGTGCGCCTTGCATTTGCAATGTTGATTAGTAAATGGCAAGTGCAGTCGTTAAGTGTTTGTGGCATCAATCTTGAAAATCCATGTTTTTCATATGGTCAATTGTATGTCGCATGTTCTCCTATCGGAAGAGTGAAGCCCAGGATGGATTACGGTAAGTAGATTAGGGAGGACGTTTGTTGTGTAGAATTGAAAAGGCTTGCGCTGGATAGATTAGTATGTCATCTGCAGCGGAATGCACTCGAAGCGCGAGTATTCTTAATTCATTTTCCCTGCCGCGTATATTGTGCCTGTAATTTTCCGTCAGGTCGCCGGGTTCGTTTCCTTCTTATGATTTGTCTGAAGCTGGAATGTATGCTGCGCGCATATCTGCGATGCACGGGAACGATCGTTGAATGTTAAAAAGGCTTTCTGCTGAATGGGAAACGGAAAACTGATCAATAACACATTGCCGCTGGAAATCACTCTAGCTCAAGATATATGACCACGGCACCTGACCCCTAGACTTTAAGCGTTCTCCATCATCCCCTAGGGTCTCCCCCCCTCCCCCTCCCCCTCCCGTTTGTCCTTTTTGTTGTGGTTCTAGGGTTTCCATTCTTGATGCAAAATCTGAAATTGGTTTGCTTTATAACCTTATTTGGACTACTCTTTGGCCGTTCTACTTTATAACATTGATTTATTCTGCGAACGTCAATCGGCAACACTCCTGCTGCTCTTTCGTATTTAGATGTGAAGAATTTGGTGTGGCAGGAGAATTTAGCAATTCATGTCATTTACTTTTTGAAACATTATTAAATGTACTGAAGTATTTATACTGTATGTGAAGAATTTGGTGTGGCGGGAGATAGTATGCGACACCAAATTCTTCACATACAGTATAAATACTTCAGTACATATAATAATGTTTTCAAAAAGTAAATGACATGAATTGCTAAATTTCATGCCTGAGGAAGTTTTAAAAGGAAGACGAAACGTCGTATTTATGTTTATTAAATAGTAATATGCTTTGTATCTGTAGCAAACTTGTCAGAAAGCTATGTTTAAAAACCGCACAGATCAGCTGCATACGTTCGAGTTGCCTACTGTACAAACAGAACGCCTATGTAATTCAATAAACAGTCAGGATTTATCGTATTTGCCGTATTATTGAAATACAGCAAAATATGTTCATGAAACTTTCGAAGAATTCTTTATCCGTATAGAAAGCTACAATAACAATGAGAAACAAAGAAAAAAAATTCTGTCTCAGAAGGTAAAATATGTGATTTTTATAGTACATCTTCTCATTAATTCAAATATTAAATCTGATTACTTAAAATATTGAACATTCTGACTCACCTAGAAAGTATTCTGTTATATTTCGGCTGTGGAACATCCCTCTTGTTGGTCCAAATCCACTAGCATATTAGATTCCATTTACTTTATACCTCTTTTCCATAGTTCTCGCTGTTCATCGCTCTCTGCGTCAAATTTTCCGGGAGTAAATCTACGTGCGAGTGCTGGAAATGCACATTTCAGGACATATTATCGTTGTGGTAATTGTTCGTCTTTTGATTTCTCAAAAAACTGTAACTTTTTTAATCCTAATATGCTGACCGAGTACTATTGGGCCATAATATAACGGAAAATCGTTATTTCCTCGTTTCTACGTCATTCACAATGTTTGAATATTGTGTAATTAACTATGTAGAAAATATTACCATGTTTGAAATTATAAATGCTAGTATCACCTTGCGTGATGGGGAGAGACTGATGTCATATTTGAATTCAAGAGAAATAATACTATCCGAATCACATTTTTCTTTCAGAGACAAAAAATGCTAAACATTATTTTTTTTAATAATTGAATTAAAAATTCATGGGTGTTGCGTCCAAACATATATTAGAAAACAGGACAGACAACTGCATCAAGTACATTTATTCGTAGTCTTGAGACAAGAATTATGTTGGCCAGTGTAAGCAAATCATTTCAAGTTTATGAATAAATTCCTAGTTTTAAAAGTTTTCTGTAATATCATTTGGGAAATTATTGTATTAGCTTGACAATTATAATATTTATTATGGAGATGTTTCAATCGGCTTCCATAATATGCGAAATTTGGCATTAATTATTTCAAAGTTCGTGAAAGAAGCATGTTAAAGTATTCCTTATGAGCGTGCAGATCACTTGTACTATAAGGTTTCAGCATTGCCCTTCGCTTTCATCGACTGTGTTCTCAGCCTTAGCGGGAGACTTCACTGTTGAATGCATGTTCACAACTAACAATTGCTACGGGCGTACTACTAAAGGTCCATCAGACTCTCGAATATATGACGTATTTTAAGAGATTTAATATATAGGAGCCATCTGCGTGTTAGGTCGGTAATACACACGACGTTTTTTTTCCGTCGTGGAGAATTTACCGTTGCGTCGTATAACAATCTCCGAGATGTCTCTCTCCCAGTTAGTTCAAATTTATTGTTTAGTGTAGATTGAAATTAACTTCTAGCATCTCTGTTTTTTCCTCGTTGATTGAAAAGCAGAGGTAAATTCACTAATCTGGTTTCATCCAATTAATGCAAGAAAAGATGTTGGAGTTTCTACGCGTTATTTGAAGAGTTGATGCAGTATGACATGATATTCGTCAATTATTTCAGAATGTCTATGACTTCCTTTGACGAACTCTATGACCTGTTGAATAATAACCATTCAGCGGAAAAATATAGAAATGAATTGTATCCATCCAAGTAAAAATTACCAAATTTAAAAATCCTATTTTTACTTGAATATTTTGAATTTTCAATTGCATTTTCAGGGGAAAAAATGTTTTCCTTGCATTGCCAAAACAAATTTAGTAATTTATACTGTTAAAGAAGTTAGTGTGATAATTTTTCTGATTTGATTTAAAAATAATTTAATTACATTTTGTTTCAATATAATTGAATATTTTATTACAACCGAGTCCTGGTAGGTTGGGAGATCACAGCTGATTATTTTACGAAAAACTTGTGCTGACACTTCAAGTATCTCATAAACGAATATTTACTACATTATCTACTATCGATAGGCATGTGATAATATTGTCACGTTTCTTAGGGATCGTGAGATTCAATAACACACACACGTAGAGGTTATAGGCGTTTAATCAACGGCGAAGTGCTGTACAAAGCTCATACTGCTTCAGACTGACTCCGATTTGGAATCCAGTCCTATTTATACATACATGGAATATTCTAGAAACAGAACATTCTAGAAACAGAAAGTACTAGAAACTAAAGGCAAACAATGTAAATAAATTAAACAAAAAATGGTTGCGTCGACTTGGACTCGAACCAGAGTCTGCAAATCTGCAGTCCGGCTCGCTACCGCTCTGCCATCACTGCAGGTCTTCAGATGTGGCAATATTTATACTTACAGATGTAATCTATTTTTCTTTCATCCAACTGATCGAAGTAGCGTTCCTATCCTTGAAAATGATATAAGAATTTCATTATCAATATTGTCTCTCATGTCACTCAAGGTATACAAATACGATGCCAAAAAAAAATGCATTGGGTGACGTTGGCTACGAGTCGAAGGTTGATAGTTAAACAAGGCTGCACCGTTACCGTCGACGGCAAATTTACCCATCGTTTTTTCCCGCCTAATGTGTAATCTTTCAATTGCTACAATGGATTACTGTGAGAACGGCGGCGACGGAAAAACGCCGTGTGTGTAAGGGCCTGGGGCCTGTCGTAGGACAGACTTTTATAATTCGAACAGGACTGACAGAACATGAGCCAGGGGAATGTCGTCATCAGATTGAATTAATCAAAATTTGGACGAGCATAAATATAGCCTGAGCAGCTTTAATGTACGGTATCAGTCTTGAAAAACAAAATGTACAATTAAAGCTTAAAATTATTTACAACTATGTAGCTTCTTCATTTTAAGACTGTCTTATTCTCGAATAGTATTGATTAACAAAACGCGTTTCTACCAGTGTGCATATCCCTGTCTCATCTTATGTATTGGTTTCATAAAACGTTGTATAAATAAGAATTATGTACAAAAATCTACGAACAGGATGTGCGTCAGTGACACGATTTGACAATGTAGAAAAGCTTTAACAATGGTTTAGAAAGAATCTTCATAATATATGGATAGATACCGAATACAGATTAAGTGCATCCGTTATTGACTCCACAGTGAAAACGAAAATTTACGAACTAAACAATAAAGCATAGAAAAAATGAAATAATATAATGCAATAAACTGGAATAAATGGAAACATTACGGTTAGCTTTAGAAAAGAAATGTAAAAATAAAACAGTGGGGAAAAAAAGGAGCAAAAATTGAAGAAATATATAATAAATTTATTTGGATAGAAAAGAAAGAAAAGACAGCAGTTGATGTGGCTCAAATTGCATAGTAAACATCGACTTGGAATAATATAGGACCTTAAGGTAAGTTAACTGCTGTTTCCTGTCACTTTTCCTATCCAAATCAACTTCTTCTTTTGACTCTGTCATTATACCTTTTCTGTACATACATGTTGTTCATGTAGTACTCAGTCTTTATACTGGTGTTATGCAACCCTCCTTGCTAACTTGTTCTATGCAAGTATTTTTATTTTCACATAACTACCACATCCCACATCTTCCCTAATTCCACAGCGTATTCCATCATTTCCTTCCCTCTTCTGTTTCTCCACGCAATTCCCTCTAATGCTAATTTTACAAGACCATCAGGTCTTGTACTATAATGACTTTATGGGGTGATGTAATTTTAATAATTTAATAAATTATTAAATGATAATTTGACAATAAAAACTATAAAACAATTTACTTTGACAAAAACAAACATAAATACAATAATAATTACAATTTCTTAATGCTTCAATATTTGCGCCGGCACTTATTTTCAATAATAACTGCACATATATTTACAAAATGATTTATATTGATTTTAAAAGTAATCTCAGGGTCGCACTTTATGGGCCTTCTCATAGAGCAAAACTAATCCACTGGGACCTGGCAGCAAACAGAAAAATTACCAAGATTCATAGATGCATTTACCGTGTCGGCTTTCCACTTCTTCCGGGTTCGTCCTCCCTCCAGATCAAACTGCCCATCACCGCTCTCGCACCATCTGGCCAATTCTCAGCGCAACACTCTCGACCACCAATATGATCAATCTCATGCCACCGATCTCAGCCAAAATATCTCCGTCTGCCTCTTTAAAGCTTCGTCCCCACTTCTGCGACATCTATCACCAAGGTGGCAGGGATGAATCTCCTCCAATAATATCCCTGGTTATACTTGGGGAAAACCATAATTCTTCCACCATGGGGAAAACACGCCGCCCGGTCACCGACTCTCACACAATTTTGGGTATCAACCGCTGTCTCCTCTGTTTTGATTCCACCGCCAAGGCCCGAGTAGCTGTATGTGTTCGTTTCAGTACTAATTGTACTGTGCTGTTCGCATGTATCAGCGCCAGTCTTCTTTGGCCTAGGTAAAATTATAGTGTTCCTAAAATATTATGGTATTCTTCCTGTTTCGTAGATATCGCAAACTATCAGGAACAGACGTGATATTTTCTCTTCACCCGTAACTCCGCTGGAATGTTATCAAACTCCTGGCGCTTTACCATTGCTCAGATCTGCCAGCGCTCTGTCAGATTCTGGCCTTAAAATGTTCTCCCCCCCCCCAAAAAAAAGTCTTCATCATTAACCTCCTCTTCTTCTCACATTTCCACCGTGATCAATTCTTCTAGATATTCCTTCCACCTTTCAGCCTTTTCTTCTTTATCTAGAATTGGCTTCCCATCCGCTCTCCTCATGTTATTACCAATATTCTTCCTTTTTCTGAATCTTTCTTTTTAGTGTTCCTATAACCTACGTCTATTTTCTATTTCACCATGGATTCTTCAACCGCTTGGCATTTCATTTGGACCATGCCTCTTTGGCTTCTTTGCACTTCATATCTATCTTATTCTTCAGGTGTCTATACTGCTCTTTACCATTTTCATCTGTTACGTTTTATATTTTGTGGTGGGGATAAATAGACTTTTGGATCTAAATTGAACATGAACCTTTACACCACATTTACTTTTGGGGTTATTTTTAATTATATTTAAATCTGGACCATTTTAACGTTATGGATAATTGACGTATAAACAAAAAAAGTACAACATTAAAATGATTTGTTACTACATGTACTATTTTTATCTATTAGAAAAATTTCTATCATTTTACTTGCTCCGACCAGTCGCATGAGTTACAGGTTGACCGTGCTGGTTTAGGAAAATTACACCAATTAAATAGATAAAGCATACCGTGCCGTTAAAATTAACCCCTTGAAATTATACAAGGAAAATAAATAATTTCCGTACCCAGAATTTAGTGAAAAAAACCAAATTTCCGCATCAACGTGGTTTGTTTAGCTCCTTACTATGGCCGATAACTGCTGTCTGCTCCGCCTCGGATGTTCGTCTGTGGTGTGGGAAGACGAAACCAGGACCTCTTTGTTGTTTCGTCGCTGGACTCGGCAGTTTGTTGTCTGTTTGCTGACGGCCTCGCCACGTAGAACAGGTTGATGACTGGCTTTGGACTTCCTGTCCAACTTCCCTCTCAGCTCTCATTCGACGTAAACTCTCCGACGGTCATTTTCTCCCGTTCTCCTGACCAACTCCTCAGCTCGGACTCTGCTCTACCGTCCTCCTCTTGGTCTCCACAACAAACTGTCTTCTCTCGCGTTCTCCACAACAACTGTTCAGCTCAGACTAAGTTTTCATCTCTCCGTCTCCACCCCAACTGTCCGCTTCTCTCGCGTTCTCCACAGCAACTGTTCAGCTCCCCACCTTTTCCGTCATCACCTCTGGTTCTCGTTACGTCTGGACGACCACTCACCACTTATAATTTTGAGTAGAACACGTCCCCAATTGCCCGCGAATTCAGGGAATCCTCGCCATTTTGACCCTTGGCGGGGAGAAATAATGTATGCGCCCGCACGGACCGTCAGGTATAAGCAAAGGTTGACACCTCTTTGTGCTGGCCTACCCCATAATTTCCTCATACAGATGTTCTTACGTGATTTTATAATCCCCCCCCCCGCGCACAAGCAATGTGTAAAGTCATGCGGTCGGCCGGATACTAAAATCAAGATCATACCACTACATTCTGGGTTAAAAGTTATATCGATAAGCCAAATTATCGCCGCTAAAACTGATTTCACAAGGTATAAAAGTTGACCTTTGCAGCGGCGCGTACGAGTTATCGAGGTGACAGCCTCACCATTGAAGATGATCTTCTACCTTCTGAACGAATGTATAATGAGATTAAATATTTTCACACTTTCAGTTGGGGTCTGGGTTCACTTCCTTACAAAACCTATGAGATTTAGAGAGAGTCGAGTGCGAGTCATAAGTTGTTTTTCATCCAGTTTACTTCATCTCATTTTCCTAGTGGAATTCACTATTATTTCGTGCTGGAGGATAAAGTATAGTGACAAAATAGAATTGTATAAATTATATTATTAGTGTATTCATTTATCAATATTATTATTTCCAATAAAAAATATGACACTTTAAAACTAAAAATAAATAAACTTACGTAGACTTCTTTTCGTTTGTGTAGAAATTTTCTACCAACTTTCGATCATTTATTCCCAGGAATAAATCTCTTCCTGTAGTCCAAAATTTACATGTTTAATGTAGCTGGCCGTTTTTGTATTTTATCGATTAACAAATCGATACCACCAATGTGTGACACAGAAACGCGTATTCGGATAATGTGATACAATTTGTAAAAAAAAGGAATAATTTCACCACTGTTCGGTCAAAATTATTTATAAAATTAGAACATGTAGGAGCTTCCAATCTCTAGTCAGAAGATACTAATCGATTCTGCGGATTAAAATCTGAGTAGCGTCATACATCCGTTATACTGTCTCACTTTATTAAGATGGATTCATAATGTATAACTGGTATATGACGTAACTCAGAATGAGTATGAATAGATTTTAATCCAGAGAATCGTTAATATCATCTGAATAGTAATCGAAATCTCCTATGTTCAAAGTTTAGAAATAATTGGGATTCTGCAAATGTTAACTTATTTTTTGTTTTACAAAATGTTCTCTGTCCTCGATAAATAAAAGCGGCAACAAACAGACAGTGCTGTCATGATTCCTTATATTTTCCTGGCGGAATTCACATGCTACAACATTTATTAATCACAAGAATTGATTTGTATATATTCAATTTTGTCCGCAACATCATTGTCACTATAATATCCTGAAAATACACTAAGAGGACCGCCGATAGTGATAGAAACGTCGTATATTTAATTATACTTTATGTAATATACTTATTCATTTAATTACTTTTCAGAATCATTTTACTATTAATTTTAAATGTTATTTTATAAATTAAGTAATAGCAATATAGATATTATAAATGAAAATTCCACATGATACAGCTGGGCAGTTTGGTATTTCGGCGTTAAAAAAACCGAGAGCATTGTCGTTTGAGGTAAAACGCGCGACACATGTCTAGGTACAGCTCCATAAGAAACAATGTATTTGGAGTGTGTAGTGAGACAGAGGCATCCCCGCTACTGACAGAACAGAAATCTCGAGTCGCTCATAAAACCACGCTAGTGACAGGGCAGCGCGACTGCCACTAGCGCCACTATGTGTACGGGGCTTAAGGTCTAGTTCACATAAGACTGCAGCTATATTTGAGCCATTGTTGACTGGCCAAATAAAGACAGGGCTGGATTTCCAGTATTTGACGAGATAATATTTACTTTATTTCTTCCATGGAACTTGAAGAAATTGGGTGTGTGTGGATTATATATCGTCGTTAAAAATGGCTAAAACAAACACGGATATTTTAAGTGACAGGCTATATCATGGTAATTTTTTTTAACTATTTGAGAATGAGTTTCTAAATTATTTAAGAAAAACAGTTTGATAAAGGAATATTTATTATAGGAAAAGTACACAAAGGTATGAAAAATTTGTAATGAATCACACATCTATAATAATAAATAAAATTGAAGTGCCTGTCCGACTGATTGACTATCAGTCCTTATGTTTGTCTTGTGGTAAGGTGTTTAAATATTATGTAGGTGGGGGAGATGAATTTAAGTTATGACGATTATTATTTGGATCAATATAAGGGATAAAGAAATTATAACATTTAAATTTAGCAAAAAGGGATTTATTCAAATATGGATTTTATGGGATCCTCGCTGACTAAATTGGGAACATGAGTTACTTTCCTCAGGGAAAGCTAATGTCAATGGGTTTAATTTCAAATATATTGTGGGAGGGCGAACACTGTATAGAGAAGCGACCAGAGGCGAAAAACGATAAGGTGGGTACAACAAGGCGTTGTTGCTGATCCCGGACGTCCTGCTGGTTGGTGACTTGTAGTTGAAGGCAGGCTGCGCAGGGCTGCTCGTCGACTGACTAGCTCTGCTCATTTATCTTCACAGAAGTTTTAGTCGGACGGATGGTTCTATAAGATTGCGTCTAATAAAATTTAAAATTTGAACGACGTAACTGGTTGAATTTGGTAAGGTTGTCTCCAAAAGGTCTCTAAAAACTGCTTCTTCTCTTTAAGTGCTCGCTCGTTTTTAATCTCAACGGCCCGCCCAAATCTCTCCTTTTTTTTGCGAGAGCAGGTGAAAATCTTCTAAAGACACTATCTCAGGGTCCGCACTGGATAGTAGTGTGGGATTCTACCCACTAAAAACACATCCCTTTCCAACGATGACTGTGTATCTTCCTGTGGGACCGTCGTTAGACATTACTTCACAGGAAGCAGTCGTAGCGTCAAGCTCTCTCTGTCTCCTTTAAACACTATTATTTCTCTCTTTTTCGTAATTTCTTAATCTTTGAATTACTGTAGAGGCATATGCGCTTACTTTATTCCAGGTATTAGGTGAGAGCAGCATATTGGGTACCAAATTAACTGGTGTTATTGAGGTTCCAATATCACTTTCTAATGCTCGTCTCCCATACGAAAATCTCGTGCAACTGAAAAACACGTGTTCTGGTGTCTCATTAACTCCACATTCAGGGCATGCAGGTGAATTATCTATGGCAAACCTGTAGAAGTATGCCCTGAAGCAGCCGTGACCGGTCAAGAGTTGAGTAAGATAATAATTCACTTCTCCGTGTTTCCGATCAATCCAGTCTTTAATTGATCTTATTAACCTATGGGTCCATCGGCCTTTATTGGACTCATCCCAACGGCGTTGCCATTCTTCATATGTTTTGTTCCTCTCAACCCTCTTGCCTTCCAGACCTCTGTTTGTTTGTAGTCTGCGGCACTCATCGCCCAGAATGTCTACCAGAGGCATTCCTGCCACCACACAGACTATCGTCATGTAGGCACAGGTAACGCGTAGTGCACATAGCCTGTGGACGGAACTAACCTTTCTCCTGTTTGATTTTACTGTCAAAGCAGTACACCATATCGAAGCACCATACAAGATCACTGATCGCACAACATTCGCGAAAAGAAGTCGCCGGTATTGTCTTGGACCTGCAACATTTGGCATAATTCGTGACAGTGCAGATACTGTCCCGGATACTTTACGTCTTACATAATCAAGGTGGTGTTTAAAAGACATCCTATCATCTATCATTATACCAAGATATCTGATAGACGATTTCGAATAGATTTCGCAGTTTCCGACCGTAAGGGTGATGGATTCTCTAGATTTTCTCCCAGTGACAAGAACTGCCTCTGTTTTTTCTTCCGCCAGTTGCAGTCCCATTGTCCGTAGCCATTGCCCAATCACATAAATAGCCTCATTGGCTATCTGAACTATTTGTTCCCGGTGCTTAGCGACGACGACAATTGCTATGTCGTCTGCGAAGCCAATAATTTTGCTTTCCGTGGGAATCTCAAGTCTTAATACATCATCATACATAATGTTCCACAACAGGGGTCCTAGTACCGATCCTTGTGGGACGCCTCCTATGATGACGTTCTTTTCCACGCCGGTTTCCGTATCGTAGAGAAGAGTTCTGTTGGGCGTGCACTAATGAACATGTGTCCTTCAGATCCTTGGGCACTGCGTAACCAATTGGCCCTAACTGTTATTTTGAAGTCACTTGCCTGTATTGTTCTGGCTTCCGGAAGCTGTTTAACCGGTAACAATATAGACCCGCTGAGGCCCAGGCGTCAGGCCAATTTTCTTGTTCCCACGGGCTGGCCAGATGGATTCCTGGTAAATATCATCTGTCACCCCATGTCTTCAACAGTCTAGCCTTGAAGCTACCTCGTCCAATCAGATCGTTCAAACCCTTAATTTTTTCCGTTTTCTGGCCGATGTGATGACTGTAACTCGTCATTTAATAACCTATCGCGTTCATTCATGTTCCCGACTTCGTCCTGCTTAGGTTTAAATGTTTTTATACAGTACAATATGAATAATTAAATTCATCTTATGTGGTACGGGACAATCGTGTACCACAGTCCGAAACGGCTCAACGATTTCAATGAAAATTAACTTAAGTATTCGTGCATGTTTCATTTTGATGTATTGCAGAAGATATTAATACTATATATATTAAAACATTCTACGGGAAAGGTTTACTTTTCAATCGCGCGTTAATATGCCAAAAGTGAATGCGGGTTGCCTATACTCTTGATCCGTTTATGCTCCGAAACAGCTGAACATTTTATCTTAAATTTTCGTATATGTTTCATTTAGATATCTTGCAGAGTTCAGAAGATAGTTATGTAAATATTTATAAACCCATTGAATTGCCGCGTGAAAACCAACTGCGAGTTGGCGTCCCTATATTATTCATCCCACTTACTGTGTTATTATAAGCATAATTTTGGAAGCATGAGAAAGGGAGCGGTAGGGCGAGTATTCTCATTCCATTATTGTTGCAGTAGGATTCGCGCCGTAATTAACCTATTGTTGGTAGAGAGCTATCTCCCTGAGAAATAATAAACTTCTTTGGATCGTCGATACAAAGAGTTTTGACTTATTAAAGGTGTTATAAGCAGCACAATTTTTGTTTTTATACAAGCCGCTTCAGAAAATTTCTGATACTCTTTCTATTGGGATAAGCAAAACAATTTGTCTTCATCTTGACAGTTTACTTCATCTGATTTTACTAGTGGAATTCACTATTGTTTCATGTTGGAGGGTGAAGTACCGTGACAGAATAGTTGTATAAATTGTACTATCAGTGTGCTCATTTCTTAATAATATTCTGATCAACAAAAATTAAGACACTTTAAAGCTAAAAATAAATACCTTATCTAAATAGAATCGATTTCTGACTAGAGATAGAAATCTCCGCTATGTTCAAAGTTTAGAAAGAAATGTGGTTACAAAGGTTTTAACAAATTATTCTCTGTTCTCGTTAAATATACAACGGTAACAAATATAGACAGTACTGTCAGGGGTCCTTGTATTTCCCTAGTGGAAATTATATTAATAAGAATTGATTTGAATATATTTTATTTTGTCTGTAACAACATTGTCATTATAATATCCTCAAAATACTCGAAGAGAAGCACCAATGATGATAGAAACGTCGTATATATTTAATTAAACTTTATGGATTATATTAATTCATATAATTATTTTTTCAGAAATATTTGTCTATTGATTTTAAATATTATATTAAAATTTAATTCAAAGCAATACAGACATTATAAATTAAAAGTCCGTATCATACAGTTGGAGTGTTTTGTATTTCGAGAGAGTTGTAGTTTGAGGTAAATGTGTACAGGTCCATAAGAAACAATGTACTTGGCACTATGACACTGGTGCCTGATGCCGCGATCACACGATGCTGGTTTACCGTGTGATCCCGTCTTCCATGTCATCTCTGACGATTTGACTCTATTGCCCTATTGTCAGCGCATGATAAGATTCTATGTTATATTGTTGGGTTCCCCAGTGCTAGTTATTAATTGTCGGCCTTGAGTTCTTTATTTGTGATTTTAAAATTAAAATATTCTAATATGGTTAAATAAAATCGCAAATTAAAGTAGGCGAAGTGAACCCAAGTGAGATATTTATTTTTCTTTGAAAAAAACGGAAAATATTAATTTTTATGGAATCTTTCCGTATAAATAGCTATACCCCAATTTGAAATTTAAATAAATTGTTTAAGAGAAAAATTAAAGATATAAGATGTTTACAATAAAAAAATCGAATAAGCTTGGGCAATTGCAGACCAAAAACTTACTTGGTTTCGTAAGGCATATGGCATTTTCTGCGTACTATTTTTATGGGAAGAAATTTTAACCTCTCTCCAGTTGCTAGATATCTCAGAGTCATTAAAATTTTTCAATAAATAAAAAGACCGCCAATAAATTAGCATATAAATTTATTACTATTTATTAAAAAAAGTCTCATTTTTGAGACTTCCTCATGTGTACTAAAAACAATATAACAATAAATTAAATATGGGCTCTATGTTACAAGTTTTTAATTTATATATAAAAACATTTTTCAGTCTTTATTTATTGACATAATTTAATACAATATAATGTCATTCGTATTTATTCAGGAGCTTTCGACTCAATAAGCTATATTCATCTTTAATATTTTTCTTATATTATGTTAGTAAATGTAGACTAAATACTTGGGTACCCAATCTTTTTTGACATAATTAATAAGTTATAGCATAACACATAATCATCAAGTGCAAGCATCTGATCTGTCCTCATCCGGGTTTCCTCCGACCGTCTTTTCTCCGGATAATGACTAATTAGTTTGCTATGCCTCCTAAAATTAATTACATAGCAAACGTCACAATGAAACTAATCAGAGTGTCCTTTCTCACTCATTAGACTAGATTGAATTGTCCATTATTAACACATGTTCATATAGTGCACGGCCATTTCAGGCAACCTATTTTTAATTACCAAACTGTATATTTCAATATATACACCCCTACTCTCTATTCCATGTTATCATACAATTACGCCTTCATTTACCTCCTAACATCGGTAGTCTTGACGTAACAATTTGCCGTTTTCTTTAACCATACTATAATCCGTTCATTACTTACGGCCTATAATTTTTTTTATTACATTTAAACCTCGGTTAATATTAATAAAAGTTTATTATTATACTTTATATCAGGATTAATAGAAGGAACCAAGGTAATAGAGTGTAATAACTAAGGATGGTAGAAGTATAGTAGACATAAAGCAAGGAAGGCTTTCGCGAATAAGAGGGGTTTACTTACGGCTAATATAAGTGTGAATATTAGGAAATTGTTGCTAAAAATATTGGTAATGGAGTGTGGCGTTATATGGGCGCAAGGAAAGGAAAAGAATAGAAGCCTTTGAAATGTGGTGATATAGGCGAATGCAGATGGGTGGATAGAATCACAACGAGAAAGTTCTAAACAGAATAGGCGAAGAGCGAACAATATGGAGGACGTTGACCAAGAGAGGATGTGGGATGTGGTAGTTACGCGGAACTGAAAAGGCTTGCGCAATATAGATTAGCATGGAGGGTTGATTAAGGCCAGTCTTAGTTAGGACTCAACTCAACATTATACTTTATTTCTCGAAATTTACTTTCATTATAACTGTATTTCGAGTGTTCGATATATCGACATTTCTTACGTTACGCACAGAATTCCTAATAACTACTTTCGAACACTATATTAATATTTTATTAACGTATGTCACAGTACTGTCTCTAAAATCGTGCAATAATCCATAATAATCGCGTAACATCGGTCCCGTTCCGTGTTATTACTTGCTGCCTATCAAAATTAATTTATTATATTCACATGTTAAAATATAAAAGAATGAAAAATAATGTTATTTTTCTCTTCGTAACCACCGTGATTGAATTGCCATTTTTAACAAATGTTCAGTTACACTTATATAATAAAGTTTAAGATTGATTAACATCTTTGTAAATGTTTATTGTAAATAAATTTGGAGAGAGGAATAAAGAGCTTAAAATAAGTATTGTAGTTAATTGATGTCATAATTTTTTACTTACAAATGTATCCTATATTAGGGACGGTGTAATCGTGAGAAACCACCATGCAAATATTTTCATCCACCTCAGCATCTGAAGGATCAACTGCTTATAAATGGTCGCAATCATCTTGCTCTGAAGAATGCGCTGATGCAACAAATGGGCTTGACTCCCCCTGGGCAGCCTCTTATACCAGGCCAAGTAACTGTGGTAAGCTGTTGCATGACTGGACACTCTTCACTCTTTGTAACCAAAACATACTTTTCAATAGAAGCACTCAGATTTACATTTGAGTCAATATTTTGTATTGTTGTTTAGCGATAGAAAAATTAAAATGTTCATTAATTAATTATGACAACAATTTTGTCAGTTTTGGCATGTTACCCGATTAGGAGATTTAAATACTCTTTTGCTGTTGGAATGCTGCACCCCTTACAATATTTGTGATGTTCTTGCTGTGTGTTCACACTTTTTTTTTCATTTTTTGAGGTTGACGGGAAGTTGCAGTATGCTACCCCACTGACGCTTGGGCAGCCTTTAATGGTAACTTGGTTTGGCTTCTGTAATCTTCTCACTGTCAGCTTTTCCTTTATTGCTTGTAGATGCTTGCACCTAATAATCAATGTTAAAAGTATCTTATAATACAGTATAGATAAACTGCTCTTTACAAGACTATGTAAAGTTATTAAAATATATTATTAGAAATTAAGAATTTCATTTTTACAGCTATTTGGATTAAAATAATAAAAATAAATAAAACAATATGGATGATAATTTTAGACGCAGACAAACAGTTTTCATTGCAACGGCGGTTTTGTAAATTATATCATTTATTTATTTTTCCAACACGGTTACACAATACATACAAATCAAGAAAAACATTTTGTCAGCTGCTGAGCGGAAAATAATTGCCTGGCTGTCAAAAATACTGTCTTGAAGAAGGGAGATCAGGGTCTAGAAAATTTGACATTTTCCTGCATCTCGTTGGCATCTACCATCAATTGAACGTTAGTCAACTGCTTTCCTGTGTCTTTCTTTCCTATCTTAATGAATTCATGATTTTGACTTGTAACCTTACAATATCCAAAATTGTTAAATTATATCATCCTTAATACTTAATTTGTAATACGTTGGGAGTACAAAGTAATTGATATAATAATGTGATATAATAATCACAATGAATTTACTTTACTTCACGTTGGCCGCAAATAAATGTAATATTCAATTCATTTAAAAGGAATTTACTTAAAATTATTTACTTTACTTTATGATGGCTTTAAACTGAACCAAATACAATAGAATTCCTCTTAGTCGGGTTCGCTTCAACGGACGAAATATTAAGTGACAAGTCACATCACGACTGAGCTTTCTTACGCTTAGTGTACTATTCGTGCTAAATTCATTACTTGTGACCTTTTTACTGTAATGTACCTGTTTGTGTAAAATATGTGCAAAACGGAAACGATTTGTTGTAACAATGGAGAAGAGACTAGAATTAATAATGGAGAGTGCAATACTCTTGTGTAAATTTTGGAGCTTTAGTTTTAAATACCCAAGGCAAATTAGGTTACTTGCCGGGCGGTGGTTCCCACGCTACGTCCCGCTTTATAAACAATTAATCTAAAAAAATGGTTCAATCTACTGTTAAGAAAATTGAATGACTCTATCATATCAAATACAATTACAGAAGTTCCATACGTTATTGCAGGCGACGAAGCCGTTTTGTTTTTATAAAACCTACGACCTTATCCAGTGGATAATCTGGATAAAGATAAGAATGAATTAGCCTTCGTTTGAAAGAAGTAGTAAATGCTTTTGGAAATTTATCTCAAAAAATTAGTTTTTACAATCTGCGAATTTAGGCCCTACCAAAGCATTTGGATTACATTATTATAACCACCTTCTTACTACACAATTTTAGCAGGGAGTTGTTGGGATCAAACTGTAAGAAATTTACATTTTTAAGGAGAGAGCACGACGACAGGTATATTTTCTGTTAGAGAAATATTAAATTAATACTTCACTCCTGATACTAGTCATTCCTTAGTTATCAATATGTCATATTCACTAATATACATGTACTTACTTCTTAGCAGTTGTTTACATTTCCTGTTCTATCATATTCCAAATAGTATTATTGAGCTCTGTGTCCATGCATTTAAGATAGGACAGATCAAAACCGCGGAATAGTGGCACAATAATTCATCAACAAAATATGATCCAATAATAATGTGAAAAGAGAAAAAGAAATAAAATCATAACAAATTGTATTAAAAATAATAAAATTTCGAAATAAATAGTCCAGAAGTAATGTAAATTTGCACTGAATGGTCACACCATAAGTACTGATACATTAACACTCCTATTTGAAATCCCACAAGAATACTATTCACGTCCCTGCTATCATCACATGCCGTTCACAGCACTGTATCGTCAGATTTTTATTTGAATATCCTAAGAAATGCTGGAAATCAGGTGGGTGGATAGAGTTACTAATCAGGAAGTTCTAAACAGACTATGAGGAGAGACAACAATATGGTAAATTTTGACCAAGAGGAGGGCTAGATTAATAGGCCACATTTTCAGATGCAAGAGTATCCTTCTATAGCACATATTTTGAAAGCTTTTCTTTTGCTTTCTGCTGCTCCTATTGTCCACGTTTCATGCACATTAACATCACACTCCATACTGACATTTTTTGTAATTATTTCCTATTATACATACCTATATTAGCCAAAACTAAATTCCACTTTTTGTGAAACACTTCCTTGTATGTGCTATTCTACTCTTTGTACCTATTACACGTTTTGGGGGGGGGGGGGGGGGGTTAACAGGCTACTACCATCCGTAGTTATTATGCTACCCAAGTAGCAAAATTCCTTAACTTACTTCAAAAGATCCCTTCCCAAACTAACAGCCTTTGTTATTTTACTATTTCCCATACTACCCTCCATTACCTTGGTTTTCCCTCTATTAACCCTCATTCTTTTAAATACAACAACGGCATGATTTTCTGTCATAATTTTTCAAATACAGTTACTTACATCAGATTAGTGTCTCCAAAAATGAAATTGTGGTCATTTTTTAAGTAGGTGGACATAATAATATGACCTGCAATATCTCTTTTAAATGTATTAATACACATGGAAAATCATTTAAAAAATCATCTCCAACACAGAAAAGAACACATATGTTTTGTTCTGACTCTGAAATAGTTGAACTGCCCATTGTAGGGTTAGGTTTTTGCAAATTGTGTGGAGTGAAATCCTTATAAATTTTAACAAGTTGGATAGATTTGTAGATACAAAGGGAGTAAACTGTTGGGATATACTGTTTGAAGACTTGCATGCATGCATGAAGTCTGTGCGACTTCTTTATTCTAAAGATAAATCTTAATACCTTTTGCTGAATTACCAGTAATCTGTTCATATATTGGTAGCAACACAGCCCCATATCTATATGCAATAGTTCAAGTGTGAATATATTATACAATAATAGATGTTTCGTAAAAATTCCTCTGTAAGGACTGTTGACAGTGTTGTTTCAGGGCATAGGCGTCACTGTTCATTTTTTTACAGATAGAATATACTTGAAATTTCTAGGACATATCTTGATCAACATGAATTCCAAAGAATTTTATGGATTTTTACCAAGTTAGTATGTTTATGGGAAGTGGGAGAAAGCCAAAATATATTATGTTGGTTTTTGAGATATTTACTTGCACACCATTTGCTTGTAAATATTTATTAAAATTTATTCTATTTTCAGTTAGCAGTAATTCAACATCTATATTTCAATTTCAATGAAGTAGTATCATCATCATATGACACCAAACTTCCCTTGCTAATTGCTGGTATATCATTTATATATAATATAAAATGTAAAGGTCCCAAAATGGACACCATGAGGTACTTGTATCTATTTTATATTGAAAACTGCTCAATATTAAATCATCCCAAAAATCAATTTTGGTGTACTGCTGAGGATTATAAAGAATCATGAAAAGCTTTAAAAAAACACCTCAGATTCCATATGCTTCCAGTTGTTTTTTTTTTTTGCAGAGAATTTCATGGTTTACCATGTCAAATGTCTTTGTCAATTCTAACAATGTTCCCAATACCTTCTCTTTATTGTCTGTCTTGTTTAAAACAGTGTGCACAAACTCTGTGATAGCATCTATAGTTGGCAATCCTTCCCTAAACCCATACTGATTATTATTTAACACCTTATGTCTACTTATAAATTTAACAAACATATTGTATTTTTTTTTCTCCATAATCTTAGAGAATACTAAAAGCAGAGCTATTGGTCTGTAGTTCCAAATATCTGTTTTATCTCCTTTCTTATATATATATATATATATATATATATATATATATATCTCAGGAAATGACATTGTCATGTTAATTAAAACAATTAATAGGGAAAAGACAGAGAAATAGAAAGTAGGTGACTTACCTGAGGTTCATAGATGGTAGACACCTTGTGAGGTTTAGAGTACTTGAATTTTCGGAGGCACCGCCCGCTTCATCAGAAAGTTAGGAAGACATTTCCAGTGATCGGAAATGCTTAAGCCAAAAACCATGACACCAATAATTTTGCGGGATGGGACAATTCGGTGCAGCCGCTTCGGCGCAAGCCAGTTCGGCGCGAAACTCACTTAACATTACAAGACATATAATTTAATATTTATCAAATTTTTTAAATATATTCCCAAACACTTAATTAGTTGCAATGCCCAAGAGTTGTAAAACATTAATAGTAAAACAAGCTATAACTATGAATTCCACAAATATGGACGAAACGTCTTATGTTTATTTAAATAAATATTAGGCTACGTTTTTATGACAAATTATCTGGACTTTTCATTAACATTTGAAGATGCCAAATTATTTATTCATTTAACAATTCGTAACAATAACTCACGAGACTTTTGTGTTCAGAATAAAAATAATAATAATAATAATAGCCGAATTGGTCTGATGTGATGTGCCTCACTCATCAGTCTAAAATAAATATTATATTATATTTTAATATAATATAATATTTTTCTAATAAATCTTATGTTTGTTTCAATATGCATTCTTCCACAAAATTGAATAATTTTTCATATTGAATTTTATTTGCGCGCATAGTTTGGCCAATATAACTGTAATTACAATATTAACAGATACCGAAATTATTAATTTTATTTTTAATAATCTAACATAGCTTAAATTATTGCAAGATTTTAAGGTAATTCGGATATCATAATTCATTAAATCATAAGTCATAAGTTTGTATTATTTCTTACTGCGTAATTTTACAGGTAAATTATTAATTTCATATTAATCTTAGTCAACCCAATTTTAATGTATTTGTAAACGAAATGCAAAGGATAAATTTTTCGAAGAACACTATTTATATTTTTCCCAGATTAAATTTATGATAGCGCTGACGTTATAATTTGACGTCCATATTTACTGAATTATAAAGCATAGTATCTTATGGAATAATGGCTGATTTGACATGTAATTAAGAATTATTCATGAGTAAGTAGATATTTTTATAGCAATTTGTAACTATCTTATTGACAGAAACAATAACCAAAACATAAAAAAAAATTGACAGTGTTCTTTTTCAATTTCAATTTTAAAGTTTCTTTCAGGGTTGTAATTATTAAAAGTATTGAGCAAATGGTTTATGTGGAATCTGAGGATGATACTAAAAAGTCATCATTCTTGAAATATCTCAGTGGTTTTAAATCTAAAGATGTAATACATAAGGCTTCCAAATCTCTCATAATTTGCGCGAATAACGACAAAGAAAAATTCCCAAGGTAGAACCATTGATTTCGTGATAGTAAATGTTCTTGAACGAAAAATATGTGGAATTTATAATTACATTTATTAAGATAAGAATTTTTGATAAAATAATTTTTGTCAATTTGGAAAAGTAGTTATCCCATCTATTTTTAAAACTTGGTGTAATTGATGCATGGGGTAAAAATTAAATAATAAGAACTCTTCATCTAATGATAAGAAAACATGATCATTAGTGACGTTTAAATGGTCCAAAAACTTAAAAGACGTTTTGCTAAGATAATAGCATGTGTTATATTGTGTTTGAAATAGATAGAGTGGTAGTACTTCTGTGTTCCAAATGACTGTGTCCACTTTTAGAAATTAGAAAGTATTGCAAAAATATATAGATGGAATTAAAAATGTAAATATTACTGGTAGGTTTATTTGCCACTGAATATTGGTAACACTATCATTGTTGTAGTATTATTTGCATTTATATACTTATCCTCATAAAAGTAATTATTATTGCTAGGGGTGATGTAGTGCATACCTCAAAAATATAATCAGTTGGCTCTGGTTACTGCATTCATAACTTGATGTATGGAAATAAACTGTTATAGAAGAAGTAACCAATTATGGACATCTGCAGATATATGGGAAATGAAGGTATTCAGAGGAAAGTACAGTTAATAATGGGAAATATTTACCTTGTCAAGAAAAATTGTTCACAAAATTTGTACTGTTTAATAAGTATTTAGATAACCTATTTCTTTATCAAGGCAGATTGAATTGAGCTTGGCTCATTTAATGCACATTCAAATTAAAGTCAGTAAAAAATGTTAAATTGAATGAATTAAAGTACAATGTGAAATGAATAGAAGGGATATTATTTCTTTTATAATATGAAAATTCGTTAGCAATGTAATTTCAAACAGATGTGTTTTTCCCTTACAAATGGAACATATATATTTTGAATTGTTTGATAAAGTTTAGAATACCAAAAGCAAGTACAGGAATATTGTCTGTTACATGATGGAAAGTGTATGCTGCTCTGGGAAGAAATATGGTACATACAAGACTTTATAAGTTTTGTTGAATTTAAGAGTACAAGTACAAGCATATAGTTTCTCTCTCTCTTGCCTCATACTACCACCCCCCCCCCCATTTCACAGGGAATTATATTTGTACAAAATTTAATGACACCACATTTTAATCAGAGCTTAGGAAAAGTGGAAGAACACTTAGTACCATAGTACAATTATGTAATGAGATATATGACAGAGGAGAATTCCCAGAATCTTGAAGTTATAAAGATACCCATCACAGAAAAGAGAAATACAAGGAAATGTGAAGAGCAATTAATCATTCATACATTACTGAGAGTGTTGAATGAAAGGCTGAATCGCAATTTGGATAGAGATTGGACAAGAGTTTGGATTCAGGAAAGGAAGATATGCACTTGTTGAGAATCTTAGGGTATAGGTACATTTAGAAAAGTAGAAAAATATATACTGTATTATGATTTGAAGAAAGATGTCTGACAGGGTAAAATTTAAAAAAGAGAATATAGAAATTTGGAAGGGGAAAGAAATAGATTGAAAGGAGAGGACACTAATACACAGGTTGACATTTCAAACAGAAAGTAAGGATTAAAATTGGAAATGAAATGTCAGAAGAAAGTAGCTTGACAATGGTGTTGTCATTTACCCTTTGCTGTTCAACATAAATATAGAAGACATTATAGGAAAATGCTTAGATGGAAAAATAGAAATGTGTGTCAGTGGAAAAGAGAATAGAATACATAAATTTTATGGATGACATGGTACTATTGGTTGAAAATGTAAGGAGGACAGCACCATCAGGTGAGAAAAGTTAAAACTGTAGGACTAGGCAGTCGTTCGGGCGACCTTGGACTGTGTGGTGGTGTGTAAAGAGAGATGTAGACTGTGACCTATAAACAATGGACTAAGGAAAAAGTGATATTTAAATTTTCTGTTGTAATGTAATATAACAAGACATGTTTAAAATGAGTTGTTATCACTTAACAAATCATGTGATTTAAAGTAAATGCCAGCAAATACCTAACAGAAAATGAAAGAATAGTAAATTGAATTCTGGAGGATCTGAGAGCTGCTTGTGAGGAGTATGTAATGCGAATGAATATGGCAAAAGCAAAGTGCATGGAAATGGGTAAAAGAAGAAAAGAGACAAAGATTGAGATAGGGCAAGAAAATATCAGATAGCTATCTTTCTTTAAATATCTAGGAAGTGTGATCACAGAGGACTTGAATACCATCGAGAAGTTAAGCCACTTATTGCCATGGTGAGGGACGCTTTCAATAGAACAAGTTGTTAAATTAAAAAAGTGAATGAGAAAAAGATTGCTAAATTCTTTATCTGGAGCGTGGCATTCTATGGAAAGAGGATGGAAAAAGCTTTTGAGATATGAAATGGAGGGGAATGGAAAGGATAAATTGGATTCAAAGAATGATGAAGTTTTGAAAAGGGTTAGTGAGGCGCTCTTTGAGACAGGACTGCTTGCTGATGGACATTATGGATGACTGGTTCATGGGAAGACAGTGAGAAGAAAAAGGAGAAAAAAATTAGATGGTATAATAGGTAGTGATTAGTATGAAAACCTGTGAAGGATGAGAGGAAGCAGAGAGATGATAGATGCTGTATAAAGACTTGTATGTGGGCAGAAAACTGATGATGATATCTTGACATTGATGGATATCAAAAAACACTAGTTAAATTTAAAATCAATCTTATTTAAAATACCAGTAATAAAAGTAAAGCTTTTCTCAAAGAGATTACTCCTGTTGTGATTGTATGCAAAAATGAAAAAGATATTGAAAAGTAATCTTGACAGATAAACAACTAAAATTCAATTAACACCTGTGACCAGAGATACAAAATAATGAGCATCCACTCTTGGAATAAAGTACAAATTGAAGAGCCAGATGGGTTCTGCAGATCTGTACAAGGGTCAGTCAAATATAAATGGGAAATTTGCTTTAATAATTTTTTGTAGAATGATATAATTTTAAGACATTTATTTTATTTTGCTACATATTTTTCTACACATTTTCCCCAGCATTTTGGAAGCTTCCTGATTCCATCATCATGAAAAGCTGAAGGTTGAGTCTTTAACCAATTGAGGACAAAGAAGTGAACCTCTTCGTCGCTATTGAACCTCTGACCTCCTAGAGCTTTCTTCAACAGTCCAAACAGATGGTAGTCACATGGTGGGCCAGCTGATCCCAGTGAATTCCCTCCAATTTGGTCTGAGTTGTGTATGCTGTGTGAGGTCTTGTATTGTCGTGAAGGAGGATGATGCTTCTGATTGGGAAATGCCTCTTTTACTTAACGAAGTACATTTTTGATTATGGAATATGCCCTTCTGTTATTTAGACCAACTGAAGAAGACATTTCATCAATGGTCTTCCTCCAGAAGCTCCTTTACTGCATGGATGTTGTTTTCTGTGATGGAAGCTTGGGGTCACCGATTGTGACTTTGATTTTCCACAATTTCCCAGCCCTCTAAATAACTGTTGTACCACTTGTACACTTGGGTTTTGGAGAGAGTGTCATTCTCGAATTGTGCCTGTAATGAAGTTTAAATTTATGAAATTCTCCCTCTTTCTCTCGTCAAAAACTTTATAGCTATCCATTGCGCAATGGAAGCAGGAACCTCTTGCTCTCTCATTGCTCTAGTATTGAATGAATGTAACTAACTTTGGCAGTGAGTGTGGTAGTGAAGAGGAGAGAACCAGACAGAATTTGTGGTTAGTGGCCAGGAGCTCTGACTCTACTGCATTGCTTGATAATGTAATTTCTGTTTATATTTTACTATCTCTCATATAAATGTGAGGAGGACATTCCATTTTATAGGAAATGAACCATGAAAATTGTCTTGGTTGTGTGTATTCAGAAATCCAAGGGGAAAAGTGTGATTAAAATGCATTATGATAATGGATATTTCAGGATTGATAAAATATTGAGAGCTTTAATTTACTGGAGAGGCTTGTGTGAAAACATGAAAATATATATTAAGACCTGCACAGTGTGCCAGGTCAGCAAACACCATAATCAAAATCCTATAGAACCTTATCAGCCAATTATCTCATATGATGCTAATGATTTGGTGGTTTTTGACAGTTCAATTATGTGCAAATATTGATTGTGATTGATTCCTTTAACAAGTTTGTAAAGATGCATGCATTATAGCTAGCTAACAAAATACTATTAAAAGAAACTGAGGGAATTACTTTGTTGTAGTAGGCTATACAAAGCATGTGCTAAGTGATAATGGCACCCAGATCAAGAGTAAGTTGTGTAATGAGGAACGTATCACAGTGATGTATAATTTGATTTCACTGTTATTAGACGCACACAGTGAAAGAGAGAAGATCCAGATTACAGAACTTAAATCAGTACCCTAGA